>CM061228.1:121570925-121883425 GCA_030844895.1 Ambrosia x helenae
ACTTAACAATGGCCACGGATTCTCCGATGAAAAAGGGGGAGAATCAACCTAGGCGGGTTGTCAATCCAAATAGCGCTATCCAATGTTAAGGTCGGCTTGTACCATGTTAATGATTTCACTAAGTACAAATGTATTCCACATGTATTGTCTAAGCATAAAGCACGTTGTAAGCAATGCACATAGTACTAGAATTGTATTGTGAAAATGTAAACTTGTATTTGAAATTTGTAATAGTGTACATGTAACACCCCAAAAATGAATAAAAGCAAAAAGGGGGATAGGAAATACTCACTGTTCACGTAATAGCTTGAAATTCAACTGAACAACGAAATTTGAATTGAGATTACCCCAAAGGATCAACCTAAAGAATTTGATAACGTGTAAGGGAAATAATTCTAGGATACATGTATTTCTAGGGTTTCGAATTGGGGATAAGTATTCGTTTGATTAATAATCAAATTGTTTATTAAATATAAGAAATTTAATAAATAAATAAACAAAAGTCTTTTTGTAAATTTTTAAGTTAATGATGGTCACAATATAAAGTTTTAAGTATGAAAATAATTTTTATAAAATTATTTTCTTGAAAATGGAATATTTAATCTATTTATTTCAAATTGTCAAAATATAACTTTAATATTTAAAAATATTAAAATTAAAGAATTTTTGAATTAAAAATTGTATTTCAGTTCTAAATAAATAGAAATAATTTATATAAAATTTTGGTGCAAAAATATTGAAAAATAAATTTATTATGATTTATTTATGATTAAAACTAACAAAAATTAATTAAAAATATAAAATGAACGGTTTTTCTGAAATAAAAATAATTTTTGAAATGTTTATTGCTATACAAGTTTAGAATAATTTTTGTGGAATCTTATAAAATCGTTTAGATATTTTTATTGAATTTTATAATTATAAATGAATAAACTTGTATTATTAATAATATATATTAAATAAATTATTTTTTGAAAAACTAAAAATTGTATGATGAACTTTATCATTAGAAGATCATACAGTAATTTTTGTAGAATTTATAAACCACTTTTAATATTTAAAAACTATTTTAAAAGATTTAATATATTAAGTATATATATAAAAAGGGAAAAAAATATGTTTGTTGGTTATGGGAGTCGAACCCGGGCCTCTGGCCGGTTCGAGTTTTATCACAAGCGTGTCCACCAACTGAGCCACACCCTGAGAACGAGTTAAACTGGATTATAAGGGTTATTTGTGTTAATTGATAAATGTCTTAAATGAAAGAAAAAATAAAGGTTGTTTGTGGGGTTCGAACCTTGGCCACTGGCCGGTTCGGGTTCCTCAACAAGGTGGGTAAACCAACTGGTCTAGATCAGTTGGTTGTACATTTTGTGTTTCAAAATAATTATATACATAAACTGCGATTCATGTTCTTCCCCAATTTCACCCAATCGAGCCCTAATAATCCAATCACTAAAATTAGTGATCAATAGCCCCTGAATCTTTGGGGCTATTGATCTTAGGGTGCCGATGAACATAACCCAACCAAAAAATGGACTTACAAGTAACCGTAATCGGGTATGAAGGCTCGGTCAAAGAAAAAGTCAACTCGATCAAAAAGGCTTCGAATGCAGGTTTGTTAACAGAAATTGAAGGTGGAGAGGAGATTTTCGGCGATTGTAGAAGCAATGGGGAGGTCTAATTTATAGTGAAAAGCTTGGATTGTTGATTTGGTAAGTATTGACCATGGATTGATTGTATGACGCGTGATTAGTCAAAGATTGGAAGGTTTTGGTGATGATTGCTGTTATAATTGACGCGTAATGGTCAATGGCAATCAATATCATTCCATATCTGGATCAATTACGCGTACGGATGATTGTTCTATGGAGCTCGATGTATGTAGTTGACTTTTTCAAGTCAAACTGCTTTGAATTCAACATAGTATATAATTAAATCAGCGTGGGTTAGGACAAGAAAGATTGTGTAGCTCAGTTGGTTTGTGTGCTGTGTGTAATTGAACCGGCTATGGGCTCGGGTTCGAATCCCGGCCCAAGCCTTTTATTTTTAAACCATTTTTCACCTATTTTTATAGCGTTAAAAGCTTATAGTATAATTATATAAACCCGAATGTGTCACAGAATATTTTTTTTGAACGTCCGAAAATGATAAAATTGCAACGTTGTATTTATTGGGGTTTTAACGTACATAGAATGTTAAAAATAAAAAGAAAAGTGACGGATGTCACACCGCATAAATTCAGGGATGATCGATAACAGTTACACATTTACTAACTTGCGAGTTAGGTCTCAGTCGACACAAGGTTTGATTGTACAAAAGACGCATTGTTACATGTCAGACTCATATTCTATCATTACTCATTATTATACTTCAACTATAATTGCTATACAACATATTGTTTTCAACTATATGCAAAACCTGTGTATTCTCACCAACTATTTATAGTTGACCCCCCCATCTTTCCAACTTAACATGTTTCAGGTTTATTTGCTATTTGAAGTTGTACAAGTCTTGGAACACATAGGAGCTTTGAACCTAGTTTATATTAATCAACTTTTGTAATATTTACTTGTTAGATGAATTGTAAATTGTTTAATATTTTTCAATTTTCATTTAGTACCATGAGCTATTGAACAATCATCACTACGTGACACCTCGATGTTTCCGCCATCGGTTGGGGTGTTACAATAAGTTTGTTGAAGATTGTAAAGTTCGGCCACACCTTGATTGTTACGATATCAAAAAATTGAATGCACAGGCGTCTAGTGATCTTATTAGACCGTTTTCTGAGGCCGAAATTAAAGATGCGGTTTTCGGTTGTGGTAGTGACAAAGCTCCAGGTCCAGATGGATCCAATTTTTGGTTTGTTAAAAGGTTTTGACTGTCTCTGGCTACTAATTTTGTAAGCGTTTTTAATCATTTTTTCCAGAATGGGTAGATTAGTAGAGAGGTTGGATCCTCGTTTATTACTTTGGTTCCAAAGGTTAAGGACCCAACTGAGCTTGGTGAATATCGTCCTATTAATTTGATTCGGGTGATTAGTAAGGTGATCTCTTAGTGTTAACGAATAGACTGAAGAATGTTACGAATAGTATTACCAATGAGGCCCAATCGGCTTTTATTTTGGGGAGGTATATCTTGGATGATCCGTTATTGATTAATGAGATTTTATCGTCGGGCTAAGCGAAATGGAAAGGAGTTTTTCTTATTCAAGATTGATTTTGAGAAAGCGTATGATAATGTCAATTGGGCTTTTTTATTGATGGTTATGCGACAGATGAACTTCCCGGAAACATGGTGTAATTGGATTCATGGAGTTGTCTCTTTGGCTTGATCGTCGGTTCTGGTTAATGGGTCGTCGACTTATGAGTTCGGTTGTGGTAAAGGTATTCGTCAAGGTGATCCTATTTCTCCGTTTTTATTTATTATTATTATGGAGGCGCTTTCTAGTCTTATAAAAAAGGCATGTATTATTGGGGCTTTTAATGGGGTCGGCCTTCCCAATGGAGGACCGAGTGTTTCTCATTTATTCTACGCCGATGATGCTATGGAGATGGGTGAGTGGTCCGACTTTAATTTTAATACTTTGAGGCGGATCTTGAGGATATTTCATATGTGTTCTGGATTGAGAATTAACATTCATAAATATACTTTGTTTGGGGTTGGGAAGTGCTTAGAGGATGTGGGTGTGAAAGCGGGGGCGTTGGGATGTAAAGCGGGTTCTACTTTGTTTACATATTTGGGTGTGCAAGTGGGTGCAAACATGGGTCGTATTAATAGTTGGGATCAAGTTATAAAGGTTTTTAATACTCGGCTTTCTAATTGGAAAGCTAAAGTTCTTTCAATGGCTGGTAGGATTGTGCTAATTAAATCGGTGTTGGAGAGCTTACCGACATATTATTTTTCGATATACAAAGCCCCTGTTGCGGTGATAAAAAAAAAATTAGAAGCGTTGATCAAGAAGTTTCTTTTGGGAGGAAGTGTTGATGTTAACAAAGTGCATTGTTTTGGGTGGGTGGGAGACGGTTACAAGATCGAAGACAAATGGTGGGTTAGGAATTAATAAACTTGAGGTGACTAATAATGCTTTGCTTTTAAAGTGGCTTTGGCGATATTGTATAGAACAAGACGCTCTTTGGAGAAAGGTCATAGATGCTATACATAGATCTCGTAGAAGATGGGATATGTTCCCGCGTAACAACAAGTTCTCTGGCGCTTGGTATAAGATAGTTGGTTGTGGTCAAAAATTGAAAGTGGGAGGTGTTTCATTTGCAAATATGATAAAAGGTAGTTTGGGTAAGGGTACAATGATAAGATTTTGGATAGATCCGTGGATTGATCACTTACCCCTGAAATATTGATTTCCATCTTATTTCGTTTAGAGGCGAATCGTTGGTGTGTAGTGGCGGATAGGTTTGACTCAGGAAATGATGGTCACTTGATTTCTTGGGATTGGAAGAGATACCCGGCTATTGAGGAAGAGATCATGGAGGTGGTTGAGTGCCATCGACTGATAAGTGATGTTCAGCTTTCTCTGGTTGATGACTGATGGGTTTAGGGGGCTGGAGATTTGAAGGAATACTCAGTTAAAGAGGTAAAACTTTGGTTGAAAAGTGGAGTTCCGGAGAAGGCGAATAAACGTTTTGAATGGTGCAAGTGGATTCCGAATAAGTGCAAAATTTTCATGTGGAGAACTCTTTTGGATAGAATCCCGACTCGATGTGCACTTCAGAAAAGAAACATATGGATGGAAGACAGTGGCTGTGTTTTTTGTGATGAACCGGTTGAGACGTCCTTACATTTATTCACCGGATGGTGTTTTCGATTGAAGATATACTACAAATCCAAGCCAATATGGACGGTGATAGGTCGAAGAAAAAGATTGTTTATGGGATCCTTATTTTGACGTGTTGGAGGCTTTGGAAGGCGAGGAACGAAAATGTGTTTTCCGACATTCCTAGAAGTGTTCGCCATGTTATTTCTGATGTAAAATCTTTGAGTTATTTGTGGTATAGATCTAGGGGTAAGGATGTGGTTGTGGATCGGATAGGTTGGAACTCTTTCAACCTTGACTTGATGTTGTTGGGTTGTGCCACGGTTATCTCTATCTTGGAGATAATCGTTTTGGCGTGTTTTTAATGAAGTAATCATTCAAAAAAAAAAAAGATTTAACAAATAAGTGGGCCCGACAGAGGTGGCATGTATTAACCGACGCTAGAAACAATAGAAAGTACAATGGGTTTACAAAATAACCAATTAAATACTTACATGTGTAAAGTGCCGGCAGTATTTTAGCGTGGAAAAAATGGAGCCGACTCCATTAGCTCACCGGCTAATGGAGTCAGCTCCATTTTTTCACACTAAATTAGGGTTTCCGAAATGGGTTCATGGGTTCAGTAATTAAGCCTAATTTCTTAATTTAATTAAAAACAACCCATTTTAACTAAACAAAAGCTCATTAATTTAGGGTCTGTTTAGTATGGGGTAATGGAATGGATGGGGGAATGGAATGGATGAGGTAATGGAATGGACAGGGTAATGGAATGGATCATTACCATTCCATATCTTGTTTGGTTGCCATGTGGGAATGAAACAAAACATTACTTTGTGTTGTTGGATAGTGGGTGGTGGTCAGTGGCGGTGATGGTGGGTGGTGATATGTGGCGGTAGTGGTGGTGGTGGGTGGCGACGGTGGTGGTGGCGATGGTGAAAGGTGGATGGTTGTGATGATGAGTGGGAGACGATGGTGAGTGGTGGCAGTGGTTGGTGGTGATTAGTGGCGGTGATAGTAGGTGGTGGTGTGTGGCGATAGCGTGGTGGTGGATGGCAACGACAGTGGTGGGTAGCGGCGACAGCGGTGGTGGGTGGTGGTGATGGGTGGAGGTGGACGGCGATAATGGTGGGTGGGTGACGATGGTGAGTAGTGGCGGTGGTGGGTAGAAGCGGCGGTGGTGGGTGGCGGCGGTAGTGGTAGGTAAAGGAAATTGAGGTTAGTGACGATGGCAGGTGGTGGAGGCGGCGGTGCGTGGGTGACGGTGGTGGGCAGCATTGGGTGGTGTTGGTTGGCGGCGGTGGTGGGTAAGGGAAGGTAGTGGGTGGCGGCAACGACGACGGCGGTCGATGGTGACGGCGGTGGTGTGTGGCGGCGGCAGCGGTGGTGGGTGGTGGCTGCAACGATGGTGGGTGGTGACAATGGTGGTGGTGGGTAGTGGGTTATGGTGTTGCTAGTAAAGGGTGAATGGAGGGTGGAATAGAAAAAAAAATATAGGGGATGGATGGAATGGTTTTGAGGGAATGAAATGTCTTGTGGAATGGGTGATTCCATTTCTTTAACCAACCAAACACACTATTTTTCATTACCTCGTAATGATCCATTCCATTCCCCCTTTCATTCCATTATACCAAACGCTACCTTAATTAAAAACAACCAATTTTAACTATAGGGTTTCGTAGTGTGTTTCTCATGGTGATGTCAAGTTTCAATGGTCATGTAGTGTGTTCCTCATGGTCATGGTCATGGTCATGGTTAAGTTTAAATCCCAAATCAAGCATGTGTGTTCCTCATGGTCAAGTAGTGCTAAAAGCCTCAACCTAAGTCAAAGTTTAAGTTTATGTAAAGGTCAAGTGCCCGGTCCAAACTAAAATTAAGAGTAAATTTTACTTTGCATGTGTCCTTCAAGTACAAGTCTTTTTGAAGGTTAAAGTGTTCAATCCAGTTTATCAATATGCGTTTCTTAATGCACTAATAATTACCTATTTTCTTAGTCCTTTGTAAAAAAGAGTGACTAAAAGAAAATTATATACACATACATTTAAGAACTGCATGTATAGTAACAAATCCCTTGCCAACGAGCTTCTCAGCGGCATCCAAGTGAAGACCGTCCCAGGATTTACCCGGGTTCGAGTCTGATAGGGGCGAGGGTTTACGGATTCCATCCGGTTCCCGCACATCAGGGAGCAAGGGCTAGAAGAGATCGAGAAGTCGACCTTAGCTCCATTGCCCGGTGTCACGGTGGTTGGCACACGAGTTTCTTGATTTAAAAAAAAGTAACAAATCCCTATTAGCCATTCGGCTGATGCCTCCTATGGGGTTTTTCAATCTTTTGTTTCCTCCTTTATAAACCGCCATCAAAATTACATACATGTTCATCACCATGACAAATTTTAATCTTTGTGATTAGATCACGACTTGGCATGACATTTATCGTTCTAATTATCTATCATTTTATTTTTACAGATAATCATTTTGGTCGTTCAAGTTATATTTTACCAATAGCCGAATAAGAATTAGAGGGCCAAAATAAGGTCCATAAAGGAGACAAAACATGTGTGTGTTTTGGTGCGGATGTAGGAACTAGGAATAGCAGATCCTGGCCCAACGGAAAGGGCTAGGACCAAAGCCCTACAATAAGCACAAAATATTAGTATTCAACATATTCGTTACAATAATAATTGGTAAATGTGTTTCAACTTTCAAATCGTGATTTATGTTCTACACAATCACTTATTAATTGTGGTGGTTTTGACTACAAACATTATCCAAACTCTAAAGCGAAGAGAAAATGGGCACACCGACTAAGGTGTACCCTGCATCGGCAATGAACACATTGCCACTTATGTACTTGGACGAGTCATGAATCAGATACCTGACTAGTTGGGTTATGGCCGGATCTGTTGTGCCGTTTGTCCTTAATGGAACGGTTTTTTCCACCACTTTACTGAACCATTCCTTTTCTAAGAGACTTTCTGTGATCTCAGACTTAAAAATCCCGGGACAAATGCAGTTCACCCTAATATTGAACCTACCCATTTCCATAGCCATCACCTGTTCAAATCATTTGAGATTTGAAAGATGAAAGCACCAAATATATATCCTGAATTTAGGCAGAGGGAGGGGGCGCAAAGATTACCTTTGTCAATGTGACAACACCACTCTTTGAAGAGGCATAAGCAAGACCTCCGGGTACTTCTGTACGTGGGAGACCAGAAATAGATGAGATGTTGATGACTGATCCTACTTGACTAGCGTCACGCATATACTTACAAACATACTTCGACACCAACCATGTTCCAGTTAAATTTATTCTCACCATATTATTCCATTCTTCTTCAGACCACTCCAATGCTGACCGCAAATTGCCTGAAAACAAGCACACCCCATAAAAGCTTAAATTTGTTTTAAAGTTTAAACTATAACCGAAATATCATCATCTCAGATCAAGATCTTCTTACAATACCATAAATAAAGATGAGAATTTAACAATCATGATTTATGAGATTTGCCTAATAGCTTAGCATTATTAATCTTATATAGTATCTGAATCCTTACCTCTAATCCCTGCATTATTAATCAAAACATCAATACGTCCAAATGCGTCCCATGCCCTTTTGACCGAGGCCTCAATGGCTGGACCCTTAGCACTGACGTCAAGCTCCACAACAACAGCTCCAACGTCATCAGTGACTTCCCCATTACGGCTACCGCTCCTTTGTTGGAGTCTGTTGATCTCCTCACATAGAGACATCAAACGATCTGTCCTACGTGCTGCTGCAATGATTCTACACCCAGCCTTTGCCAAATCAATGCAGATTTCTCGGCCTATACCAGACGATGCTCCAGTCACCATCACAACCTTCCCGCTAAGCTCATCCCACGGAACCAATTTGGAACATAAAGTATGATCTTGCATGGTTTGGAATTTTCGGTTCTAGTTTTACAGGTAATTCATATCCACCAATGCAAATTGTTTATATGCTGCATTTGTTCAATAAAGTCAAAAAGAGTACAACAAATATTTTATTATCCATAACTTCTAGGATTTTATCAATAATATAAAGTAAAAAAGAGTACAACACATATTTTATTATCCATAACTTCTAGGATTTTATCAATAAGTGCCTCTATTTTTTTGGTGATATGAAACCTGTAATTTTATTATGAGGTTGGAAATGGTTGTGAATGAAAAAAAGGGGAATCTCCTGTTTATCAGCAAATTTTGGGTTCTTTGGAATTTTTAGGGAAAACTGGAAAACTGTATTTATTTTTTAATATTTATTGAAAGTGGTTGTGAGTGGAGAAGGGAGAAACTGTAATAATTTTTAATGTAATATGTCCTTATGATTGATTGTGAGTGAATGGGGGATGAGGAAGCTATTGAGAATGCTCTAACATCTTAGGGGGCGGGGCATTCACTTAATATTTTTTCACTTCAATGATTTACACCAATCTTGTATTGTCACATCACTTTATTATACAGGTTTAGAATTAGCAATTCACTGAATTTTTATGTTTTTAGTTGTTTTTTTTTATTAAAGAGTTTAATTCAAAGTAACATCATATTAACGTGTAACACCCTGTTTCGTAGACAAAATTAAATTATATAAAACCCGTATTTTAAATATTGTTAGACCAGTATACCACAGACACAATAGTTACAAGAAATATACGGTATCTATCAATGTTGCAAAAGTCGCTAGGCGGCCCCTAGTCGGCTGACTGGGGAGTTGGGTGTACTCGGAGTACTCGGGGAGTACTCGGATATGATAAATATAAAGAAAATTAATTATTGGATATAATATATGTATCAAAATAAGCATAATTCATGTCAAACACGCATGTTTTTTTAAAGATACATGTTTAAAATTCAATTTTTTCCGACTACAAGGCCGGGTAGGCCGAGTACAGGGCTGAGTAGGACGAAGATGACTGATTTTGACCACTGAGTACAGGGCCGAGTAGCCCGAGTACAGGGCCCAGTTGGCCGCTGCCGACTAGTTTGGCCGAGTAGGAGAAAGTCGCCTCGGAGGGGTTCCGAGATCCGAGTAGTCGCCGAGTACAAGGCCGAGTAGGCCAACTTTTACAACACTGGTATCTACACGAGTGTTAAAAGACGGTCAAAAATCATTAAAGTATAATAATAACTAGCACTTCAACTTTTAATGCTAACATGTGATTAGACAATCCAAATGTTTTATGGTCATTGAAAATGTCCGATAAGTATAACTTTTCTTTAATGCCTAGGATGTGTCCTTGAATACCTTGTTGTAAGTAAGTCTACTATCATGTTCACATGTTCGTTAATTAGTAATGGATGTCATGTGCAATTTTTATGTTTATTCTTGGCATATGTAGATATAGAAATATTTTAAACGTGTAATTCAACATTTTTAGTTAGTTAAACGTTTGTTGTATATATAATATATATAATATAAAATGTCCTCCAGTTTGCTTACATAAAAGTATTTCTTTTTATAGCATGAAAAAATCGTTAGAAAATTTTTATGCCAGATGATGATTTTCTTTTTATATTTCGATATAACCATCTATATATCTATCTATATCTATATCTATATCAATCAATATACATATAATAAACCAAAGCCATTTTAATGACATGACATTCAAAGAGAGTATTCTCTCTATTGAGTCTATTGAGTGTGCCATGTGTCATCCCATGTGGCAATGCCTTTATTTTAGGAAAATAATAATTTAAAATTTAAAAACAAAATTAGATTTTTATCTCTAATGTTTTCTCCCATAATTTTTAAACGTTAATATCTTTTATACACGGGATTTTTTTAAAGAAAAAAATTACACCAAATTAACGAGCGTTTTATTATCTTTCCAACGAGTACCATAGTGCTATGTAAAAAACGGAGAAAAAAAACGACTATTTTTTTGTATGGTTGGTTTTAATATTAGAGCTATATATTGTTTAAGGTTATGCACTAACATTGGAGATACATTGTTAATTGTTTTAGGTTAAGTGTTATCCAAAGCTTTCCTGTATGTAACCGTAAAACGCATCAGTCTATTTCAGATGTAAAATTGATATTTCAAATTAGATTTCTCAACTCGGGACGCTCCCGGGATATAATCTAGTATATAATAAACCAAAGCATTTTTAATGACATGTCATAATATTATGCAATCTCTCTTTTGAGAGATGCCACATAGGATGTGATGTGGCAACTCTAGACCAATTAAAAAAAGGAATAAATATGGTTTAAATATGATTTAACATAATCTATTAAATACCTAATCTACTAAATGTAATTATTAAAACTTTATTATTTTCTCTCTCATGTTTCCTCTCATAACTTTTAAATGTTAATATCTTTTATATACGAGATTTTTTTAAAGAAAAAAATTTCACCAAATTAACGAGAGTTTTATTATCTTTCAACGAGTACCATAGTGCTATATAAAAAACGGAGAAAAAAACGACTATTTTTTGTAACCCGACAGGTATTGTGTCAGGTTTGAAATTAGTTTAAAAAAATTGTGGGTTTGGGTCGGGCCTGGGATTAGGTGATACCTGACCCAATTACCCTTTTTTTTTATATTAGAATATGGTAACTTATGGCAGAGATTTGTTTAAAATAATAATAATAATATTCATTAATCATATATTGGCAAATGCCATTTTTATAGTTTAGATACTTCTAATTTTATTCACTTTACTTAGATTTCTCAACCCGGGACGCTCCCGGGGTATAAACTAGTATATATATATATATATATATATATATATATATATATATATATTGCAAAGGGATTAATCCTACATGTCATACTCTTATGCAATCTCTCCTTTGAGAGATTCCACATAGGATGTGATGTGGCAAGTGTAAATCAATTAAAAAAAAGAAATAAATATGATTTAACCTAATCTATTATAATCTTTAACCTAATCTATTAAATACCTAATCTACTAAATCTAAATATTAAAACTTTATTATTTTTTCTCTCATGTTTCCTCTCATAACTTTTAAACGTTAATATCTTTTATATACGAGATTTTTTAAAGAAAAAAATTACACCAAATTAACGAGCATTTTATTATCTTTCCAACGAGTACCATAGTGCTATATAAAAACGGAGAAAAAAATGACTATTTTTTGTAACCCGACAGGTACTGTGTCGGGTTTGGGATTAGTTTAAAAAAATTGTAGGTTTGGGTCGGGTCTGGGATTAGGTGATACCTTACCCGATTACCGGAAACAACATACCCAAATACCCGAACTATATACCCGATCATATACCAATGAATTTTTTTAACGCATGACATAACTCTTAGACTAATGCGTTCTATATTTCAATAATTAACTTTTTTTTTTCTTATTTCATATTAGTTCTTTTTAGAATGATCGATTACAAACTTCCGAATTCATTTGTAATGGCACTAGATTTATACCTCGGCGCAAAGATTCGTTTTTTTAATTTTGAATATGATAACTTATGACAAAGATTTGTTTAAAATAATAATAATAATATATTTTATTATGTCATATTAGATATTTTAATCCGGGACGCTCCCGGGATAAAAACTAGTATCACTATATCAGTCATACCGTCCTTTTTTTTTCGGTTTGTACTATATTATCAACCATGATTTATTGATAAAATTTAAAAATATAAACAGAAAGTCATTTAGTTGGTGTAGATGACTCATACCATGTGAACATTAAAGTTTGAACAAAACAAAAGGTTCATATTTGTTGATGCCCCACGGTATTAAAAGATAAACAGGGGATAGTGGGATACACTCATACAAAATATCTTTATATTTTATAATAATTGTATATTATTTGATAGTAAATAAATTATTTAAAAAAGAGTACAAACACACCTGAATGAATCTAAACTTGCAACATGCTACATAATTTAAGCGCCGATGGTGCATTGGTGTGTCGGTGTACCACAAATGGTATTTTACATTTGAAAAAAATAACAAATACAAAATAGTAATTGAAGGGATACGGTATTAAAACACTACAAATACCATACCATCGCCCACTTAAAACAGGCCCCGCCAGACGCTCATCCGCCCGTTCTACGTCAGCGGATGTCTCACGCCCATCCGCCCGTTTTACGTCAGCGGAACGTCTGGCGTCCACAAACCCGTTTTACGTCAGCGATGCATCTGCCGTCCGACGTAAGCATCGATACGCTCGTGCTACGTCGACGGAACACCTGGCGTCACCCGCCCGTTTTACGTCAGCGGTACATTTAACGCCAGGCGCAAGAACGGCCGCCCCTTCTCACATCGGCGGGCCAAATATACATCAAAACTTCCTTGGCAAGCTTCACTACAAGTGGAAGATACCTTTTGGGGCAACTTTGGGACTCACCCCTGCCCCAAACAAAATATCTCTGACATGGCAGGCGGCCCGTCAGAGTTCCCTTCCAATCAAAGACTGTTCCCAGTCTGACGAGCAGAAAGGACGATGACGTGGCAGCCTCCCAGCCAAGATATCTTTCTGACAAAGCAGACTTTCTCTACCCACCTCGAAGTCCTGGAAAGCATAAATTGTCCACCGCCTTTCTCCACCAATAGGCGAGCACCACGTGTTCACCACCCGTCAGCGTCCACTCACTGGGCGCCACGTGTATATGCGCCAGGACGGTAACATCCCCCCTAGCATTCCACTTTTCCCTACTTTACTTAAACCCACTTGCACCAAATGGCCCTAAGGGCTTGGGCCGGATTATGGAGACACCTCTACCTGGGCCGGGCCCCGTTAAGGGTAGAGGATGGGCTGAGAAAGTAGGATATCTTGGTACTATAAAAGGAGGACTCCCTTCTCCTTTTATTGCCATCGAATATCTCACATACTTTCACTCAAGAAGAATACGAATTCTCCCGTACCTTCTTCAACCCTCTGTTTATTATACTAACAGTTAGAGGCTCGGCTCTTCTAATTGGTAGTCTCTTAATTCCTTGGTCTTGCCTTTAGACCTTCACGTATTTTATAATCACACTCTCTTTATAAAATACAGTAGAACCACCTCTCGGATCGCCTTCGTTACGTGATCTTAGATCCGTGTTTCTTCATTGGCGCCATCCGTGGCCTTACCACAAATACTCTAAAACAAAACAGCTTTTACAATCATCCAATTAAACCCCAAATCACAAAAAAATGACTTCACCCCCGAGAGCATTCACCCCATCTGGAGCCGTCGAAGACATCACCGACGCCACCCCAGCATCTCACCCAACATCTGGCGATCAAGACAATAACCAACAAACCATCGTCACTCCCAGAAGCCTAGAATTCCAGGTCGTCGACCCAGCACCTCCAACCGAGGAGGAAATCGACGCCCTGAATAACGATTGGTACGAGAGCCAGAGGCGCATTCTAGACGCTTAGCTAGAACGACGCCGCCGGACCGGGAAAGCAATCGCGGGTTCCTCTTCCAAACCACCCCCACGAACATCGATTGCCGCCCGTCACGGGGAAGGTCCAAGGCAAACCCCTAAGGACCAGGCCCGTGCAGAGCGCAACCGTTTCGATGACGAGGACTATGACGAGAGTTCATGGGAAGATGATGCCTCCAGGGAATATCGCCATAGCCCATACTACAGGCGGGAACGCCTAAACAGATACAATCACGACACCACCACCAACCTGTCACTCCCCTACAGGCCCGCGGCCTTTGCGGACAAATCTAAATTTACCAGGCGCATCTCTCAGGCACCAATCCCACCAAGACAACGCCTACCGGCCAATGTCAAAATCTACGACGGTCTCACCGACCCAGATGACCACCTTGGCATATTCAACCAAGCTGGGGCCGTCATCGGATGGACTTTGCCCGTCTGGTGCCACATGTTCGCCCAGACACTCACTGGAGCCGCTAGGGTCTGGTTTGACAACCTCCCCACAGGAAGCATCGACAGCTACGACCAGCTGATTGAAAAATTTTCACTCCATTTCAGTCAACAACGTCGCCACAAGCGCGACAAAAGCCAAATCTCTCTCTGCAAACGCAGAGATACTGAACCTCTGGAGGACTTCATCGTACGGTTCAACAAAGAGGCCCTCCAACTCGGAACGGGGGATGAGGCAACCCGAACCTCCTTCCTATCCAACGTCAACGACGAAGGCCTACAACACACCCTCCAAGGGAAAGACGGCGTCCCAGACGCCTGGGAAAAGGTCGTCCGCATCTCAAAACTATATGCGGGCAACCAAAAACCATGCGCTAGAACCAGCGAGGGAGCTCCAGCAACAGCCGCAATCGCGGCAACAACCGAGCATTCGTCTGGAACCGCATCTCGGGTTCCACCGATGAAGGACGATACTCAACCTCCGGCGACGCCCAAAACATCATCGGCAACAAGCAAAGCCGCGAACAGCGCAACAGCGGACGCTGGAATCAGGACTGGACCCCTCTCACCAAGACACCGTCCCAGGTGCTATCACAAATCCTCTCGACCGGAGAGGTCACTTTCAAGATCCCAAAACCCATGGGAGCAAAAAGAAAAAATGTCGACACCACCAGATTTTGTGACTTCCACAAAGACGTGGGTCATGACACTGACAACTGCTACAGCCTCAAAATAGAGATTGAGGCGGCCCTACACTCTGGGAAGCTCTCCAACTTGGTCAAAAACGTCCGCGCCGGCGGTCGCAGGCAAGACGAGCCTGACAAAGCCATCAAAGACATCAGAACACACTATATCCACGGCGCACACAACAGACAGTGCAACATGACGCGCAACACAAAACGGAAAACCAACTTCCCAAACATAGCAACCACATCTAAAGCCACAAACTGGCGAGAGGCCCAAGTCCTCCTCCCTATAATACCAGGGGGCGCACAATCGACGACCCCACTCACTATCACAGCACTGTTCGGACACTACCGAACTTACAAAATGATGTGCGATGGTGGCAGCAGCTTCGACATCATGTACCAACAGTGCTTTGACCAACTTGACGAAGAAGACAAGGCACGCCTGCAACCAAACACACCCATCGCCGGCTTCTTCAACGAGGTAATGCACCCCATTGGCAAGTTTGAATTTACTGTCACACTTGATGACGGCACACATAGCCGCTCAGAAGTCTGCACCTTCCACGTCATCCCAACCATCTCCTCGTATGACATACTGCTGGGCAGACAAGGCTTGGCAAACTTCAATTCCATCGCATCAACCCCCACCAAACCATGGGTTTCCCAACACCCACAGGGGTCGCATACATCCGAGGAAACCAAGAATGCCTCATGACAACTGACCCGATAGACAACCCAGCAGCGCTCCCACCAACCCCACCAACTGACGAAAACTGGGTCCTCAACCCGGCCTTCCCCGAACAAACCATTACTCTAGGCCGGACTCTTTCCCCCAAGTAAAAGTACATCTAAAGAAGCTATTGGTGGCAAACAAAGACATCTTCGCGTGGCAATCATCAGACATGATTGGCGTCCCAAGACACATCGCCGAGCACCGCCTCAACACATACAAAGATGCGCACCCAGTGGCCCAGAAAAAGCGACCACTTGGCCCCGACAGAGTCAAAGCCATGAATGAACAAGTCGACGATCTGCTCGACGCGGGCATCATCAGAAAATGCAACCACCAAACCTGGGTGGCCAACCCAGTAATGGTCCCAAAGAAGAACGGGTCTTGGCGCATGTGCGTCGACTACAAAGACCTAAACAAAGCATGCCCCAAAGATCACTTCCCCCTCCCAGAGATCGACTTAAAGGTAGACTCACTTGCGCCATTCAAATACAAGTGCTTCCTCGATGCATATCGAGGATATCATCAAATTCAAATAGCTTACGAAGATGAGGATCGCACGGCGTTCAGAACAGACCGAGGGGTGTACTGCTATACCAAAATGCCCTTCGGACTCAAAAACGCTGGCGCAACCTACCAACGCCTCATGGACCAGGCATTCATCAACCAGATCGGCGTCAACCTCGAAGTCTACGTGGACGACCTGGTAATCAAAAGCACCCAGGAGGATACAATGCTTATGGACATCCAGCGCACCTTTGAACAGTTGCGCGACATCAAAATGAAACTTAACCCGGGGAAATGCTCCTTCGGAGCTGAAGAAGGAAAATTCCTAGGCGTCATTGTCACCAATGGCGGCTTCAAACCAAACCCGGAAAAAGTCCAAGCAATCCAACGCATGCCATCACCAAACTCGATAAAAGACGTACAGACACTGATGGGACGCTTAGTTGCTCTCAACCGCTTCCTATCAAACTACGCCTCTAAGTCTTTTCCTTTTGTCCATACTTTACGGAATGTACTCAAGAAATACAGTTCCGCTGGACACCAGAGGCGGAAGTGGCTTTCCGTGAAATGAAGCAATGTTTAACCTACTTACCAACTCTAACAGCACCCCTTCCAAAGGATCCACTCACACTATACCTATCTGCGTCAGAAACAGCAATAGGCGCGGTGCTATTAGTAGAACGCAACAAGGTACAAACACCAATCTACTACATCAGCCGCACCCTAGCAGACACAGAAACCAAATACTCAACAATGGAAAAACTCGTCCTAGCGCTAGTCCACGCGTCACGACGGCTGCGACGGTATTTCCAAGGACATCCAATCAACGTCCTCACAAATTATAGGATCAACACCGTACTTTCCAAACCAGAACTCTCTGGCCGTCTGGCCAAATAGGCGATCGAGCTAGGTGCACACACCATTGTTTACAAACCAAGACCGGCAATAAAAGGGCAGGTCCTGGCAGACTTCATTGCAGAAATCCCGATTGACAAAATCCAAGACTGCAAAGACGAACAAGACCCCAAGCCCATCCCCGACAATCGAGTAACCTGGTCATTATACACGGATGGAGCTTTCAATGACCAGGGCTCAGGCGCAGGCCTTCGCCTCGTTAGCCCTGACAAAACAGAATTCACATACGCTGTGCGCCTAGAATTCCCAAGCACAAACAACGAAGCAGAATATGAAGCATTCTTGGCAGGACTGCGCCTTGCAGACAAAATGGGCGCAAGACACCTCAACGCCCACGTGGACTCTATGCTAATAGCGGGCCACATGAACGGTATCTATGACGCCAAAGATCCAGTCATGGCCCAATATGTCGACCAAGCCAAGCTTCTCACGAAGAAATTTGCTACCTGCACGATTGTCCACATAAATCGCAGCGGAAACAAAGAAGCCGACGCACTCAGCAAAATGGCCTCCACAGCTTGGCCGCATATGGCCAAAGAGGTACGCATTGAAACCCTGCCTCAACCTTCAGTACCGCTTAGACAGGTTAATATAACACAGACAGGCACCGGGTCATGGATGACCCCTATCCAAGCTTACCTAGCAACAGCCACCCTGCCGCCTCAAAAAGCGGAAGCCAGAAAAATCCAATACAAATCCCAACATTATCAACTAATGAATGGGATCCTGTACCGACGCTCATACTTGGGCCCATTGCTAAAATGCCTAGATACCGCAACAGCCACCTTACTTATAAAAGAAATCCACGAAGGCATATGCGGGATCCATGCGGGGCCAAGGATGGTCGTCGCCAAAATCATGAACGCAGGATACTATTGGCCGGGCATGCATCAAGACGCCGTCAAAATTCTACGCACTTGTTTTAACTGTCAACAACATGCGCCAAATACCCTGCGACCCAAAAACGATTTGGTACCAGTCACGGCCGCCTGGCCGTTCCAGAAGTGGGCCATCGACCTAGTCGGCCCATTCCCAATGGCCCCTGGAAAAGTACAATACCTCATCGTTGCCGTCGACTACTTCACAAAATGGGTAGAAGCCAAGCCGCTCGCTTCAATTAGCGCCGAACAAACAAAAAAATTCATCTGGGAATTTATCATTTGCCGCTTCGGCTTACCCATGGAAATCGTCACAGACAACGGCACACAGTTCACTGACAAAAAACTCTAAACATGGCTAACACAACTAGGCGTCAGCCAGATCTTCTCATCCGTCGCTCACCCCCAAGGTAATGGCCAAGTAGAACGCATCAACAGATCCTTGGTCGAAGGCATTAAGACTCGCCTAGGGTCGAAGCGCACGGGCTGGGTAGACGAGCTCCCACATGTGCTATGGGCACACCGCACCCTCACGAAGACCAGCACCGGCGAAACCCCGTTCAGCCTAACCTATGGTTCTGAGGCCGTAATACCCGCGGAGATAACATTCCCATCACCACGGGTCCTCAACACGACTAACACCGACAATGACAAAGAACTACGCCTCAATCTAGATCTCTTAGACGAAAGACGTGACATCGCCGCCATACGCGAAGCAAACTATAAAAAGCAATTGGAGCGCTACTATAATTCCAAAGTCAAAGCTTGCGAATTCGACATCGGCGACTATGTCCAAAGAGACAACTACGCCTCTCACGCAGAACGCCCGGGAAAGCTCGCACCAAACTGGGAAGGACCTTACAAAGTTCAACAAGTACTAGGAAAAGGGGCATATGCGCTAGAAAAACTTGATGGAACACTCATACCTAGATCATGGAATGTAGCGCAGTTGCACACATGCTACTTATAAAGCATTTTTCAGTTTCACATTTTTCTTCTAAACTTATGAAGTTAATCTACTCTTCATAAATAACTCTGCGCAATCATCACTTATGAAGTTAATCCACTCTTCATAAATGATTCCGCGCAACCATCAGTTATGAAGTTAATCTACTCTTCATAAATGATTCTGCGTAACCATCACTATGAAGTTAATCTACTCTTCATAAATAAATCTGCGCAGTCATCACTTATGAAGTTAATCTACTCTTCATAAATGATTCCGCGCAAACATCACTTATGAAGTTAATCTACTCTTCATAAATGATTCTGCGCAACCATCACTTATGAAGTTCATCTATACACAGACGGACCAACAAGATAGAAGGAAATAAAAGTTTCATTTCATACCGACAACATATTTACAAAAGAAGAAAAATACAAAAGCAACCTACTGGGGAGGCTCATGGGCCGTCCCCGAACTACCCGCCCCGACCTATGCTTTGTAGGTGCATATGTGCGACTAATGCTTTGGATTGAATAAATCATATGTTTTTGTTTCCTATCGTTGGTGCGAAGGAAGATTTTGGAAGGTGCGAAGGAGAGTTTTCAAAGGTGCGAAGGAAGCATTTTGGGCGAATGAAGATTGTTTATTATGAAGTTTGGTTCGACCGTTCATAATGGGCGAACCTGCACATTCGCACGAACAAAGTGGGCGAATGTGCAGTCTATAAATAGACAAACTCAGTTTTTGTAGTTAACTTTGAGTCATTTATTTCCCGCCACTTTCTGAATTCTCTCTGTAACTTTTTATAAACTTGTTTTGCGTCTAGTCCTTGATTGTAATCACTTTTCTACGTGTATTCAAGTTTGATTATTAATGAAAACGTTTGAAAATGATGATTTGTGTGTGTTTATCTGATTAGTTATCATTTTGTGCTGGTTTTGGGGATTCCGCACCCAAAACTAAATTGTTTGTTTGTCTTTGTAGCTTATCGATCCTTTCACGCGCATACAAAGTGGTATCAGAGCCATTCTGAATCAAACAACCACAAATTGATAGTTTCTCAGTTGATTTTGACCCAAAATTGATCAAAAATTTTCTGTTTTAAGTGAACAAACTGAAATGATGTGTTTTTGATTGATTTCACCTTGATTTTGAGTTTGAATTGGATAATTCACTTTATTAAAGTTGTTTCAAATTTCATCCGATTCAAAACCTGATTAAGATCATCAAAATACATCAACTTTTGATTAACATGATCAAATCTAACTGATTTTCAAAGAATAACCGTTTTTGAAATCACAGGGGTCGAACGAGAGAATTCGGTCGAAAGTGGGAGTGTATTAGGTCGAACGAGTGTTTTTGTGGTCGAAGGAGTGAATTTAGTGGTCGAAAGTGAACTTTGATTGCTTATATTTTTCATTCGCACCATTGTGTCTCATTCGTATAATCGTTTGGTCGAAGGAGATTAGTAGAACGGTCGAAGGAAGACTTAAGTGGTCGAAGAAGATTTGATATCTGTTTTCTACATTCGTATCAGATTATTTGGTCGAAAGAGAAGATTTTTCTCATTCGCACCTTCGTTCATACGAAGGAGTTTTTCTGTTTTTGAAAAATTTTTAATCGTTTCGTGTTTGTTTGTTTGATTGTTTGCAGGATACAATGTGGAACTTTCCAACAACTCCTAGACCAACTCAAGCACCACAACAACAACAGATTCAAGATCCGTGGACAGTAGCGGCACAAAAGACTAGTCAACCATCACAGCCGATCAATTATATGGCTATGACTAGTTCGGCACCACAACAAGTTGTTCAATCAGTACCACAACCGATTGATAACTATTGGGGAGTCGCCGCAGCAGCAGTTCATTCCCAGACGACCAATGCTATTTCTACTCTTATTCATGATCTATCTACTGGAAGCGGCAATCGTCCACCGAAGTTAATGGACATGAAGGAGTATAACACTTGGAAGACGAAGTTTAAGATTCACGTTGAGGGACAAGGACTTGAAGGAGCAGAAGCATGGCAAATGATTGTGAAGGGTTACGTTGCTCCTATTCTAGAGAATACTGGAGAACCAATCCCTTTGGAGAATTTGGCGGATGACGAGAAGAAAAGGTTTGCTATAGAGAAGAAAGCATTTTCTCAGCTATCTCAGGCGATCAACACTGATCTATTACATCAGTTTGGATCGTGCACTACATCCAAACAACTTTGGGATGTGCTGAGAAATCGTCATGATGGAAATGAGAAGACCAGGAAGCTTAGGATGGAGGAGCTTCGAAAGGAGTTTGAAAACTTCAGTTATATGGGTAATGAGACCCTAAAAGAGTTGGTTCCAAGGTACTGCCATTTGCTCACCGAATTGTCGAGCTATGAAATCAGCATTCCAATGACGGAATTAGTTGATAAATTTGCTGATGCATTACCACCCTATTGGAATCAACATATTGAAGTGTTGAAGGAGAAGGATGCTTACCAGTATTGGACCATTAATGAGTTCATCCAAAAGCTGGAAAACAAAGAGATGGAGGAAAAGAGAAAAGCTAAGAGAGCTCAGATTCCACAGAATCCTGATTTATATGTGAGTGGAACATCTAACTCTCTTTCTGCTTCAAGCACCACATCTACTGTTGCACCTCACATAGCATGTGTGTCTAACATTGTTGAACCAACAAAAGCATCCATTAACTACCTTGCTCAAACTTCATCTTACACACCATCATACCCACAACAACCATATCAAACACAAAACTTTATTTCACCATTTTCACCATTACAACAAGCCGCATGCTATACTTCAAGTCAACAGCAACAACAACAACAATATCCTCAAGTGAACCAGTTGCAGATTACTCAAGCACAATCAAGTCAAAACCCGATTGTGTTAGAGACATCAAACCTTAACAATGTGACTGTTGAAATTGCTCAACAGCATGTTGCTTTAGTATCTGCCATGGTCGCTTCTTACAATGGTTTGGTAGCAAGTCAAATTGGTAACAATAATCTTACCAATGAGGACTATGCTCAAATCGATAAAGAAGAAATGGAGTTGATGGACATTCAGTGGGCTTTTGCAAGCATTATGAGGAGAGCCACTGATTTCATTCAGAAGACTGGCAGGACTGATCTCTCAACCTCTCCCAATACCACATACGGATTCAACAAAGCAAAGGTTACTTGCTTTAACTGTGGTGAAAAGGGACATTTTAAAAGGGAGTGCACACAACCAGCACAACAAGGTAACCGAAATCCTTTCAATTCTTCATACCAAAACCGACAAAACCAAAACCAGAATCAAGTGTCTTACAACAGTCCAAACATATCAAGCTTTCAACCACAAAATCAAAACACTTACCAGAACCGTCAACAAAATAACAACACCAGACAATCCACAACACAAAACCAACCTCAACAAAACCCAAACCGAACTATTGTTCCTATTTCTACACCCAACACACAAAATCAAAACCAAACTGATACTCAAAACCAAGCACTTGTTATTCAAAAGGATGAAGGTTTTGACTGGACTGGTATGCAATTGGGGGTAGAGGAAATAACTACTGGGAATGTTGCGTGTGTGGCACAGCAGATGAAGTTGGATGAGAATGAGGAAGTTGAAGAAGAGGTTGTGATTGAAAAAGTGTCAGAGTTGAAGATTGAAGAAGTGAATGATGATGTGATTGCTGAAGATGAAGACAAGAGATCGGGGATGATTCTTGATTCTGTCACCGATGTTAGAGATCAATATGACTCAGCGTACTCGGATATGGAGAGCGAATCTGACTCAGAGACTAGTGTGAATTCACTAGATGATGATATTGACCAATTGCTAGCTGAAGCTGACTTCTTGATGACTCGCAAGTCATGTATGGTGGATGATGCATGCACCAAGATTGACTACTCCAAATTTTTTGCAGGAAAGGAAGCTCATTTTGCTCTAATGGCCATGACAGAACCTCCTAAGCCGGTAAGTTCTGAAACTCAATCTTGTGTTAAATGTGAAAAGTGTGCTGATTTTGAAAAACTGACTGATGAAAATAAGCTTCTCAAGGTTCAACTTGAGAGTGCAAAACTCAACTGTCAGATTTATCAAAAGGACTTAAAAGATTTCAACAAAGTTCTTGATGGTTATAAAAAGGATGTGTCAGAATTGAAAAAGACATTATCTATTAAACAACTTGCCATTAATAATTACATAAATGAAATGGAAAACACTAAATTAGAAATGGCAACCATCAAGTGCTTTGCGGAAAAAGTTAACAAGAAACTAGAAAGTTACAAGCACATTGCATACGTAGTTGATCATATCATTGAGGAACCCTCCCAGACAAATAGTGCAAACTATAAGTCAGTTCCATCTCCGGTATTTTTTGAGAATCACACTTTACATGCAATACCACCGGAGACTTTAATTCATCCTGATCCCACACCAGAAAATGAACCTAACACTTCCAGTGTCGGGGATCCATACTCTGATGAGAGACCAGTATTGGGAAATACAGAGGGTGTGGTCGCTACGGATGATTCAGATGAAGAAGATGAATCATCTGAGACGGTTGAAAGTGATAGTGATATCCCTGATGAAAATCATATAATCACTACTGAGCCAGTCTCACCGTCTCAGATAATCCATCCAATGGCAAATGCTCATCGCAAACATGAGAGTAAGAAAAATGATAAATTTGTTGGTAAAAGTTTTAAAAAGGAAAAGGTTAAGAAGGTTGAAAAGAATGAGAGAAAACCGGTTGAAAAGAAAGTTGAAATTAAAACTGAGAAAAATATTGTAAAACCGGTTGAGAAGAAAAATGATTTAAAATCTGAGAAAAACAATGATGTGAGCAATGAAGTGTGTAATAAACCTGTCAAAATCTTCTATCGGATGCAAGGCTCCGATAAGATTTTGTCTGATGATAAGTTTCCGATTAAGTTTGTCAATTACACAAAAATCGAAAAGATCTGGCAGGAAAGTACGATTTGGTTCCCAAAATCTGAAAGGACCAACGACATTCCTCAAGAGATTTTAGACAAAATTTATTCTGAAAAGGATGCAAAGGTCAATGTCACACAGTTTGTTTTGCCTGTGCATAAAGAAAATAGTTTTATTGAACCGACTTACTCGAAGGATCCAGCTCCTGAGAGTTTAAGGAAACAATGCATGGTCGATCGATATCCCATTGCTAGTTTTTCCAAGTCACCGATCAAGGAAAACTACGAGGAATACCGTGCGTGTTATAAGTGTGGGGAACGGGGACATTTACTTGCCGCCTGCCCATACGTACGACACAAAAGGCACGAGGTGGAAATGAGGCAATATCATGAGTATCCGGTTGACAATTATGGCTATCAACAGAGGCGGCATTTTCCCCAACAACATTTTTACAATCAAAACAATTTTTACAACAAGGGGGAAAATCGACTGATGATGTATGATAAGCACAACCGGAAGATCACTGATAAATCTGGTAAGAAACCTCAGATGAACTCAACTGCTGATACCAAAAAGATTAATTCTAAACTTAATGGTACACAATCAGTTGGACCTGTTTCTGTTAAATCAGAGAAGGTAACCAAGAAGGTTGCTTTTAAGGAAGAAGTAAAGAAACCGACTGAGACTTCAAAATCTCAGATTCGGATCTTGAAAAGATCTGAGCAATCTTGGTCATCTAAGGAATCTGAAGGAGCCTCTACTTCACAAAGCAAGAAGAATGAGAAAGAGAAAGTTGTTAGTAAGGAGAAAGGGGTTGAAGTAACCCAAGTTGTTTGTGATTCAAAAGACTCTTTGAAACAACCTGTTCAAAGACCCAAGACCAACCAGGCTTGGGTCCCCGAAAGAACTAATTGATCTACTTTAAATGTGCAGGGAGCTCCAGCTGGCCCTGTTAGCAGTCTATGGATTGTTGACAGTGGAGCTTCTGGTCACATGACAGGGGACCTCGCGCTACTCTTTGACATCAAAAATATTAACGGAGGTTATGTGGCATTTGCTGGAAATAAGGGAGGCTACATCACTATGGAGGGAGTGTAAGCAATGGGGTTGTAACATTTGAGCGGATTTCTTATGTGAAACAAATAGATTATAATTTGCTCAGTGTTAGTCAGATTTGTGATAAACAATTTTCAGTGTATTTTGATGACAAATCCTGTTATATCTTGAAACCTGGGTTTGAGTTACCAAAAGAGTGGGTGATGCTGAAGGCACCGAGAGTTAACAACTTGTATATTCTCGACATGTCTAAAGCAATGACCACCCATGGCCAAGTCACATGTTTCCTCTCCAAAGCTATAGAAAAAGAATCCATTATGTGGCATAGGAGAATGGGACACATCCATTTGAGAAAGATGAATCAGCTTGTGAAGAATGAACTTGTCACGGGAGTTAATGTCAAACACTTCCATCTGAATGACAAGTGTATCAGTTGCAAGAAGGGCAAGCAACACAAACAATCCCATAGACCAAAGAAAGTTAATTCTGTTGAACTGCCACTTGAACGTTTGCATATGGATTTATTCGGTCCAGTCAGACGTAAAAGTCATGCCGGAGAGTTATACTGTCTTGTGGTGACTGATGATTATTCTAGATTTTCATGGGTAATGTGTTTGCATCAGAAAAGCGACACTTTTGACAACTTGAAGGTTCTGTTTACACGTCTGGAGAATTTATATGGTCTGAAGATCAAAAGAATCCCATGTGACAATGGGACGGAGTTTAAAAATGCTCAGATGGAAGATCTTTGTGCAAACAAAGGAATTCATCATGAATATAGTGCTCCGTACACACCCCAGCAGAACGGTGT
Organism: Ambrosia x helenae; assembly: GCA_030844895.1. NCBI lineage: Eukaryota > Viridiplantae > Streptophyta > Magnoliopsida > Asterales > Asteraceae > Ambrosia > Ambrosia x helenae. The sequence continues at coordinate 121,597,008 of CM061228.1, forward strand.
CGCAGAAAGAAAGAACAGGACTCTTATAGAGACGGCGAGAACTATGCTTGCGGATTCAAATCTTCCAGTCATGTTCTAGAACGAAGCTATTTACGCGGCATGTTATACTCTTAACCGTGTTTTGACAGTGAAGAAGTTTGGCAAGACTTCTTATGAGCTGTTGAACCGTCGCAAGCCGAATCTTGAGTATCTAGAACCATTTGGTGCCCCATGTACAATGCTGAATCCTTCGGAAAAGTTTGCACCAAAGGCTGAAGAAGGTTATTTTGTTGGATATGCAACCCCATTAAAACGGGTATTCAACAAAAGAACTAGAAAAGTCGAGGAGTGGGCTAATGTCGAAGTTCAAAGATATACACAAAATGTACAGGGTGGAGGACCAGATTGGATGTTTGATTACAAAGATTTCTTTGAATCATTCAATCTAGATAGCATGGTTGAAGAAGCTGTACTTCGATTATACTACGAGGTCGAAAACGCCGTAACTTCACCGTTAGTGCGTCCGATCACGGTAAACCCCCAAGCAGCTTCTAATGATGCCACTGCTCCTGTATTGGAAGAAGAGGTGTTCCAAGAAGCTTCTACATCGCTTAATTCATCCGAATCAGAATACGAAGACGATGATGCAACAAGTGAAGCTATTCTGGACGATGCTACAGTGACACCACCAGTGAACCCATCTACTAATGATGCTTCAACATTGAATGTGGGTAATGATCTAGATTCTACAGAGAATTTGACAACTCAGACGGGAGTACAAGTACCTGATTATCCGGAATCTCGGATACATCGGATACACCAGCTTGAACAAGTTATTGGTGATCCTGGTAGCAGTGTGATGACAAGAGGACAGCTGAAGAATGCTCAAGCACCAGAAAACATTGGCAATCTTGCTTTATATGCCAAAATTCAGAAATCTGGTTTTCAGAATGACTGGTCATTTGCTTGTTATGTTTCGCAGGTCGAGCCGCGGACATACAAGGATGCTCTTTTGGATGACGCCTGGGTGGAAGCAATGCAGGAAGAGTTATTACAATTCCAGAAACTTGGTGTACGGACCCTGACTGATTTACCTCCTGGAAGGAAGAAGATAGGCACTAAATGGGTGTTTAAGTGCAAGAAAGATGATAGAGGAGTCATTGTGCGAAACAAAGCTCGTTTGGTGGTTCAAGGTTTTCATCAGGTTGAAGGAATCGACTACAATGAAATCTATGCACCGGTTGCACGCTTGGAAGCTATCAGAATGTTCCTCGCGTTTGCATCATGGAAGAAATTTAAGGTGTATCAGATGGATGTAAAGAGCGCATTTCTTTACGGTGTGGTCAAAGAGGAAGTTTACGTAGGTCAACCACCGGGCTTTGAAGACCCAATCCACCGGGATAAGGTTTATGTTTTAAACAAAGCACTGTATGGTTTGCACCAAGCTCCGAGGCAATGGTATGAGGAGCTGAGCACGTATCTTCTCTCGAAAGGATTTAAACGCGGTTTGGTTGATTGCACCCTGTTCATGAAAAGATCAGGAGATGACTTGCTTCTAGTACAAATTTATGTTGATGATATTATTTTCGGGTCTACTAACGAACTTCTGTGCAGGGAATTTGAACAAGTTATGCAGGAGAAGTTCGAGATGAGCGCTATGGGGGAAATGCAGTTTTTCCTCGGCTTGCAGGTGGAGCAAAGACCAACGGGGATCTTTATTCACCAAACCAAATATGTATCTGAAGTCTTGAGCCGGTTCCAGATGGATGATTCCAAGCCGATGGATACCCCGATACAACCCAATCACGGGATTGGAGTTGACCTTAAGGGGGAGCTGACAGATCCATTTACATTCAGAGCAATCATCGGATCTCTGATGTACCTAACAGCGTCCAGGCCTGATATAATGTTTGCGACATGTCTTTGTGCTCGTTACCAATCGAAGCCGAAACAAAGTCATTTAGCAGCCGTGAAGCGTATCCTTAGATATCTGAAGGGTTGTCCATCAAAAGGACTATGGTATCCTCATGATGATAATTTTGACCTAATCGCTTTTAGTGATGCAGATTGGGGCGGCTGTGACAAAGACAGCAAATCCACAACGGCTGGATGTCAGTTTATGGGGAGCAGGCTCGTGACCTGGCAATGCAAGAAACAAACCGCAGTTGCACTATCCACATGTGAAGCAAAATACGTTTCAGCATCGAGTTGCTGCTCACAGGTTCTTTGGATCCAACAGCAGATGGTGGATTACGGTTTGCAATTTCTTAAAACCCCTATTTACTGTGATAATGAGGCCGCAATCGCATTAACAAAAGATTTAGTAAATCACTCAAAGGCTAAACATATCCGGATTAAATATCATTTTATCCGTGATTGTTATGCTAAAGAGTTGATCGATATGGTCAAAATCCACACTGATTACCAACGAGCAGATCTTTTTACCAAAGCTTTTGACAAATCCAGATTTGATTATCTTTTAAAAGCTAATGGTATTAAAGAAAAACAGGACTGATCACCACCTCAGTTTATCATTTCTTTTAGGTTAAATTTTTACTGCTTTTCAGAAAAATTTCGAAAAACCAAAAACATTGAAAAATTTTAAAATTCATAAAAATTAGAAAAATTTCTTTGCTGACTGCTATATCTTCTTTCCTTAGATTAATGCCGTCAGATTTCTGTGAACAAACGATATCTGGGCAGTCACATATTTGAAATGCTCCAGCTTATCCTTGGGAACAGTAAATTCGAAAATCTATAAAAAATCAGAAAATTCTAAAATGATTTCCTGGAGCATAAAGGGAAATGATAGTACATCAGTGGAGATCTGACACATTCTAAATAATGAAATGCTATATAGGGCGTGTGTCTGAGTCTGTGCGATGTGCTGATAGGCTTCGTAGACCTATTACTGCGTGTCTGATACATAAATATCAAACGATTTGTTGTGTGGATGAACTCCTCATGGGCATATGGTCTTAGTACCGTAATTTCGTTTGATAGGGTATCTGTACAAAATTCGGAGGTTTAGGGTCGTTATGTTATTAGTTGTCTGGAGATAGCCTCTCTGATCTTCTGCTGTAAGTCATTACGGACCTAGATCAGACAGGGTGTCTTTATAAAAGAGCTATATGCCAAATCCTAAAGTTACCGAATTGAGGAACTTTCCATGTTATATGATGATCAAAGATTATCTATTACATCGTATTGATCACTGATGCAAATCATGATTAATATCAGTCCTCAACCTGGTATAGTGCATATGTTACTTTGCTGCATTAATTTGCTGACCTGTATACCTCTATGCATTATATCTTGTAAAATTACAGACAACAAAAGCATAATCACGCTTTACAATGAGTCTTTGTGCATTTACTTCTTGATACGGGAGTATGTCGTGTGTGTGGGAACCACAGACAATTGAGTTTATACTATAACTATCTGTATCAGTATAAAGCACTGCACAAAAGTCTGCATGTGAGTTTATGTGGATCACAATATCAGCAATTGCCAGATCACACATTGTCTTTAATGATAATAATTTCAAAAAAAATCAACGGTGTGATCAGATTTCTCATAAACTGATATGATCCCTTTTCCGGAATCACAAAAACATTTACAAGTTTTTCATTTACATTTTTGCATTTTACTTTACTGTCAAAAATTACAAAACTCAAAAAGATTTTAGGTGTGTTTTAGCATAAATTTTAGAAAATCCAAAAAGATTTTTCAATTTCATCTTCTTTTTGATAACTGATGGTGGTTGATGACGAGTTTCTAAAACCTGGTACACCAATTGAGTTTTGTGATCTTTAAAATGTGAAAATATGATGATCGGATGCTTAAAAGTTGAGAAATAATTGAACAAGGATTCGTTTTTGCAATTTGAAAATTTAAAAAAAAAAAAATTCCATTTTACATTCGCCCATTCGGTTGGTCGAATGTGGAATTTTTCAATCTCATTCGAATGTATTGACGGGCGAAGGAGAGTGTTCTTAAACAATCCTTCTTTCGAACCCTTTTGACTCATTCGAACCCTTTCAATAGGGTCGAAGGAGCCAAAAGTATCTCTTTCGTATGGTCAATATGGGCGAAGGAGGTTGCCTATATAAGCAAACTCTGCACATTCGAACCCATTATAATTTTTCTCAGAATTTTAACACTAAGTCACCTTGTTGCTCGTTTGATTTACATTCTATCATTGTGTTCCCCTTGCTTTACTGATTATTTTACCCCTAATCTTACAGGTAAACAACAAGTTTTCAGGGGTTAATCGTTCGTTTAAAATCTCGAACCCTAGGATCTACAAACTGTTCTATGGTTGTTTTTTATTACAATTGGTTGTCTAGGATCATTGTATATGTGTTTTAGGGGGAGAACATTCAATCAAATCGGGTTCATTAACATCAGATTAATGAGTTTGATTAAAACCCTTGTCGAACTCTATTTTTGAATTGAAAACACATATATAATGATCACAGAATAAAAATTGTTAGTGTAATAGGTTAATCGGTTTGTTTAGGACATGGTACAATCAAATAATCAGGTTTAGAATGGTTAAATCTCATTTTTGAAATTTTGAAATGTTCAGACTCTTTCGTCTGTTCGTGTGTGGGCGAAGGAAAGAAATTTCGGTCGAATGAAAAATTACCAACGGTCGAATGTAGAAAAATGGTCGAATGAAAACTTTTTGTCCAAACTTTTACATTCGAACCAAAAACTCACATTCGAACCCTATAAAACACTCATTCGCACCCCCGATTGGGCGAATGAGATTGTTATTCCAAAATTTTCAATATTTGAAATTTTACGATTTCTAACTTGTGTTTTTGATTTGTTTTACAGATTTTAAACATGTCTGAACAGGAGAAAACCACCGAGCAAGCCGGATCATCTTCCCAACCAGCTAAGAAGAAACAGTTGGATTTTGAGAATGCACACAATTGTTGTGCTTATCTGGGAGAAGTCAAGAAGCACGTTGAATTCGCTGAGATCATTGAGTATTTCAAGAGATGCCGAGTACTTGACGCGATTGCTACACCTGCCGTCATTTACAGAGACATTATGCAACAGTTTTGGGAGAATGCTAAGCTGGACTTCTGGAAGTGCCAATCTTGTTTGATAAGCAAAGTCCAAGGTCAGAGAATTATCGTATGTGAAGATGATATTAGGGAGGCGTTGAATTTGAATGATGAGAAGACGGACCCTAAAGAGTTGGGATTCATGGAACAGCGCAAGTGTTTCTTGAGGATGAAGTATAATGGTCCTATCACCGATGGTTCTCTACATAAAGGAAAACTGTGCCCTCAGTTTAAATATTTGGCACATGTTTTGATTCATGTATTTGGATCGGCTGCGGGTGGATATGACTTGATGAGGAAAAGCACAAGCTCTATGATGGTTGCATTAATATTGAACAAATCGTTCAATGTTTCTGGCATGCTTATGGATCATTTACTTGAGCCAGTTAATGGCACGAGAACACTGAAGTTTTTGTTATATCCTCGCTTTTTACAGATGGTGTTTGACAACAAATATAAAGACTTGAAAAAGGATCCCAAACAAATTGTTGTTCAAGAACACATGACATTAAACACACTTGCCAGAATGAAAGCTTACAAAGGCTTATCAGCTAATGAACGTCCTCCTGTTAGGCGTTTATTTGGACACTTAGCAAGACTTGATTATGAAGATCCAGGAGAAGAGTTAGTGAGACATGATGATAGCAATTCTGATACTGATGATCCTTTACATCATATTGATCCTGATGCAAAGCGAAAGAGACAGATAGTGAATGTGGGTGCAAAAGGTGGCAAAATGAAGAAGAAAGAGGTGGTATTGAATGTTGTTGAACCTGAAAAAGAGAAACCAAAGTCTGTACCTAGAAGGCAGAAGAGTAAAGCTCAGAAAGGTTTACATTTGGTTGATGAGGTGTCTATTGATTCTGAAGAGACACAAGAAGATGAGAGATGGAATTCTGAAGCTGAAACCGTTGAGACCACCTTGCCCAAGGCCACTGAGGCTGGTGCGTCTGCTGATGCTGAAGTACAAGGAGATAAGAGTCCAATTCAGGACGAGGTAATTGAAGTTATTCTGAATATGGATGATATTGAAGCTGGTTCTCCTGTTCAAGCAAAGAAAAAGAAGAAACAGGAGAAACCAAGTTTGAAGAGAAAGAAAGAGCTAGAAATGTTGATGGCTGGAAAGAATTTACCACCAGCTACTAGTTCAAAGTCACCGGTTGCTGAGCAGGCACAGAAGAAACAGAAAACCACAACAACTTCAAGCACACCACAAACAAAAGGAATTCCAATAGATGATGTGAATGAAGCATTGGATAATGTGCTGAAGAAAATGAGAAAAGGCAAAATGCAAGAAGTTGTTGAACAACCTGTTAAGAAAAAGGTTTCTGTTGATAGTGATGTTATGGATGCTGTTAATCAAAAACTGACTAAAATGATGAATATCATTAACAAACAGCAGAGTGAGATTGAACAGTTGAAATCAACTGACAAAAAGATGTTAGAAGTTGTAGTCACATCAGCGGATGATAATGCTTTAATGAAGAAAACCATCAAGAGGTTGAAGAGGGAAAACAGAAAGTTGCTAAAGCATGAGCCACGGAATACAAGAAGGATAATGGCTTTGAAGGAGGAGAACAAAGAACTGAAGAAGAATAACAAGAAGATGGATAATCTGATTCAAAACTTGTACAATCGAGCTCCTCAACTTCAAGCTGGTGAGGAAGACAAAGAGTTAGATGAACAACAAGTTGATTATGAACCATCAGATGAAGAGGAAGATGATGAATTAGATGAAGATGCTGGAAATGATACTAAGAAGAAGAAGAAAGACGATAATGATGGTGATGATGATTCGAGTGATGGTTCAGGAGAAAGCGGCTCTGCTTCTGATGATAGTGATGATGATAATGATGACGCTGAACAGTTTTCATATGAAAAGCGTGAAACAGGTAAGGGTGGAGAATCAAGTTCGAAAGCTCCGGGAGAGAATGTAGATGATGATGATATTTTCTGGAACGAAAGATTAAAGTCATTGTCTGAAGAAGATAAAACTAAGTATCGTCAGATGTTAACCGATCGAGTCTGGACGATAGACATGACTAGCAGGTTTCCTGAAATATTTGAGTCTGATAATAAACTCTTCGAATTGGAATATGATGACCCTGATCTTGAAGATGGGGAAGTGTCTGCAGCTATTTCAAAAGAAATTTTGGAAGGTTTAGCAAAGCAAGTGGGTAAGACGTTAGAAGAATTACTTGCTGATAATTTTATTCCTCAGATTCCTGAGAAAGAAGCTGGAAATCACTCAGATGATCGTGATGTTCCTGCATTCGAGGAAGTCGAGATGGAAGATATTACGAGCGATGAATATCCACAATATTTCAGAACAAATCAAGAATGTGGATTTTCTTTCTCAGACGAATTGCTAAATCATGCTGAGAAAATAGCCAAAGAGAAGAGTAAGATATTTGAAGATCAAATCTTTGAAGGGCATGAGAAGCCTCGGTTCGAACAAACAGACAGTTTGAAGGAGTTGTTGAGGAAGCTAAAGGAGAAGGAGAATAACCGCCCTAAAGCTGATATTCAGGGAAGCTTCTACAAACTTCATAGCAGTATGTTCAAAGGCCGTGCCTTGGCCTGGAAGTTTGTCAAAGAGCTCAGGTGTATTGCAGTGAAATGGGAGAAAGGTATTCTATACTTTGAGAAGTTTCATAACTTAAAGACTCTTCCTTACTGGGCAATCAGGGATATTTGTCGTCATCGTCTAACGGGAGCGCCAAATAGCCAGATTGATTATTTTGCTGAGAAGATGACCCGTGAGAGTCGAACCGAGTGGAATCTGTTTAGACCCCAGTATCCAAAGAGGATTGAACACAAGAAGGAGATTAACGAGATAACTGGGTTGCCCAAGGTTACTTTGAAGTATAAACCACCGCGAGTGCTGAAGAAAATTCCGTTGTTGCATATTCCTCAGCATTTCGCTAAAGATTTTATATGGTGGTACTATGATTGGAAGAGAGCAGAGGCCGTGATTGTGTTAAAAGATGGTGAGAAGGATTATAAGAAAGTGCTTATTTTTGATCCTATGTGGCTAATCAATTGCTCACATGAGGATATTATTATGTTGTTCTATAATCCTATCTACTCAGACGCAAAAGATGCTGAACAAGCAGGAAAATACCAACGTGTGGTATTTCTGTGCTTTGCGTATGACATCAACGCTGGATGTGATTATGAGCAGAAGTTGGGAAAGACTGTTGAGAAGGTTGTGCCTGTGAAGAAATCAAAGAAGAAGACAGTTCAGGAACCGGTACTGACTAGAGAACAAAAGATTATCCGACACATCAGAATAATGAACAAGCACATGGATGAACAGAGAAGACTACAATCCAAGCAATAGTCGAGGGGGAGTTTGTAGGTGCATATGTGCGACTAATGCTTTGGATTGAATAAATCATATGTTTTTGTTTCCTATCGTTGGTGCGAAGGAAGATTTTGGAAGGTGCGAAGGAGAGTTTTCAAAGGTGCGAAGGAAGCATTTTGGGCGAATGAAGATTGTTTATTATGAAGTTTGGTTCGACCGTTCATAATGGGCCAACCTGCACATTCGCACGAACAAAGTGGGCGAATGTGCAGTCTATAAATAGACAAACTCAGTTTTTGTAGTTAACTTTGAGTCATTTATTTCCCGCCACTTTCTGAATTCTCTCTGTAACTTTTTATAAACTTGTTTTGCGTCTAGTCCTTGATTGTAATCACTTTTCTACATGTATTCAAGTTTGATTATTAATGAAAACGTTTGAAAATGATGATTTGTGTGTGTTTATCTGATTAGTTATCATTTTGTGCTGGTTTTGGGGATTCCGCACCCAAAACTAAATTGTTTGATTGTCTTTGTAGCTTATCGATCCTTTCACGCGCATACATGCTTATCCGCCCGCTCCCGTCCAACGCGGTCGGACTCCTCCACCCAACGCTTGAACTTGGCGATAGGGTCAGGATCCGCCAGACACTGCCGCACAACCTGCAGCACGGGAAACTCGATCTTTTCAAGCTTTTGAAGCTGCTCCATCAGCTGCTGATCGGTATTCACGTCACCAAATGGCTGATCTTCGACAGCCACCCCATCCCTGGCGGCCAAAAACCTTCCAGCCACCCACTATGGACACCCGTTGTGCGGGCAGCATCCACCACTTCCGCGATCTGCTCGCCCATCTTGGGCACATTCCAGCAGCGATCAAAGACATGCACATCAACCAACCACCAGGTCAAAAACAAAGGACGACATAAAGACTTAGAAAAACAAAGAGAAAAACTTACCGCACAGATCCCATCGGACATAATCCAGAGCGACTTTTCACAGTAAGCCCTCTGAGCGTCCAGCAGGAGCGTCTTCTCCAACTCCCACGCTTCCCGCTCCTTCGCAAGCGCCTCAAGCTGACCCTCCAATTCAGACACCCGAGTGGTCATCCTGACCACATCGGCGTCCTTCGCCTTCAGATCACCGACTGCGGTGGCATACTTGGAGGAAAGCTCCTCCAACTCCTTTGCCCTTGCCGCCGAGACCTTCTTCTCATCGGCCAAGGCAAGCTCAGCCTTTTGAACAAGTTGACGACGGCGATCCAACTCGGTATTCACCACCGCCGTCGACTTTGCCCAGGACTTCTGCTTCTCAGCAGCATCAGCATCCTTCTGGCGCAGTTCGGACTCCAACTTCCGAACCTGCTCCAAAAGGCGTATACGAGCGGACTCGTATACTTCCTTCTCCCTCGCCAACCGCTCGGTCTCACCAGCAACCGACGCCCGCTCGTCCAAAAACTCACCCTCCCCTCTGTGCAAGGCATAAAGGTTGCCCATGGTCTGCGTGAGATTCATGCACATTTCAGAGAAGGGAGTCGCGCGGTCTTGAGCTCGGTGATGCGCCCGCTCGGCAGGCGGCAACGCATAGCTTACAAATTCCTCAGCCACAAAGGGGTTGAGGAATCGGCAGCTTTCGGTTATCCGCCACCCAAGCGTATAAACCGGAGCGTCCAGCCGGAAGGCCGGACCACTCGAAGACGCCAAGGCACCTTCAGCTTTCTTCGATTTGGGGTCTTCCACCCCACCACCCTGAGAAGACGCCTCCATGACGTCCTTCTCACTTAGATCAACAAAAGAGGGCCCGCCCAGCGAACCCTCACCACCCTTAGCACCCATCCCCTCAGCCTGCTCCTTCTTAATGCGCACCAGGTCCTCGTGCTGCTTCAACAGGACCAGGCGGCGCCCCTCCTCCTCCTTGGCGGCCACCTCAGCCAAGCGAGCATCGTCGGCTCGCTTGCGCTGCAACTCAGCTTCACGGGCGGCCGCCTCCTCCTCCCTCTGCTTCAAGGCGGCTTCAGCAGCACGCCTACCCTCCTCCTCCTTACGCGCAAGCTCAGCTTGGCGCGCCGCCTCAGCCTGGGCACGCTCCTCCTCAAGCTTCTTCTCCCGTTCCTCCTGATATTGTTTCACGGAAGGAGGAACAGAGCCTACAAAGGACAAACAGGAGAATAAAGAACTTGAAGGCAAAAGAAAGAAAAACAGACAACTCGACAGGTACTTACTACTCAGTTTTTTCAGGGCCTTCATGTAAAAGGGCTCGCGCATCGGCGGCGGCTCAAGCTCCAATGCATGCGGCTTGTCGCCTTCATGAGTAGCCCGCTTTGGTGACGAGCCACCACCTACGTTTTCTTCAGCCGTCTCCGGCTGCTTGCGCTTGCGACCTGCAAACAAGTGAAAAATCCTTTAAATAAGGATAGAAGAATACAACAAAAAAAGACAGAAGGGACTCACTGTCAATAGCCACATCCTTGGGCAGGCGGCCTTCAGCCGTCTCATCTCCGCCTTGCGCCCCGGCCGAAGAGGATTCCACTCCTACGCCACCTGCAGATCGACGCGCACGATGTATTAGACCGGACGATGAATCACTTGAATCATCGTCCGACAAAAATACATAATCAACACCCGCCGCCGTTTTCACGGACACCGGGTCAGGGTTGATTAAAAAACCAACCGCAAGGTCAGAAGGCGCACCTTGCATCGGGCCGGGGAACAAGAAGTTCTCCACCAGAAGATCCATCTCAGACACGCCCCCCTCCGGCACCGCAACATACATGGTCTTCACAGACCGGGCAGCAAAAAAATCAAACAACAAATCACCTGCGATCAAAAAAAGGCGTAAGAACATAAGTAATACAAACAAACTGGACGCAACAAAAACACTTACCCTCCACAGAAAGTGGCGCACCATCTCCAGCACGCGCCACATTGTATCCCTCCCTCACGCCCAGGCGGCTCAACCCCAGCAACCGAAGGATCCCCTCATCCAACTTATCCAAGTCATCTAAACGACTTGGGTGCGCTGAGAGATCCTTAAACCACTCCTTCTCATGGAAATCCTTCATCACCTCGAAGGATGGCACTTTCTGCCCAGGACGAAGCTCCAGCTTCGCCATGTCTACATGAATCACCTCCTTCTTCACGAAGAAGAAACACCTCTTCCAATCCGAAGAGTTTTTGGAGAACTCTTCGGCACAATCAGGCTGACACTCTTGGATCTCTCCACGAAAGAAACCCAGCCTGATTCCTTAACCTCCAGCTTATAGAACACGTTGAAGTGTTCAAACACCGGCTGCCTCCTCAGAGACCGGCAGGTGGCCTCGAAGTGCATCACCCTCATCACCCCAAAAGGGCTCATTTGAGAGACGTGCACCCCATATCTCTGAAGGACAGAGATAAAGAAACGAGACACCGGCAGCCGGAAAAGCCCCTTTTGAAAATATGCCTCATATAAGCATATCTTCCCCTCCGGGCAGTCGACCAGAGTCTGCCCCTTTTCCGCAGCTCCGGATCCCAATCCCTTGAGATGCCATACTTCGTAACCAAAGACCTAAACTTGTCTTTGGACCACGAGATCTGAGCATCCCTCATGGCCAGTTCAGCCTTCTTGTCCCCCGACGACATCTTCGAGAGAAAAGAACAAAACTCTTGATCGGAAAAAACAAAAATCACCGGTGAAAGTTTGAAGAAATTTCGAAGAAAAGAAGAGAATGAAAAAACCTAAGGGTGGAGACGACTATTTATACCCATCGCATTAAATGCAGGTAATGATGCTCGGCAGGCTTTTCGCGCAAAGGTCCAATCACAGACATACACGTCGCACAGCCACGTGACTGATCCGGCCCACGCGCCGCGCGTGGGTCACTTGCGAGACGGTTGCTCTACCCCAGCTGGCAATCGATGCCGATGATCGACACGTGTACGCCCACGTTCAAAATCACCATGAACAGTTGTCCCCACTCACCAGATATACGACACGTGGGGGTCTAGCAACTCAACAGTCGTACTAACTGTCAGACACGATCTCCAAGACAGGTGTACCAACCGTCAGACACGTCCTTTCAAATTCAAAACATTCCCGCCTTTAATTTAGACAAATTCCAAAGAGACAAATTCAATGCGGAGTAAATGAAGGCGCAGACAGGGACAAAAAACGACTTTTCACAAACTTCTGGCCGCGCAAACAGGCCCAACGCCTATTTTGGCTCAACGCCTGCGCGCCAGACTGAAAATTTTGAAAAAAATTTATTTCCGCAACTTCTGGCCGCGCAAACAGGCCCAACGCCTATCTTGGCTCAACGCCTGCGCGTCAGACTGAAAATTTTGAAAATATTTTATTTCCGCAACTTCTGGCCGCGCAAACAGGCCCAACGCCTATCTTGGCTTAACGCCTGCGCGCCAGACTGAGAATTTTGAAAAAAAAATTATTTCCACAACTTCTGGCCGCGCAAACAGGCCCAACGCCTACCCTGGCTCAACGCCAGCGCGCCAGACTGAAAATTTTGAAAAAAATTATTTCCACAACTTCTGGCCGCGCAAACAGGCCCAACGCCTATCCTGGCTCAACGCCTGCGCGCCAGAACACAAATAAGGCGCTTCCCGGCATACGCCTACAGCTTGATCTCTGTGCGCGCACCAGTTGACGAAGAATAAACAACAAAAACACGTCCACTTTGGTATATGAAAACCCAGTGACGACTGGATGATACTCAAGGTACACTTGTGAAATCAAGTCCAGCACTCCCCAAAGATACAGGCCAGCACTGGACTGGGGAGACTTGAAGGGATATGGTATTAAAGCACTACAAATACCATACCATCGCCCACTTAGAACAGGCCCCGCCAGACGCTCATCCGCCCTTTCTACGTCAGCGGATGTCTCACGCCCATCCGCCCGTTTTACGTCAGCGGAACGTCTAGCGTCCACAAACCCGTTCTACGTCAGCGATGCATCTGCCGTCCGACGTAAGCATCGATACGCTCGTGCTACGTCGACGGAACACCTGGCGTCACCCGCCCGTTTTACGTCAGCGGTACATTTAACGCCAGGCGCAAGAACGGCCGCCCCTTCTCACATCGGCGGACCAAATATACATCAAAACTTCCTTGGCAAGCTTCACTACAAGTGGAAGATACCTTTTGGGGCAGCTTTGGGACTCACCCCTGCCCCAAACAAAATATCTTTGACATGGCAGGCGGCCCGTCAGAGTTCCCTTCCAATCAAAGACTGTTCCCAGTCTGACGAGCAGAAAGGACGATGACGTGGCAGCCTCTCAGCCAAGATATCTTCCTGACAAAGCAGACTTTCTCTACCCACCTCGAAGTCCTGGAAAGCATAAACTGTCCACCGCCTTTCTCCACCAATAGGCGAGCACCACATGTCCACCACCCGTCAGCGTCCACTCACAGGGCGCCACGTGTATATGCGCCAGGACGGTAACATCCCCCCTAGCATTCCACTTTTCCTTACTTTACTTAAATCCACTTGCACCAAATGGGCCTAAGGGCTTGGGCCGGATTATGGAGACAGCTCTACCTGGGCCGGGCCCCGTTAAGGGTAGAGGATGGGCTGAGAAAGTAGGATATCTTGGTACTATAAAAGGAGGACTCCCTTCTCCTTTTATTGGCATCGACTATCTCACAAACTTTCACTCAAGAAGAATACGAATTCTCCCATACCTTCTACAACCCTCTGTTTATTATGCTAACAGTTAGAGGCTCCGCTCTTCTAATTGGTAGTCTCTTAATTCCTTGGTCTTGCCTTTAGACCTTCACGTATTTTATAATCACACTCTCTTTATAAAATACAGTAGAACCACCTCTCGGATCGCCTTCGTTACGTGATCTTAGATCCGTGTTTCTTCAGTAATCTTATCCGCGGGTTGTTTTAAAATTCGTAATGGTTGCTTTCAAGAATTGTATTATAGGCTTAACGTCTTGTAAGAAATGAACATCCAGGGGGTGGCCGACACCTACGACAGTGACGGATCTAGAACAAAATTCCAGGGGTAATGTTTAAATTTTTTTATCGCACTTTCATACATTGTAAAGGAGACAATCAATAATCTCTTTCTGTATTGATAGAGCTGTCTAACTTTTTATTCTTTTTTTGCACCCTCATGTATACATTTTGAGCTCACTACATGTACATGAAATTGTACCCGATATATGCCCGAAAACACTCGGAACCGGTTATACCCTATGCCCAATACCGTTTTTTTAATACTCAAAATTTTAAAATATATTTTTATGTTTACGGTACAACTTTTATATTTAAGTTTTTTAATAATAAACATTATAAAGTTATAATTTGTACTATGGTGAATTTATGTTATTGTAATTTATTTTAATTATTTTTACAAATTACAAACCAAATATAATTTTTAAACGAATTTATCTTTCTGTAAAATAACCAAAAATTACTTTTTTAAGTCGGGTATCAATACTCGGACCCATACCAAGTCCAATACCCACTTATAACCAAACCTGCTCATACCTACTCGGATACATAGGGTATGATTTTTCTCCTAAATATGTGTACTTGAACCCAACCCGACTTCTCTCAATACCCATGATGCCAACGTTGATAAACATGGCCAATTAGGGATATTGTACCAAAGTTTCTCGATAACAAAAGTTCTTCACAGAAAATGAGATCTCGAATGAACAACACACATAAATCATTAGTTGATTGAATCTCTAAAATGCTTTAGAATTGCATCCTTTGTTATTTCATATAAACAAAGAAGACGTGTCTCTATATTAAGATGAATGAGGCAGCCAAAGAACGTGTGTGTCCTCAACAAAACTCAGCCTCTATATGAAGCAATAGAAGCCACCACCGCCAACCTTGCCCAATGAGACAGTTGCCAAGCACTGTTCAATCCTATGGAAAATAAATATATTGGTAATAATAATAATAATAATAATAATAGCTTAGGGAAGGTTCAAATACAAAGTAATGAAAATGTATACAAAGTAATGAAAATGTGCGAAGTGTGCGAAGGAATCTCCACCTTCTATTTTGACAGTGTTAATTTTTACACGGGGGGACATTTTTGTCTTTTTTACTTCTTGACTCATAAACCCACTTCCCCCATGATTTTTAAACGGTTATAACTTTTTCATACGATAATATTTTTTTTTTAAATTACACCGTATTAACGAGCGTTTCGTTCTCTTTAATTTGAGTAGCCTAGTGCTGTAGTTTTCTTAATTTTAAAAAACTGGTACGTAATTTCACATTCAAGTATCTGGTATGTGATTCTAGGTGTAGCCCAACTATGCGGATATGGTACTGTGGATATGGTACGCAATTTTAGCTATAGGGTATCTGATACATGATTTAAAGTGTATGGTCAAATGTGAGCATCTGATACGTGATTATGGTCATTACATAATATGGTACGTATCTTCACATTAAAGTATCTTAGGGGTCGGTTCAAATACAAAGTAATGAAAACGTTCGAAGTGTGTGAAGTACATGATAATTATGAAATGCTTTCATCAACATACAAAAACATTACGTAATTATCATGTACTAGTAGTGATTTTGTCTATGGTACATAATTTTGGCATGTCATTTTAGTTATGGAACTAGTAGTGATTTTGTCTATGATACGTAATTTTGTATGTTACGTTTTTTTTAGGGGTATGGAAAATTGTTATGTAAAGTTTTGAATGATTATCTTTATGGTACGTGATTTTGGTAATAAAACTATAATGATTATGTATATAATAAAACTATAATGATTATGTATATGGTACGTGATTTTGGTAATGAAGTAGTAATGATTCTGTCTATGGTACGTAATTTTGTATGTTATGTGACTTCACACACATCACACATTTTTGTCACTTTTTATGATAACCAGCCCCACATTAGTCATACACATAGAGATAGAATTACGTATTTAATGCTCACATTTAGCCATACACATAAAATCACGTATGAGATACCTTACAGCTAAAATCACGTATCAGATTTCACAGTTTGGCTTGCACCTAAAATATGGGTATCTGATACATGATCTAAAGTGTATGGTCAAATGTGGGCATCTGATACGTGATTATGGTCATTACATAATATGGTACGTATCTTCACATTAAAGTATCTTAGGGGCCGGTTCAAATACAAAGTAATGAAAACGTTCGAAGTGTGCGAAGTACATGATAATTACGTAATGCTTTCATGAACATACAAAAACATTACGTAATTATCATGTACTAGTTGTGATTCTGTCTATGGTACATAATTTTGGTACGTGATTTTAGTTATGGAACTAGTAGTGATTTTGTTTATGGTACGAAATTTTGTATGTTACATTTTTTTAGGGGTATGGAAAATTGTTATGTAAAGTTTTGAATGATTTTGCTTATGGTACGTGATTTTGGTAATAAAACTATAATGATTATGTATATAATGAAACTATAATGATTATGTATATGGTACGTGATTTTGGTAATGAAGTAGTAATGATTCTGTCTATGGTACGTGATTTTGTATGTTATGTGACTTCACACACTTCGCACATTTTTGTCAATTTTTACGATAACCAGCCCCACATTAGTCATACACATAGAGATATAATTACGTATCAAATGTTCACATTTAGCCATACACATAAAATCACGTATGAGATACCCTACAACTAAAATCACGTACAAGATTCCACAGTTTGGCTTACACCTAAAATATGGGTATCTGATACATGATTTAAAGTGTATGGTTAAATGTGGGCATCTGATACGTGATTATGGTCATTACATAATATGGTACGTATCTTCACATTAAAGTATCTTAGGTGCCGGTCCAAATACAAAGTAATGAAAACGTCTGAAGTGTGCGAAGTACATGATAATTGCGTAATGCTTTCATGAACATACAAAAACGTTACGTAATTATCATGAACTAGTAGTGATTCTGTCTATGGTACGTAATTTTGGTACGTGATTTTAGTTATGGAACTAGTAGTAATTCTGTTTATGCTACGTAATTTTGTATGTTACGTTTTGTAGGGGTATGGAAATTTGTTATGCAAAGTTTTGAATGATTATGTTTATGGTACGTGATTTTGGTAATAAAACTATAATGATTATGTCTATAATGGAACTATAATGATTATGTATATGGCACGTGATTTTGGTAATGAAGTAGTAATGATTCTGTCTATGGTACGTAATTTTGTATATTACGTGACTTTGCACACTTCGCACATTTTGTCACTTTTTACGATAACCAGTTCACATTAGTCATACACATAGAGATATAATTACGTATCAGATACTCACATTTAGCCATACACATAAAATCACGTATGAGATACTGAGATACCCTACGGTTAAAATCACGTACCAGATTCCACAGTTTTGCTTACACCTAAAATCACGTACCAGATACTTGAATATGAAATTACGTACCTGTTTTTTAAAATTAAGAAAACTATAGCACTAGGCTACTCAAATTAAAGAGAACGAAACGCTCGTTAATACGGTGTATCTTTTTTAAAAATATTATCATATGAAAAAGTTATAGCCGTTTAAAAATCATAGGGGAGGTGGGTTTAGAGACAATTGACAAAAATACCCTTTTGTTTCTTTGTGTAACTAATTATATAATCAAAATTGATCACGTGTTTTTTAGTCAAAATCTTCAAATGAATGGGGAAGATGCCTTCGCACACTTCGCACATTTTGATTACTTTTCACAATAACCGCCCCTTAAAAATACATATCATATAAAGTGCACGTGTGTTAGAAAATGAAGATGAATACCTTTATATTTGGAAACCGACTATTGACCCTGAGTTTGTTAATATTTCTTATTAACCCCATATAAGTCAGTTATAAATTCATCTATAAGTACCACAATTTGTAATTTCATTATGATGCACCACTTTCCTAGCCGTAAAAGGTAGGTATCACCTATGCTTAATAAATTATAAATTTATATATAGTAGTAGAAGTAGGTATAGTATTAGGAGTATGGTTTAGGGTCATAGGTCGTCGGGTAGGAGTTAGGTGAGTTGAACCTAGTTTAGGCATGGACCAGGTACCCATGCTTAGACTAGATGGGTTGTCATAGCCGACCACGGTGACAGCTAGCTAGTATCATATTATTAAACTATCACTTAAGTTTGTCTTAGTACCTATTCAGGGTCGAAGTTCTGATCACTTAATTATTGTATCGCCTAAAGCTACGATGAGTTTGACGAATGTTTTTACTATGTGAGCATGTTTGTCCTAGCTGGTAATTGTTTATAATTGTCTTGAAACCTCATGACTATGTAACGCATGTGTATAACCTAGGCATACATATACATGTATATTAAAGACCCTTATATGTGTCGTCACGAACAGACCTATCGGTAACTACACTGGCTCATGTTAAGAGTGCCTGTGTTGTAGTTGGGTTTGACTATACTGGGATGTTAATCACCGGCTTTTGGAAAGGGCGCATGTGGTGAGACTGGTTATAATAACATGGGCGGGTGCAAGTCATGATTGTTTTAATATGTGATTTTATAACTGTGTATGTAACACCCCAGTTATAGGGCCCAAAATCTTTCGCGTCTAAAAGTATTATAACAAACAAACCAACAATACAATAATTATGTATAAACAAATACGAAGTCGAACCGGTGATATTAGATAATTAATTAGACGAGGGAAATAACACGCGTTGCAAGACCGAACCAATACACGTTAACGAACCCGCCCGAACACCCCCTTGCTTACTCATTAGGGAGGACGCATGTCCTCCCTATCATTTGACAACACACTCCCTAATACCATTAACATATTAATGGTTTTCTAAAAAATGATTTAACTAACCCATTATAAAACCCCCCATTCCCTGCCCCTTCTTCTCTAATGAACCAACTCATAGACACACACACGCATACCACATAGACACCTCACCCTTCCTCTCTTATCTAACACACACATGATATACATAAGATAGAGAGAGATCATCGAGAGAGAGGCCGGAGATGAGGGACCCTCGGTCGTGGCCTCTGGCTGACCCGTCCCTGTTCCAATAATGGAGATTACTCTGGTGACCGGAGTTATGATGTCACGAGTGATTACAGTCGGTGGGTCTGGCTATGGATTCTGATCAAGGTTCGAGCGACCAGGTATATACCCGTAACTAGGGCTGCAAAACGAACCGAACTTTCAGCGAACAGTTCATGAACCGTTCGGCGGGAAGTTCGTTTGTGTTCATTCGTTTAATAAAGGAACGAACACGAACGAAAATTTTCATTCGTATAGTTAAATGAACGAATACGAATAGAGGCCGCGTTCATTCGTTTATGTTCGTGAACTTTCGGTAACGTGTTCGTTTGTGTTCAATAGTTTAATAGGGGTTTTAATTTTTATAAATATTTATATTCTTTTATTTTTAATTATTTTACCCAAATAAATAAATAAACAAATAGTTTATGTAGGTAAATATATGACTATATGAGATCAATAACCCTACTTTTAGTCTTCACACTCACTGCTAAGTATATGTATCGTTCTTATCAAAAGTTAATATAGATTTGTTTATGTTTGTTTCCGTTCTTGAACACTTCTTTGTGTTCGTTTATGTTCATAAACAATTGTTTGTGTTCATTAACGTTCGTGTGCGTTCATGAATAAACTTAACAAATGAACACGAACACGAGTGTTCTCTTAACAAACGAACACGGACAAAAAAACCCGTTCGGTAAGTGTTCATGAAATGTTCGTGAACACACAATTTCCTTAAAGAACGAACACGAACAAGGCCTTATTCGTGTTTGTTCGGTTCGTTTGCAGCCCTACCCGTAACCCTGTATCTTGTTCAACAATTATTAATGGTTCAATAGTAGTGATTGCTCGGCGGTTCGTAGTGGTGGAATCTGAGAAGGTCATGCAAGTGATGGTGGCGTCGGTTGGAAGCGGAGCGGCGACGGCTGGGATCTAGGGTTCCAATGGTGGTTTGGGTAGTATACAGGAAAGAGAAGAAGGGCAGAGGCGTTCAGGGTAGAACTCGGTGATGATGTTGTTTTGATGGTGGGAGTTGCAAACAGTGGTGGTTAGTCATGGTCACAGAGGCGGTGGTGGTCACTCAAGTTAGGGGCGGATAAAGGTTAAGTCCGTTTGACTAAGGTACATACTTACAAACTTAGCTCCTAATCATTATAGCTAAAAGGCTGTTAAGATTATTGGTTATGGTTGTTGTTGAGTGTTAGGATCTGAGTTTGATTGTTTAAGTAATAAGAACAATGAAAGAAGTGAATTATGAATGGAAAGTGTAGCGGAATGATAAACTATTAATCAAAACAAGAGAATAAATGTTTTTCAATCGAATTCTTTCATAATATCAAATGATTACAAACAATTGTACAAATACTCCCCCTCAGCCTGATCACTCAGTGATTGTTTGTCTAAGAGAATGTTTTTGAGTGATGAATAGAACAATACAAGCACTGTTCTATTTATAGACAAATCTAAACCTCTGATGACCTAGGCTGATGTCACCTAAGACAGTGACCTCTAACAGAATAACAAACATAAAACATCTGTTGATACAAACTACTGTTATATTGGAAAACTCTGAAAGGCAAACAGCTGATAGGAAAACTCTCATGGTCTTGAATCATCTGTTGGAGCCTAAGTGTTGTTGGCTCCAACAGACCTTTAGTCTTCAGTACTTTGATTCAGCAGTTGTTCTTCATCAGACCTTTGGTCAGCAGTTGTTCTCTAGCAGTTGTTATCTATCAGACCTTTGTAGCAGCAGTTGTTAGGGTACAACAGATGTTAGGGTCAACAGTCTTTTGGGAGAAGTAACTTGTAAATGTTGTTATTGCTAAGGATCAATTGAGTAGTATATTTTGGCTTTCCAATCATCTGTTCTTCTCCAGGTCAGCAGACCCAACAATCTCCCCTAGAACAGATGATGCCAAAACTAAGCTTTATTTTGATCTTTATTTCTCATCAGACTTTCTCTTATTTGCCCTTTAAACTGTAGTTCAAAACTTAAAGAGAAAAAGTCTTCTGCATCCCTTTCAAGCTCTAAGTTCAGCAATGTTTGGAGATCATCTGCACATAGGCCATGTGCATCATCCATACTTAACTTTTGAGCTTCTCCATCTGATCTGAGCAGAGTCAATTCATGGTTGTCTTTATTGACTTTCCATTTTAGAATTTTTGAATCAGAGGATCTGCTGGGCTGCAAGTTTATTGTTGATGA
Source organism: Ambrosia x helenae (assembly GCA_030844895.1). Classification (NCBI taxonomy): domain Eukaryota; kingdom Viridiplantae; phylum Streptophyta; class Magnoliopsida; order Asterales; family Asteraceae; genus Ambrosia; species Ambrosia x helenae. Next base: position 121,618,587 of record CM061228.1, read on the forward strand.
GTTTGGTGATGGAGGTCTCCCAATGAGTTTTCTGAGCTCTTCAATAGTGGGATCAGAGAAATAGTGTACTTGATTGAAGAGGACCTCTTTTACAAAAGTATCAGCAAACTTCTTCTGGTCTTCTTCAAACATTTCCTTCTGTTTCTTGAACTGTCTTCTGGCAGCAATAGATAAGTCAGAAATGTCAAGTAAGCTGTCTAGTGTAAAGGCCTGTTTAGGTCTCTTCATCATTAGAGCATCAGAGTAAACTGGTTTTCTGGGTAGTGTAGGGTCTTTCTTTCTATTTTCTTCCAACTTCTTGTATGTCTCAACCAGCCTTAGCTCTGACCATCTTGCAACAGACCTCATCTCCCCATACTTGGCAGCCACAATTTCTTCTCTCGTTCTTTTGAACTTTAAAGCTCTGACTGGATCTCTGCCTTTTCTAAAATCAGGGGCAAAAACCTTTGCTTGGGGATTCTTGGCCATGTCTTCTATTCTCATGAGTTCTTCTCTAAGAGCATGAGTGGTCCAGCCTGCAAACTGTTTCTTGATTGCTTTGTAGGGCATGGTTGCCAAGATTTGGTCAAGAAGAGATTCCCTAACCACTCTTTCCAAATCACTGCTGAGAGGCATGGTGGACATGGAGTTGCTCAGGGTCTTAGCAAAATCTTCAATCCTTCTCAGTTTTCTAAGCCTGCTGAATGGATGCCCTGAGCAGACTTGTCATCTTTCCCTTTACATCTCTCCTTGATGATTGAATCTGCCTGTTCAGTCTTGTATTTAAGATATTTATCTAAGTTTAGGGGAACAGGAAAATTTGGAAGAGATGGGAAAGATCTTTCAGATGGCTGTTCAGTATTGTAGAAGGATTGCATTTCCCTCTTGAGTAGATCAAGCTTAAGAGGATACTAAATAACCAATGGTGTGATGGATGGTGGTGGTCTGTGAGATGTGAATTGTGAAGTGTGTGGTGAGTATGATGAAAGTGGGATGGCTGATATAGGTGTAGGATGGGTGGTTGAAGTAGGATGTGGTGATGTTTGTATGTTTTCATCTTGTACCACAAAGGTTGATTTTCTCTTCCTTCTGTACAAGATGCATGGTGATAGTGGTGTTGCAGTAGTGGTTGTGTTAACATTTGTTGGCACTTGTGTAGGACCAGCAGATGTTTGGGATTTGGGTGGTGAAGTGGTTTTAGGTGGTGTATTGGTGGTTGTGGTGGTGGATTTGGTTGTTGGTTTGGTGGTATCAGTGGTTTTGATGACATCAGTGGTTTTGATGACATCAGTGGTTTTGGTGGCAGTGGTTTTAGCAGCAGCAGTTTTGACAGCAAGTTTAGATGGTGGTTGTCTGACATGTTTGGCAGGCATCTTCTTCCTTTTAGAGGAACCCACATCCTCAACTTCTTGCTGTTGCTCTATCTTTCTTTGTACAAGAGCTTCTGCTTTGCATTCCAAAGTATCAAGCCTCTTTTGCTTCTCTTCAACATCCTTTTCAGCATTGACATTAGCAGTTTGATCTACTTCTTTTGCTTTGCCTACATTGACTGCTTCAGTATCAGCAGTGGATTGATCATTGGGATTTGGTTGTTGTGGTGGTGCTGGTTCAGACCTTGGTTTTGTTCCAAATGGCTTTAGCTTGGTAGTCTATCTCTGCCACTCTGCCCCTTTTTGGCATCATCAGCTGTGAAGTGATCATCATTTTCATCTCTTCTGGTAGTAGTAGGGGCAGAGCCAGTGGTCTTTGATGACTTTAATGTCTGCTTGGGTATCTGTGTACCTAGCATCTACCATATTTCTGATCTGAGCCATGTATGTTTCATGTGTTTGATCTGCTAGTTTTCTATGAGCTATGATGATGGGGGAAACAGATTTCCATAGCTCACTAGCGATATCTTCTGTTGATGGTTGACTTTTGGTAAGAGCAGCCAAGGATCCCAAAATTGTTTTGATATCTGATTTGATGTCAGCAACAGAGGTTTCAATGGATTGTACTCTAGCCGTCAATTCTTGGTATTTTAACCCATCACCTAAATTAATAGGATCATCTGGGTTCCTACCAGTGGTAGTTGTATCTGGTGCAGTCCTAGGAGGTGAGTCCAAAGAATGAGAACCAGATGACCCTTTGTCTTGGTTCTGGGGACTTCCAACTGATTTCGGGGACACTATAGTGGCCTCATCAGTTGTTGCTTTCAAGGAAGTCTTAGTTATGTAACCACTGTCCTGTTGTGAGACAATGGTCTCTACAGCAGTAGTGGCTGCTTCACTTGAAAACTCACCTAGAGTTTCATTTAACTCCAGGGGTGTAACCTCCTCTGTTTGTGGGATAGCTGATTGATTTTCCTCAGTCCCAGTCACTTGTAGGTGTGTACTCTCATTGATGGGTGAAGGAGAGGAACTGGGAATGTCCTGAGTTTTATCAATAGCCTCAAACAGTGGTTGCATTATTGGAAGGACATGTGATGGTTAAGGTGGAGGGGTGAAAAGAGAAGTAGCCCTGGGAGAAGGGCTGATGATCATATGGTCAAGTGACTCATATGTCTCATGATGTGGTTCCCTTTAGCTTACAACATGATCCTTTTGTGAGGATTTATGAGGAGTTTGCTCAGGTTGAGGTATATCCATCTGTTGTGAGGAAGTAACAACAGTGGTTTCTTGTTGCTTTTGTGTTGCAACAGGATTTTCCTCTGGTATCTCATCTTCCAGAGGCCCCTTTTTGGTTTTTGTGGTGGTTTTTGTAGATGGACGTTTTCTTTGGAGGTGGCTGGTGTGGGTTTCACAGCACTGGATGTAGTGCCATGATCACCAGGAGCGGTGGGCTCAACAACAGAGGTTTGGACAACAGTTGTTGTCTTAGTCCTCTTTGTTTGTGTTTTAGAAACTTTTGACACTTTTGACACTTTTTCTTTGGTATTTGAACCCAACATTCTTGTGAAAGTTTCATCAGTTAGACTCTTCATTTGGAAAGATTTACCCTTTTTAAAATCTTTTTTCAGGTAAAACCTTTTGAAGGATTACACTTAAAATTCTTGGGTAAATCAGAAAAGCATTATTAGACCCAGACTTTATGGCCTTCACATTTAATACTAAATCCAGAAATAGGCCCTGGGATAAATTGAAGTCAGATTCTGACAACATAGCATATCCCAACTACTGAATCCTCAATGGGATTCATTGAAGGAAATGGACTTAGCAGAGACACAGAGAAGGAGGGTATGAAAGAAAAATTTCATGACTGGTGGGAAAAACTTTTTGAAAAGAGTTGACCCAGTCATTTGTGCATCATAACCTCTTTCCTGAAACTCTGTGTGAAGTTCAGCCTTAGGGAAAGAGTCGTTACCTGACAGGTCATTTAGTGAGAAGGTTGTGGATATCAGTTGGGGGGTAATCGCGACATTTGTCTCTCCAATTTTTGATATGATGGTTGTAGTCTTTTTGTCCTGAAGAAGAAACTCAGCATTTAACCAAAATTCTTGGATGGTATCGAGATAGATGGGAGCATCAGCGGTTAAGATTGTCAGGTATTTGGAATTGAGGATAATGTCGATGGTGGTATGGAATGGGACGTTTTCATCTGTTTTGACCAGATATGGAAGATAATTGTGGGTGGCTTTGGCTTGAAGATCCATTGTAATGGATTTCGAGTGTGAGGATGAAAGGAATTAGAGTGAGGGTTTGAGGTTGAAGAAGGAGGTTTCAGTATTTTGAATACAATGAGACAGTGTAACAACTGTTGTGGTAAAACATGGTTTTTATAGGCTCTAGTGAAACCGCTGATGTGGCCAAAACTCTGTTTTTGAGAGAAGACGTGGCAAACATCTGATGGCATACAGCTGTTGCCAAAGATCTGATGCAAACAGTTGTTGTCTTACCAAAGTGTTGATGCTAACAGCACTTGTTTTTTTATAGATAGATATATATAGATATATATAATGAAACAGTTGTTTTATCTGATCAGAGGTTTGAAACAGATTTTTCAACCAAATAGTGGTTGTTTTATCTGATCAGATGTTTGAAACAGTTTTTTCAACTAACAGTGGATAGAATGGATGAAACAGTGGTTGTTTTATCCTTAACAGATTTTTCAACCAAAATGCTATTTTTAAGGGTGAATTTTGATTTTCTGAAACATTTTAATGTTTATATTTAAAACATTTTTGTTATTTAGTCCATGTTTAGCATACCAATTCTAGAAATCAGATTTGTAAAGGTGGATGTGTCTAAAGCTTTTGTCAATACATCTGCCAACGATCCTCTGTTGGAACATGGTGCAGAGAAATCAAACCTTTTTCATAGCTATCTCTGACAAAGTGATGTCTAATGTCTATGTGCTTTATGGTTGAATGAGAGACTGGATTTTTGATGACATTTTCAGCAGCTTGACTGTCCAACATGAGTGGAGTCCTTAGTGCAGTTATCCCAAAATCCAACAGTTGATTTTGAAGCCACATGAGTTGGGCTGTACATCTTGCAGCAGCAATGTATTCAGCCTCTGCTATTGAAGTTGAAACAGCTGCTTGCTTTTTTGCTTTGCCATGAGACTAAGACATTCCCTAGAAACTGGCACCCTCCTGATGTGGACTTCCTTGTGGTGTGGCAGCCAGCAAAATCACTATCTGAATAACCTGAAAGCTCAATGTTTCCATTAGCAGGATACCAGATACCAAGTGTGGGAGCACCTTTTAGGTATCTGAATATCCTTTTCACAACAATAAGGTTTGAGTTTCTAGGTGAAGCCTCGGATCTTACACAAACACAAGTGGTAAACATAATGTCTAGACTAGATGCAGTTAAGTACAATAAAGACCCAATCATGCATCTGTAGTGTGTCTGGTCAACCAGTTCATCCTTGTCATCAATAATGAGTAGCTTGGCTGTGCTCATGGGTGTACTACATGGCTTACAGTCATTCATCTCAAATCTGGTTAACAAATTTTTCACATATTTGTTTTGATGAATGAATGTGCCATTTTGCAGCTGCTTCACTTGGAGACCAAGGAAGCACTGAAGTTCACCCATAGCACTCATTTCAAACTCTGTTGTCATGAGTTTCCTAAACTCTTCACACATTTTGTTACATGTGGACCCAAAAATGATGTCATCCACATATATTTGATCAATCATTAAGTCTTTCCCTCTCCATTTTAGAAATAAGGTTTTATCAATTTTACCTCTTGTGAAACCAATGGATAAGAGAAAGGTGGAAAGAGTTTCATACCAGGCCCTAGGTGCTTGTTTTAATCCATACAAAGCTTTGTTGAGCTTGTATACATAATCAGGATGGAATGTGTCTTCAAAACCAGGTGGTTGAAATACATAGACCTCCTCCTGAATTTTGCCATATAGGAATGCACATTTGATGTCCATCTGATACACCTTGATGTTGTGGTTGATAGCAAAGGCTAGGAAGAGTCTGATAGCTTCTAGCCTAGCTACAGGAGCAAAGGTTTCATCATAGTCTATCCCCTCTTCTTGTTTGAAGCCTTGAACCACAAGCCTGGCTTTATTCTTGACAATTATACCCCTTTCATCAGTTTTGTTTTTGAAGACCCATTTTGTGCCAATTGGACAAACATCCTTTGGCAGTGGTACAAGTTCCTATACTTGTTGTCTTTTAAACTGAAGGAGCTCTTCCTGCATGGCTTCTACCCAACTGTTGTCTTTTAGTGCCTCTTGGTACTTGACAGGTTGTGTGAGAGATAGAAAGCCTGCAAAAAGACAGATGTTTGAGGACTGGTTTCTTGTGAGCACACCCTCTCTGATGTTGCCAATGATTTGATCTGGTGGATGAGCTCTTAGGTAGATTAGATCTCCCTGATATGGTATGATGGCATTTTGAGGTGAAGGACAGAGGTTTGGTGACTCTGTTGATGTAACATCTGTTTGCACTTCTGTAGTACCAACAGATGTTTGAAATGGAGGTGGGGGAATGGGTCCAAGTGGTGTGAAACTGGACTGACTTTTGTTAACAGAGGTTGGACTTTTGTCAACAGATGATTGAGCAGTGGATAAAGTTGGTGAAGCAGTGGTTTGAGGGTAAGATTGGCCAACAGTGGCTGACTCAGCTGTGGTAGAGTTTTGACAGGTGTTTTGAACAGCTGCTTCCCCTGATACAGAATGGACTTTATAGTGACTTGGAATCACAACATCTGTTCTGTAGTCTTGTTGTGGAGATTGTGGAATACCTGCACTGTTAGTTTTGACAGTAATATCTCCAAATTTGAATTTATCTAAATCAAACAACTCAACAGGATTTGCTGGGATTTTTAAGGATGAAAGTTCATTGAACTTTACATTTAGAGTTTCTTCTATTGTCCTGGTCCTTGTGTTAAACACTTTGTAGGCCTTGGCAGTAGAAGAATATCCTAGAAAATATCCACAATCTACTTTGGCTGCAAATTTTGAAATGGAATCTTTAAGATTTAAAATGAAACATGGGCAGCCAAAGATTTTGAAAGATGAGATTAGTGGTTTGATTTTGAACAAAATTTCATAAGCAGTATTTTGATGTCTTGGGTTGATTAAAACTCTGTTTTGAACATAGCAAGCAGTGTTTACAGCTTCTGCCCAAAAGGACAGTGGCAAACCAGAATATGCTAGCATGGTTCTTGCAGCTTCAATGAGAGTTCTATTTTTCCTCTCAACCACCCCATTTTGTTCTGGTGTTCTTGGAATGCTGTACTGCCTCACAATTCCTTTTGACACACAGAAGTCATCCAACTCCTTATTTTTAAACTCTGTTCCATTATCACTTCTAAAAACTTTTACTGGCAAGTCATATTGTTTTTCAACTTTGGTGACAAAGTCCTTCAAGATACCTGCAGTCTCATTCTTAGAGTGTAAAAAGTAAGTCCATGTAAACCTAGAAAAATCATCAACTATGACAAGACAAAATATTTTTCTTCCCAGACTCATGATTTTAACTGGGCCAAACAAGTCCATGTGCAACAATTGTAGACATTGACTTGTTTTGGACTCATCAATGGATTTGTAAGAGCTTTTATGTTGTTTTCCTTTTAAGCAGGAAACACAATGCTCATCACATTTAAATTCTTTTGATGGAAGGCCTCTAACAAGGCTTTGTTTGGAGAGTGAGTTGATAGTTTGAAGGTTGGTGTGACCAAGTCTCCTATGCCACAATTCTGTCTCTTGAGTAGAGGCAGTAGAAAACAGACAGACATTTGCCATATGATTGTCCTTCAACATATCAACCACATACACATTGCCACTCCTATTAGCAACAAGTTGTCCTTTGCTCTTAGCAATGATGGAGTCAATCTTTTTCACCACTTCTGGCCCAATAATCTTACAAGTTTTCTTAGTGAAGAATGAGCCATAACCTTTGTCACTCATTTGTGATACGCTAAGAAGATTAAATTTAAGACTATCAATAAGATTGACATTTTCAAACTTGAGTTTCCCAGTCGGAACAGTCCCTGAACCCAACACCTTACCTTTTGAATCATTACCAAAGGATATATCACCCCCTCCATGAGCTAAGAAGTCCAGAAGAAGGGCTCTACATCCTGTCATGTGCCTGGAGCCTCCACTATCTACATACCAAAGGCTATCTAAGCAAGCAGAAGCTCCCTGCACATCAGTAATGGATCAGTTTTGGTGAGTGTCCAAAGCCAAGTTGGCTTTGGATGGGTCCACACACTTTTCAGCCTCAAGCTTAGGAAGGTGATCAGTGGTTTGAACTAGTTTTTGAATCAAGTTCAACAATTGTTGCTGACCATTTGCCAGTGCTTGGATGTCAACAGTTGGTGCAACAGATGTTTGATCACTTCCTAACAGATGATAGTAACCATAAGGATTTCTGTTCACTCTTGGTTTAGAAGGCCTCTTGGGTTCTTCATAAACATGTGACAGATTATGACAAGGTGGTTGTCCATATCCTCTTGGGTACTTGTTGGTGGGTGGAGCATCAGTTACTTGAACATCCCTGGAAGTAGATGTTTCTAGATTTTTGGTAACAGATGTTTGGACTGGAGCAAAAGTCTGTTTGGGTTTTCCTTTTGAAGTACTCACCACTTGACTTGCAAGAGTTTTAGCCTTGTACTCTTGTATTTTGACATCAAAATTTTTGAGATACAGGCACTCTTTGGTTTTGTGATTCTTCTTACCACATATTGAGCATGTGGTCTTAGAATCACACACACTTGTTCCTTTGTTGATATCATATGCTTTTAGAAGAAAACAATTTTTAGTAACATGATTCTTCTTTTCACAGAAATCACAAAACAAGTGGACAGACTTTTCTTTCTTTTTCCCTTTTTCAGTCTTCTTTTCAACAGATGTTTGATCATCTGCTGGAAGATCTATCAAGGGAATGACCTTTGCCTGTGGTGCTTTCTTACCATCAGGGGTTTTGAAGTCAACTGGTTTGAAGTTTTCAAGAGTACCACACTCATCAGACCAAGTAGGTTAAAATTCATATTTTTCAAGTTCAGTGAATGATGAGGAACCTTCTGGTTTTTCAAGAACATTTTTCTTGCCATTAGGTTCAGTGATTTTAATCTCTTGACCCTTCAAATTAGTTGGTACTACCTCAACTAACTTTTGATCCCTTTTGTCAGTGTTTTCAAAAGCTGGAGCAGTGGTTTCAAAACCAAAACCAAACTTCACATGACTTTTGGTTTGTTTGTAGAGGAGCATCTCAAAACCTTTACATGATTCCACCCATTTTTCACATTCAACTTGGGTGGCCTCAAGCTCCTTTTTACAACTATGATATTTAGTTATCATAGTTTGGAGCTGGTCTTTGGTAATAGTTGCTTCATGTTTTATGTTGCTTATTTCAGATTCTTTTTCAGTCAATTTTGATTTTAACTCTTTTGAAAGTTTTTCAAATTGAACTTCATCATCTAAAACTTTCTTCCTAAGGTTTTCATTCACCTCTTTAATGTTAGCAAATGCTATTACACATTTGTCTGAACACAAAGCTTTTAGGATTTGAGGAGATACCTTAGCAGCAGCCATCAATGCACAATCACACTTGCTCTCACAATCATCAGATGCACCCCAGGGATCTGAGAGATTCACAACCTCTTCTTAAGATTTTGTATCTGCAATTACTTCATCAACAATATCATCAGTCACAACATCAGATTCAGTTACCACATCCTCATATTCAACCTCTTCAACCATAGCCATGAAACAATAATTTTCTGGTTCATTTTTAGCTTTGGCTACAAGAGCAAAATTTTCATCTGATAGACTGCTCCAATCAACAAAGCCTTGTGTGAAGAAAATCTATTGACTGGTCTCTGCAGGGGCAGAGGGTGGAGCAGCAGTCATTGGCACTTGTGCCTGAGCAACAGGTGTTTGCACATAGTGGATCTGAGGAACAGTGGCTTGGAGAAACTGGACAGGAACAGTGTTTGAGGACTGTGCAAAATGAGCAGTGTTATGCACATTTGGTCCAGGGGTATTATGGGAAACTTCCTAAGTGTTGGTATGTGGCCTTTGATTTGGATAGGTAATCATAGGTGTACCATGTTGACTCCTACATTCCCTAGCAAAATGACCAAGTCTATGACATTTATAACACTTAATCTTTGATTTATCCAACCCCACTTTTGACCTGGCAGTCAACCCTGGAAACCTTCTGCCAGTTTTCTTGTGAAAATCGTTAGTTCTTACACTGAGCAGAGCCAATTGGTGCATAATGTCCATTTCTTCCAAATCATCAGGGTCAAAGTACTTTAAGTCATCATACTCAAAGGATATTGTTAGGATAAAAAGGATTGGTGAAACCACTTTTGCAAACCTTAGTCTAATTCACTTCTGTCAAATTATTCTAAGTATAGAACTACTGAGAAAGAAGACTAAACTACTGAAGAAGGATTCTACAAGTACTGAAGAAGAAATGCATCAGAAGTTCTGAAGTCCAAACCAGACAGTTCACTGAAGAACTACTGAAGACAAACTGCTCATCAGTAGTTTGTCATTCATCAGCACTTGTTCAAGAATCTTTCCACCGCCTTATGTTTCAGTAGTTTATTAGTTTAGTATTACTTTAACTTTTTGTACAAGTTCCAAGATTGCAACTTATTGCAACTTGTCTCTGAACTTGATTTTTGGCAAAGTTCATGTATTTGTAAAGTCTATAAATAGATGGGTTCATCCCTCTGTTTTAGACATTGATTTTTAATACAGAAATTCTTCAAAGCTTATCATTGTTATTTCCATTTCATTTACTGAGAATCTGTTTAAGTGTTCATTCTCACTCAATGCTTAGATTCTCATTAAATACCTATCTTTAGTTTTATCAAACATCGAGGGGGGGTAATAACTCCTGTTGATAAGTGTAGCTTTAACTCATATCATTCCGCTGTGCTATTACTGATAAAGAACTTGCTAGACACTTAAGTGTTCACTAACAAGTTCATACAAAGAGCAATACTGATCCAACAATTGGTATAAGAGCACTGGTTTATCTGATCACATATCAATCTAACACATTGAGAATCAGACACAGGCTCTTATTGATATTCAATAAAGGATTAAAAGTTCACTTTTATCAACATCCATCACTTTAAGAGATATTTGACAAATCAATACTCTTTAAAATGGATCCTCATAATACTGGTTCTGCCAATAAACCTGCTATGCTAGTAAGAAATGAATATAATATCTGGCAAAGGAGAATGGCACATACCTTATCACAGACCAACACAGGTTGCTGGAAATCTGTGATATATGGTCCTCATAAACCAGTAAATATCAATCTTGAAACTAAAGAAGAAATTCCAAAAGACCCAAAAGACTATACAGATGATGATTTCCTAAAACTTGAGCTTGATGCTAAAGCTTTCTCTATGTTGGCAATGGCACTCCCAAATGAAATCTACTCTGGCCTATTACATTGTGATAGTGCCAAAGAGCTTTGGGACTGCCTCAAAGAACAGTTTGGAGGAACTGAAGAGGTGATTGCCAACACCAGAGAAATCCTGGCTCAACAATATGAAACTTTTGCTCACATTAATGGGGAAACTTTAACACAACAATTTGAAAGATTCTCCTCATTAATATCTGAGCTAATATTAAATGGTCAGACCTACACAACTGTATCTATGCTTCATAGATTTTTAAGGTCTTTACCTGAAAAATGGGAAACATATTCTATAGTCTTAAGATCTTCACCAGACTTTAGCTCCCTCACTCTTACAAAACTTCATGGGAGATTACTTACTTTTGAAAGAGAAATTGATCAAAAGAAAAAGTTACAAAGTTCTGGTAAAACTGCTGATGACTATCTACCAGGTAGTACAGCACTATTGGGACAAGACTCACCAACTTGTTCAAATAGTTTTGGATCTTTTGACCATATTGACATAACTGCTGGGATCTCATCTGAAAGATCATTCCCAGGTTATGACAATAATGATTTTAGTCAAACTGCTGATAACATGTGTTTTATCATGGATGATTTAAAAAATTTCAGCAGTGATGACTTGGAAGAAATGGATATTCTACACCAACTGGCCATGTTAAGTTTAAAAACAAAATTTTTTTACAAAAGGTCAGGAAGGAAGTTTCCAGGACTCAACAGCTCAACAAAAATTGTTTTTGACAAATCTAAACTTAGATGTCACAAGTGTCAAAAGTTGGGACACTTTGCTAGAGAGTGTAGAAGCTCTAGCTTTAACCAATCTCAGTCTGGAAATAATTTTAACCCCAGTTATAACAGGAATAATGGAACACAAGGGAGTGCACATTTTGTATAGGCACAAGCTCCACAACACCAATATGTGCCTGATGTGCTAAAAGTAGTTTAATAAAAATAACTAAATTAAACCTAAAACTAGACACCTAGTAATACTCTAGACTCTCTAAAACTAAACTACTGACAGGCAAGTGAACCTATCGACTCTAGTAAAGCTAAAGTAAGTCCGGATATCGAACCCACGAGACTCTAATGGAAGACGGTAACTAGACTCGAAAACTTATCTAAAACTGAAATAAAACTATTTATTATTTTAGAGGGGGGTTTTACTAAAAACTAAATTCAAGAAAAATAAAGCTTAACTAAAATAAACTAAACTGAACTTAAGACGTGAACCGAGCTGAACCGAATTCAAATGATGGTGAGAATACTACCTAGGTTAGAATCCTACTCATGACTGACGAACTTTTATGGTTATGGAACTAGCTATGGAACCGGGATCTTTAGATACTAAACTTACAGGATAAACTAGAGGACCCTCGACCCTTCTCAAGGAGAAACCTAAGGTTACCTATAAGCCGTTAAACTACCGATTGAGAGGTTACCCTTACAGGCTTACCTACTCTGATGATAAAGTACCCGCTAGACAGTCTACCTTACAGCGCGAAAGCCTCACTACACTAAGGGTGCAAGGGGTAACTATAGAAAACTTGACCTGACTCGATACGCAAGTAGCGGTAAGGAAACTAGGAAGATCTTCTTACAAAGCATCTAAATCTAGCAATTTAACACCCTAGACATATCGACAATCCCGCACCTTACAGCTATTGGAATTGGAAGAATACTTAGAACTACTCAATCAACAAAAATCACTCCTATGGAAAACACTAGCAATTTACCATAAACTAGTTGCTAACACAAAGTCCACAACCTAACACGCATTCATACATGAAAGACATTCACAAAAACGCATGTGGAGTAAATAATTATCAATTGAACAAAACTAAGTACGCATCTACACCAGATCAAAAATAATCAAAGTCTTTACTAAATCATCAACCCATAGTCAAAGTTCCAAAAAACCATAAAAAACGTTCATTCAATCATGAGTATTCATCATAACCTAAGTAGTAATGAAAGTCTAGCCAATAAACATGTTCAAAATAAGAATAAAATCAATTCTAAGATCATGAAACATAGTTTGCAATTCAAAAGAACAAAGGAATGAAGAAACCGAATGATTAAAACCCGAATCTCTCAATCCCAATGCTTAAAATCTTGACTCTTCGCCTTTCTCTCACCTCCAAGTGCTCCCAAGCAGCTCTTTTTCATCCAAAAGTGTAGAATGAAGCTTAAAATTTCGTTCTAGGGTTTTAAAATCCGATTTGGGCTTGAAAAACACAATTTTGGGCTTCCTGGTGGCCATCGCGTAGCACGACGGGGTCCTGGGTAAATGGTCGCGTCACGCGACGCCCTCAAAGTGAATCTGCATAGCGCCGCGTGACACGACGGGGTGCTGGGGAGTCTGTCGCGTGACACGACGGGCTAATTTTTCCAATTTTGTTTATTTTTATCTTCTCTTTCCATTTGTGACTCATCCGGGACCTCGTAAAGCACCGTTTATGCATAAATTTGCCTCTTTTGCCATCCGGATTCCTGTGACACATAAAATACTAAATAGAAACCGAAAAATATATATAAACGACACACACTGACTCGATAACGACTCAAAATATGTACAAATAACCGATGTATTTTGCAATACATCAAACATCCCCACACTTATGTTTTTTCGTCCCTGAAAAAGAATTATGCTATGGAATCACAGTTAGGTTTACATCCGGTTTCAAAACATAGGTTACTTAATTAATAATCTACTAACGTGTTGATTGCGATTGCTGGTATACTGATCCTCTTAAACCCAAACCGGTTTCCAAGCCCCTTTTTATTTACGTTAAGTTCACGTTGATTAGTCTATCTAGGGTCTCACTCAAAGGAAGCCACAGTTCCTCCTAATCCTGCCTCAAGCTTATGAAGCTAAAGGAACGACCAATTGACCATTTCCCAACCGTCTTATGTAGAAAACCAAGAGAATTTAAAATCACTTTTTTTTTCATCATACTTAACTCAGAGGGTGTGACCAATCCAAGTCGCTATCCCAGTGGCCAGGCACCTTAAGCTTCAGCAATTTTTTTTTTTTTCAATCTCAGCATACTTAACTCAGAGGGTGTGGCCAATCCAAGTCACTATCCCAGTGACCAGGCACCTTAAGCTTCAGTATTTTTGCTTTGATTTCTATTTTTTTTTAAGTGATTATAAATTCTGACGGTTTTAAACTTATAACGGTGCTTCTTATATTATTTTTGGCGGTTTCGGTCTCCCCGTTTCTCCTAGATGAGAACCCACAAGATAGCCTAACATAATTAATTTATTACTTTTCAAAGGAAACCTTTCTACCGGCCGAGCCTACCCACATATCCCAAATCAGACACGCTTTCAATCAATTTTAATCTCTTATTATACATACTATTTGAAAACCGGACACCTAACTTTACCTATCATCTTCCATATTTTATATAATGCAAACTTCAAAATCAGGGACATTTTTTTTTAATTAATTTTTTTTTTTAGACTCAACTATAACCGACACGGTCCATCCCCACACTTAAATTTTGCATTGTCCCCAATGCAGGAATGGACAACTGACTCAAACACAATAAAATAAAACTGACACTGAACAAAAAGAAAGACAAAAAAAAAAAAGATAAAAAGGAAAAGACTTAGCTGGAAATATAGCAAGACTGTCATGTGCCAGTCCAATCCAAAAACATGCCATCCAATTCAAAAGTGCTCAGCAAACAATTCCAAATTCTCATCAACGAACGAAGCGGCCAAGTATTCTACCAAACACACATAATCACATCATAGCCAACATATATATATATATATATATATATATATATATATATATATATATATATATATAAAGTGCCAACCTGCCAACCCATGTCCCAGAGCATGTCACAAAATATCAAGTTTAGTACAGACCATGATCAAATAAAAACATCATCAAAAGAAAAATAAACAAAAGATATAACCAGATGATCATGCTGCACTCGTATCCCCACACTGCTCCTAATCATCCTGTGGATCCCGCTGCTCCTGCTGCTCTGGTGCTCTGAAAAACTCTGGTACGCCCAAATTCAATGCCCCCATAATAAACCTGAACGCATCGTCCTGCCTGCGCTGGCTCTCTGCCTGTGCTCGCTGACCCTTAGTAATCAGCTCTCTCAACTCCCTAATCTGCCTATCAGTGCGCTCAGCTAATGCCTCTAGAGTAAGTGGTACTGGTGGTGGCTCTCTAAGAGGATACTGACGACCTGGCAACTCGTGTCTCTGCCGAGGTCTCTGTAATCTGGTAGGGATGCTGGCCTGAAGAGTAGCTGCTGCTGCTGTACCCTCTGGCGGTAATACCTGAGGTCCTGGTGTGATAGCTACCCATTCAGGCGGGTCAGTGTTAGTAATGATAGTCGCATTCCTCGACTCCTTCAAACCATAATACCCGGGCTTCTTGGGTCCTTTCACTAACTTGTGTTCGGTATACGGCCCAGGCTGCCTCATCACATTCAAGTTTTGAGCTATCTGCGTGATGTACGGTCCCATATCCAAACCTGCTCGCGTCCCACCTCTCCTCGGTCTCGAGAACGACCAAGCCATAACACTAGCCAAATTCGCCTCCCGGCCTTTTACCATACAATATAAACAAAACAACTCAACCCAATTCACTCTATTTTCAGTCGACTTCCTTCCCACCAAAGTGCAACCAAGGACCTTAATAATGTACCTGTAAACGGGATCCCGAATCGCTGACCCTGACAACCCACCTGAGTACGGAACATTAGCAATCGAATTCCAAAATTCTTCTAAATCTGCCTCTGTAATACAATACTCCCTCTCTTCCTTGCTCACACCCCTCAAACTAGTCAGAAACGCGGAAGTCTGGGTCTCCTCCACAGTATAATAACCTGTAACAACTGCGAACTGGGGAATAGACATCTCATGTAGTACCCTGCCCAGAGAGAATGAAACTGCATCTGACTCATAAAACCTACCCTCTCTGTGTATGTACGTGGAATGGAACTCAATAGTGATCTCCTCATACTGTGGTTTATCACAAGCCAAAACCTTCTTAAACCTGGGGCCCAACAACTTCTCAATCCTGTCCCGCTGCCCAACTTTATCTAAAAGATCCCAATCTATAGTCCGCGGTGTCAGCAAAGGCAGATCAATCAAAACGTCACACTTTTCTGCTTCTTTTGTGCCTGAAGCAAATTTAAGTAAAGTATGCTCGCGAAGGTTATCACGTTCAACAGTATTATGCTTCTCTGGCTCTGAATACTGAATCGGTTTGCGGGGTGGATCCCGTTTTCTTTTTGCTGCTGCGTGCGAGGAGCCTTCACCTGCCATATCTGCAAAACAACTTTAAAGAAACAAGCAAAAAGTTGATTTAATGTTAGTAAACGACCGTATAGCATTTCTTTCGCGGTCGTAACAGACAGGACTGACAACTAGGATTATCAAGAAGATGTGAACCGCGCCTCGCCCGAATGGAGATTGAGTACGGGCGAAGCGGCTCGTGCCTATAAGCTAATGAAAACCCCAGCAACTCGACTCGACTCGACTCAAAAATAAAAACTTAGACTCAATTTACACCCACGACTCAAGAACAAGTAAAAATTAACTCAAAATACACATACCTCATCCCGGCACTTTAATTGTCCGCAATTAAATACAAGTGCCTAATTGATGCAAAATGGCGACCCGAAATGCATAAGTGAGGAAACGATTTGTTTTGTGAAAAATTAATTCGGGTTGCAAAACTCCCCTTAGACGGGGGAGCTTTTGCCATTTTGTACCTAATAAAAACGACAATAATATTATGACATAATCCCAACACAAAGCAAGCAAAGACCATAAGCGACACTAACGGACTAGGGACTAATGTATAACTCGACTAAACGACATGTAGACTCGACCAAAAGACATTAAAACTTAAGTAAACCAACTACACTATGACACAATCCCAAACACGACGCAATAACACCAAAACACTAAAACACCATACCAAAGACAACACTAAACTAAACGCGACTCGACTTTAAAGACGCGACACTACTAACACAAAAGACCTACGTAGACTCAACTAGACGACATAAAAAATCGACCAAAGAACCTTATTAATGATCAAAACGACACTAGGACACAAACCCAAACATGACGCAATAACACCACAACACTAAAACGCCATACCAAAGACATAATACCCAACACATCAAGGAATCCCATATGCGACACTACGAAAACACACGAAGCAAAGCACAACAAAACGACAAATGGACACTAGTCGGGTGCAAGAACCATACCTGTAGCGATGTGTAACCGAAAGAAAAACAAAAAGGTTGTGATGGAAGGGGCTGTGAAGGGAGCCGACTGTGGTAGCAGGGGCTGGTGGTGGTGGTTTGACGAGGGGTGGAGGCAGGGGTAGGGTTGCGAGTAGGGGCTGGTTGCGAAGAGAATGAGGGTGGGTTGCAGGTGGTGCGCAGCGGGTTGGGGAGGAGGGTGTGTGGGTCGGAGGGTTGCAGGTCGGAGGTCAATGGTGGCCGGTCAGGAGATGGGAGGCGGAGGTGGAGGGTGGAGGGTGAGGGGCGGAGGTGTTTTGGGGAATGGTTGTGGTGGTTCGGTGGGTCGCGTGACGCGGCAGATTTCGCGTGGTCGTGGGTGCAGAGTAGCGGCAGAGGGGGTGGGTGCAGAGGGAAGAGGGAGGGTGTGGTAGGTGGGTGGTTGGGTGCGGCGGATCGGAGGTGGGGATGTTTGATGCGGCGGGGGTCTGGAAGGAGTAGGAGCAGTGGGTGGTAGATGGAGAGGCGGGGGTTGGGGAGGAGGGTGTGGTGTGAGGTGGGAGGCGGAGCTGGTGGGGGGCCGGAGGTGTGGTGGTAGGTGTTTGATGTTAGGGTTTGGTTTGAATGGAAGAAGAAGGAGCAGCAGATGTCTCGTTTTTTTTTTTTTTTTTTTTTTTTTTTTTTGGTTACACGTCGCGTCACACGACCAAAACATGGGAGGGTCATCGCGTAGCACGATGGGTGATTTTTCACAGAAAGTTTGTGAAATTTGGCTCTTTCATGCCTTAGAAAAATTTTGGGTTTTTTTCACTTGCCTCTTCCAACACTAAAATTAATTAAAATTTAACTAACTTACCTTGAGTCCATACATTGCTTATGTTTTTCTCTTCCAAAATGGCTATGAATTCCTGCAATATGGCTTCAACACACAAACGCAAAACCGAAAAAACGACGAAAAACACAGACCAAAACACATAACTAAAAAAAATAAACGGAAAATAGGCCTCTACAAACTCTACACTTGGGATTTTTACCCAAGAACTCTAAGTACTCATCTTCTCCGGAATTTCGAGAGGAGTTTCCTCACTCTCGCTCGTGTCTAACGGTCCTCCAATGTAATGCTTCAACCTGTGACCGTTAACCTTCCATGTTTTTCCCTCATCTACGTGTAGTAGTTCAATGGTGCCATACGGGAACACTTCTTTCACCGTGTACGGTCCCGCCCACTTAGATTTAAGCTTTCCTCCAAATAACTTCAGACGGGAATTATATAAAAGCACCTGATCACCCTTCTTAAACTCCTTCACACCTTTCAATCTCCTATCATGCAACGCTTTAGTTCTCTCCTTAATATTCAAAGACCGCGCATACGCTGCATCTCGAAGCTCCTCTAACTCATGAAGTTGAAAGTAGCGTCGCTTCGCTGCTTCGGTCAAATCAAGATTAACCGCCTTAAGGGCCCAAAGAGCTCGATGTTCTAGCTCAACGGGGAGATGACATGCTTTACCGTAGACAATCATAAACGGAGTAGTGCCTAACGGTGTTTTGTATGCAGTTCTAAATGCCCAAAGCGCATCATCTAGCTTGTCGGACCAATCCTTCTGACTTTTCCCAACGGTTTTCTCAAGGATTCTCTTCACTCCTCGGTTTGCATTCTCCACTTGACCGCTTGTTTGCGGATGGTAAGCGGTAGATAAACGGTGAGTGACCCCATAGCGCGCTAACACCTTTTGCATCATGGTGTTACAGAAATGCGTACCACGGTCACTAATAAGTGCCTTGGGAGTACAAAACCGAGTGAACAACTTCTTCAAAAATTTCACCACCACTCGGGCATCGTTAGTAGGTAGAGCTTGCGCTTCCACCCACTTGGAAACATAATCAATGGCCACGAGGATGTACCGGTTCCCTCCAGAAATGGGGAACGGTCCCATGAAATCAATGCCCCATACATCAAAAACTTCAAGAACCTGAATGGGGTTCTGAGGCATCTCATCCTTGGATGAAATATTACCGGTGCGTTGACAAGCATCACACCGCCTTACGAAATCGAGGGAATCCTTCACCACTGAAGGCCAATAAAAACCACTATCAAAGACCTTCTGAGCTGTAGTGTGATGAGCATGGTGCCCTCCATAAAGACTCTCATGACAGTGCCTAATGATCTCTAGACCCTCCTCTCTACTAACACATCTCCTCAAAATCCTATCACTTCCTATTCTAAACAGAAAAGGATCATCCCACACATACTTAGTAGCTTCTCTAAGAAACTTCCTACGTTGTTGGGTATTCATACCCTCTACCAACATCCCATGAGCATGATAATTTGCCAAATCAGTGAACCATGGCATACCCTGCTTCTCAGCCTCCACAAAATCAATGGACTCGTGAGGGAATTTATCTCCAATCGCTTCCTCACGAATCTCCTCCCTACTTGGATCCTCTAAACGGGAGAGGTGGTCTGCAGCCACGTTTTCTGCTCCCCGTTTATCCTTAATCTCAATGTCAAACTCAGAAAGCAAAAGAATCCACCGAATTAAACGAGGTTTGGCGTCCTTCTTTGCGAAGAGAAACCGCAAAGCCGAGTGATCAGTAAAGACGGTGGTTTTGGAAAGCACAAGATAAGAACGGAATTTATCAAAAGCAAACACGACCGCCAAGAGCTCTTTCTCGGTGGTTGTGTAGTTCTCCTGAGCATCATTAAGGGTCTTACTGGCGTAATAGATAGGATGAAAGTGTTTGTCACGCCTTTGCCCTAAGACTGCCCCGACTGCGTAGTCACTCGCATCACACATGAGCTCAAAAGGCAAGCTCCAGTCGGGTGAAACTAAGATAGGAGCACTCACCAACCGCTCCTTCAAAAACTCAAAAGCCTTAAGACACTCCTCATCAAAGACAAAAGGAACATCTTTCTCAAGAAGACGGGTCATGGGGCGAGTAATTTTGGAAAAATCCTTAATGAACCTACGATAGAAACCCGCATGACCAAGAAAACTACGGATGGACTTGACATTGGTCGGAGGTGGAAGCCTACTAATGGTGTCAATCTTAGCCCTATCAACCTCTATACCATCCCTAGAAATCTTATGTCCTAGAACTATCCCCTCAGTCACCATAAAGTGACACTTCTCCCAATTCAACATTAACTTAGACTCTACACATCTCTCTAACATCCTCTCTAAGTTAACCAAGCAAACATCAAAAGAGCTACCATAAACCGAAAAATCATCCATGAAAACCTCCATAGATGTCTCAATCATATCCTGAAAAATAGCTATCATGCAACGCTGAAAAGTGGCTGGAGCGTTACATAACCCAAACGGCATGCGGCGATACGCATAAGTGCCATAGGGGCATGTAAAGGTGGTCTTCTCCTGATCCTCCGGTGCAATGGGGATCTGGAAATAACCTGAAAATCCGTCAAGGAAACAGTAAAACTGCTGCCCTGCTAAACGCTCCAACATCTGGTCAATGAAAGGGAGAGGAAAATGGTCTTTCCTTGTGGCGTCATTCAGTCTCCTATAATCAATACAGACACGCCAACCAGTAACAGTACGCGTGGGAATGAGCTCATTCTTCTCATTAGTGACCACAGTCATCCCTCCCTTCTTAGGGACAACCTGAGTCGGGCTCACCCACGGGGAATCAGATATGGGATAGATCAGACCAGCATCCATGAGCTTAAGAACCTCCTTCCTAACTACATCCTGCATGTTCGGATTTAGGCGTCTCTGAGGCTGCACCACAGGCTTATAATCATCCTCCATGAGTATCCTGTGGGTACAGTAAGTAGGGCTGATGCCCTTGATGTCAGAGAGCCTCCATGCAATGGCTTGCTTATGTGCCTTCAACACATCAAGCAACCGACTCTTCTCCTCCTCCGTCAGTTTGGATGAAATAATGACGGGCAAACTAGCATTCTCCCCTAAGTAGGCATACTCTAAGTGAGAGGGTAAAACCTTAAGTTCTAAAGGCGGTGGTGTCTCTAATGAAGGTTTACTACTCTCCTCACGAACCTCACTAATCTCTAATGCCTCAGGAAACAAAAGGGACTCCTCCTCAAATGAACCTACATCCTCATCATGGGTCTCAACTACCAAATCACCCCCACAGATGTAATCAAGACATCGGTCCACACGAGAGATAAAAGAATTTATGAAGTAAACAGAGTCAGTGGGACCGCTAAAATCGTCTTGACTACCGGGGTATCTCATGGATTTGACGATCTCAAATGTGACCGTCTCATCTCCTACGCGCAGAGTGATCTTCCCGTCAAAGACATCAATGAGTGCCTTGGCGGTACGCAGAAACGGACGGCCTAGAATTAGAGGTACTTTGTCGTCTACCTCCATGTCAAGAATAACGAAATCCACGGGGAAAACAAATTTATCAACTTTCACCAACAAGTTTTCCACAATGCCCCGTGGATATTTGACCGATCGGTCAGCAAGGGATAAAGTCATGCGCGTTGGGGTCAGGTCACCTAGGTCTAGTTTCTCATAAAGAGAATAAGGCATCAGGTTGATACTAGCACCTAAGTCTGCCAACGCGTGGTTTTGAGTGTCACTACCAAACATACACGGGATTGTAAAAATCCCGGGATCTGTCAATTTCTCCGGTAGCTTGTTCAAAACCACCGCAGAACATCCCGCAGTCAATGGAATGTTTGAGACCTCCCCCAGCCTATCTTTCCTTTTCAGAAGATCTTTAAGGAATTTGGCATATTTAGGCATATGCTGGAGGGCCTCAATGAACGGGAGATTGATTTTGAGCTGCTTAAACATATCTAGAAAACGTCCATACTCCTTAGCATATTTCTGGTTCCTAAGGCGGGCTGGGTATGGAAGACGAGAAGGATCAATCTCAGGGGTAGGCCTAGTCGGTATGGGTGTCCTACCTACAACCTTCTCTGTCTGAGGCTCACTATTTGGTGCGGTACTTGCTGGGACTAGCCTAGGTTGCACCCTACTAGGAGCCTCCATCTCTATTGCCTCATCTAACTGCTCCTCTACCTCACTCTCTACCTGCTCACTAACTCTCTCTGCCCCTCTACCATTACGAGTGGTGACTGCTTTCAGTTGGGCGGCTGGGTTGGGTTGAGTACTACCCGAGAACTGGCCTTGGGGCCGCCCTTCCAACTGCCTAGCAATATCACCAACAGTACGCTGAAGATCCAAAAATGCAGAGTGGTGATTTTTCAACAAGGTGTCATGCTCTGCAAGAGTTTTCTGGGTGTGGGCATCCTTAGCTACTAACTGGGTTAAAAGTTCTTTTATTTCACCCAAACCACCCTCAATACCCGAACCTACCTTATTACCCGAATTTCCTCCCGAATACTGACCCTGCCCCTGGTTATAAGTAGAGTTTGATGAGAAACCAGGGGGATTACCGGAAGATTTCCAGCTGAAGTTTGGATGATTCCTCCAACCTGGGTTGTAAGAATTTCCATAAGAGTTATTTGACCCGCGGTTCTGACCGCCTACAAAATCCACCTGTTCCTCCTGATGAATCAAGGGGCACTCAGAAGTAGCATGCCCTCCCCTACACATCTCACACTTTTCAGATTTCAATTTCAACTCCTTCACTTCCTTAGTTAGAGCATCTAGAGCAGCAGCCACACTAGTGTCCAATGCGACTTGGTGAACACTTCGGGCTGGGGAGGTGGTACTAGGTGCAGGAATGGAATTCCTGAGTAAAGTCCGCTGCTCATGGTCTGTTTGGGCAAAACTTTCAAATAAGTCATTGCATTCGGCCGCAGTTTTCTTACCCATCATGTGGCCGCCTGCAGAAGTATCAAAGCGGTTCCTTGCCTCATAAGTTAGGCCATTGTAGAATTTCTCTACAAGGGCCCAATCAGTCAGACCATGTTGGGAGCACCTGCTAAGCAGGTTTTGAAAACGCTCCCATGCAAGATAATAAGGCTCATCAGGTTCCATCCGGAACGAATGGATCTGATCGCGAAGGCGGGATGCCTTGCTAGGTGGAAAGTACTTATTCAGAAAAGCTTCTTTAAGGGCATCCCAGGTGGTAAAAGTGTCAGTAGGGTGAGAGTCGAGCCAAGTGGCGGCTCGACCAGAAAGGGAAAAGGGAAACAAGTGGAGGAATTTAGCATCATCTGTGGCACCCTGTAGCTTAAAGGTAGCTAGGATGCGAGTCAGACGGGCTATGTGGGCCGGGGCATCCTCATCATCGCGGCCGTGGAATTGACAGGTGTTATTAATGGCCGTCATGATGTAGGAGGGTATCTGCCAGGACCCATCATTGTTGATGGCTGGAATGGTAATAGGGGAGTTAACTCCCGTAAAACCCTGGGTGGATTGTTGGTGGACAGTGCGACGCTCAGCCATTTGGGAAAGGTTTGGTGGAGGACTGGGTGGTGGGGAGGATGACCTAGAAGAACAAGAGCTAGAAGAACTTACCTCTTCAAGCTTAACTTCAGCAGCTGACTTGCTCCGCGAACGAGTAACTGGCATAAAACTGTAGAGTAGACAGTAAAAGAGGTAAGGGAATAACAGATAGAAGAAACTAAGAAAAATATAAAAGACTCAAAATAAAAATAAAAATTAAAAATTTACTGAAAATAAAAATAACAAATAGCACAGATATTTCAGATAAGTTCAATCAAAGCTAATTAACGCAATCGCCAAGAATCCCCGGCAACGGCGCCAAAAACTTGATGTGCTAAAAGTAGTTTAATAAAAATAACTAAATTAAACCTAAAACTAGACACCTAGTAATACTCTAGACTCTCTAAAACTAAACTACTGACAGGCAAGTGAACCTATCGACTCTAGTAAAGCTAAAGTAAGTCCGGATATCGAACCCACGAGACTCTAATGGAAGACGGTAACTAGACTCGAAAACTTATCTAAAACTGAAATAAAACTATTTATTATTTTAGAGGGGGGTTTTACTAAAAACTAAATTCAAGAAAAATAAAGCTTAACTAAAATAAACTAAACTGAACTTAAGACGTGAACCGAGCTGAACCGAATTCAAATGATGGTGAGAATACTACCTAGGTTAGAATCCTACTCATGACTGACGAACTTTTATGGTTATGGAACTAGCTATGGAACCGGGATCTTTAGATACTAAACTTACAGGATAAACTAGAGGACCCTCGACCCTTCTCAAGGAGAAACCTAAGGTTACCTATAAGCCGTTAAACTACCGATTGAGAGGTTACCCTTACAGGCTTACCTACTCTGATGATAAAGTACCCGCTAGACAGTCTACCTTACAGCGCGAAAGCCTCACTACACTAAGGGTGCAAGGGGTAACTATAGAAAACTTGACCTGACTCAATACGCAAGTAGCGGTAAGGAAACTAGGAAGATCTTCTTACAAAGCATCTAAATCTAGCAATTTAACACCCTAGACATATCGACAATCCCGCACCTTACAGCTATTGGAATTGGAAGAATACTTAGAACTACTCAATCAACAAAAATCACTCCTATGGAAAACACTAGCAATTTACCATAAACTAGTTGCTAACACAAAGTCCACAACCTAACACGCATTCATACATGAAAGACATTCACAAAAACGCATGTGGAGTAAATAATTATCAATTGAACAAAACTAAGTACGCATCTACACCAGATCAAAAATAATCAAAGTCTTTACTAAATCATCAACCCATAGTCAAAGTTCCAAAAAACCATAAAAAACGTTCATTCAATCATGAGTATTCATCATAACCTAAGTAGTAATGAAAGTCTAGCCAATAAACATGTTCAAAATAAGAATAAAATCAATTCTAAGATCATGAAACATAGTTTGAAATTCAAAAGAACAAAGGAATGAAGAAACCGAATGATTAAAACCCGAATCTCTCAATCCCAATGCTCAAAATCTTGACTCTTCGCCTTTCTCTCACCTCCAAGTGCTCCCAAGCAGCTCTTTTTCGTCCAAAAGTGTAGAATGAAGCTTAAAATTTCGTTCTAGGGTTTTAAAATCCGATTTGGGCTTGAAAAACACAATTTTGGGCTTCCTGGTGGCCATCGCGTAGCACGACGGGGTCCTGGGTAAATGGTCGCGTCACGCGACGCCCTCAAAGTGAATCTGCATAGCGCCGCGTGACACGACGGTGTGCTGGGGAGTCTGTCGCGTGACACGACGGGCTAATTTTTCCAATTTTGTTTATTTTTATCTTCTCTTTCCATTTGTGACTCATCCGGGACCTCGTAAAGCACCGTTTATGCATAAATTTGCCTCTTTTGCCATCCGGATTCCTGTGACACATAAAATACTAAATAGAAACCGAAAAATATATATAAACGACACACACTGACTCGATAACGACTCAAAATATGTACAAATAACCGATGTATTTTGCAATACATCAGTGCCACAAGTACAATATGTACAGATGCCTGCTCAACAGATGCAGAGCCAACAATCAATCCCTCCCTTTCCAGCTGCTCAACCACCTCCACAGACTCAGCAACCCTCACAACAAAGTTTATTTACTTCAGGGTATGTTGACTGGAGCAGTCTTCCTTTTGACGCTACTGAGTGTAACCCTGATGCAGACAACAAGATGTTTGACATCAACTGGGGAGAGCCTGACAATGGCAGAAAGAACTTTGCCTTGATGGCATTTGAGGGATGCACCTCAAAATCTGCCTTGTCACGGGTATCAAAAGAATCTTTGACAAAACTTTGTTCAACTTCTTGTAAAGAATCTGTTGCTCTCATAAGATAGACTAATGTGCACTTACAAGGTAAAGCAAATGACTCTGAGAGAAAATTCACTCAGATGAAATGTGATTTAGAAAGAAAACTTTCTGCAAAAACAAAAGAAGTTTCTAAATTAACTAACACTGCTATTGAAACCCAAGCACAAATTAAAATCATGATAAATGACCTAGGGAATGTCAGACAAGAGCTTGATGACACCAAGGTCACATGTGAAAAATGGGTTGAATCTTGTAAAGGGTACCAACTATTGCTAAACAAACAAAGTGCTTCAAATGTTAGGTTTGGCATAGGGTACAATCACACTGAAACACCAACAGATTTTTCCCCCAAAACTACTGAAGATGGGAGAAAAATTGTTTCAGGTGAAACTTCTGAAGAGAAAGAATGCACATCTTTCCATGAAAACTTTCTAAAAACTCATAAAGAAAGTTCTTCAGAAGTACTGATAAAATCTGACATTAAGCCATCAGTAGTTTCAACTACATCAGGAGTTGAGAACCTGAAAACTACTGATGACCTAAAACCAATCAATACAGTCAGAAACTTGTCTTTGAAAGAAAAGACAAAAGAATGTGAAATCTGTGGTCTGTTCAACCACAAGACAGAATTTTGCAGATACAGAAAAGGTATTCAGTACAACAAGAAAATTCAACAACTGGTTGTGGGAAAACAAATCAGAAATGATTTTGTAGAAACTTTTTCTCCCAGGAAACAACAACCAGTAAACACCTTTTCTCAGAAAAAGACAAAATCTCAACAAAAATCTTTTTCTCAAAATTCTCTTTCAGTAGTTAGACCTAAATCATCAGCAGTTTCACAAACTGCTGAGATTAAAGATCTCATGAACATGGTACAACTACTGATGGCCAAAGTTGATGGTGGTCCTCAAAAGGATACCACCATTGCTCTTAATGAAAAATCCATTGCCAAAAGACATGGATTCCTCAACTTGGTCAAGAACAAACTGTAAATGTTCTCAAGAGCAAACCCAAAGCCAAACTGGCTTGGGTTCCCAAATCTAACTAATTTGCTATCTTGTGCAGAGAGTTTCCAGAGGCTTAAATAGCATTTGGTATGTTGACAGTGGAGGCTCAATGCACATGACAGGATGCAGATACCTGATAAACAATTTTATCAGTCAAAGAGAAGGATCTGTATCCTTTAGGAACAATGCTAAGGGATATGTGCTAGGACATGGCAATGTCTCCTCTGGCAAAATACAGTTTGACAAGGTCAATCTGGTTGAAAACCTTGAGTACAACTTGCTGAGTGTGTCACAAATGTGTGATAAAGGATATTCTTCCTTTTTCACAAAGACAGCATGCAAGATCATATCACCAGAAGGCCAGAAGTTGATAGAGAAGATCATTGAAGATCATACTTTGTTGATAGCCAAAAGATGTGGCAATGTCTATGCAGTGGACATTGAAAGGGACAAAGTACTGAACAACACTGCCTATTTCTTCTCAAAGGCATTAACTTCAGAGACTGATCTCTGGCACAGGAGACTTGGCCATGTGAACTTTAAAACCATAAATAAAGTCACAAAAATGGGCTTGGTCAGAGGTCTACCTTTGAAGGTATACCAGTGTCAAGAACACTGTGTATCCTGTTTGAAGGGAAAACAGCATAAGTCCTCCTATAAGTCTATTGAAGAATAAAAAACAACTGCATGTCTTCAACTACTCCATATGGACTTATTTGGGCCTGTAAAAATCATGAGCCTTGGTAAGAAGAAGTACTGCTTGGTCATCATTGATGACTATTCAAGATTTACATGGGTATTCTTCTTATTTTCCAAGGATGAGGCTGCTGAAATCATCAAGTTCTTCATTCTACAAGTAGAGAAACAATATTCTCTATCTGTCAAAGCCATTAGAAGTGACAATGGGACAGAGTTCAGGAACAAAACTCTGGATGAATTCTGCTTGTCTAAAGGGATTATTAGACAATACAGTGTTCCCAGAACTCCTGAACAAAATGGTGTAGTAGAAAGGAAGAACAGAACCTTAATTGAAGGAGCAAGAACAATGTTAGCTGATTCAGGCCTACCATTGTATTTCTGGGCTGAAGCAGTTAACACTGCATGTGATGTGTTGCAAAACACATCTCTTTTCCAATGTATTTTGTATATTATTTGGTCATGTTTTTATTCGTTTCGTGTTGTTTTTATTATGTATTTATTTATTTTATTATTTTATAGGTGTTCGTGGAAAAGAAGCTCAAAATGAAGGAATTTTAATCAAGACACGAACACTTGAGAGGAGGTGTTTATGGACATTGAAGCGTAAACAAGAAACTTTGGTTGAGCCAAGAACACCCGACATGAGAGCATAAAGTTATACTACTACTAATAATAATAATAATTTAGAATAATAAAAAAAAGGGAAAAGAAAGAATGAGACATTAATGTCTCCTAAAAGAAAACGTAAAGGTGAAAGTGTATGCAGTTGTGCACAACATCTCGAATCTCGAATGGAGCAGCCCAAAGCGCCCAAACATATTTTCCTAGGCCTATTTCGTATTTTATGTTGTATTATAAAACAAACTAATGACGGCGGACATGGAGATAATCACGAGAGTTATCAACAGCCAACAAGAAAGTCGAACAGCAGCTCTAATTGTTTTGTGAGGATTAATTGAAGGCCAGGAAGGCTTGGGTTTAAGAGCGAAGCTACAGGTTCGATCATTAAAAGTTTTAGTTTTATATTTATTTACTTTGTGTTTATAAATATTGAGACCATGATTAATTTTTATGTTGAACCTTTGTTTTTATTGTTTTTCATTACTATGAGTAGCTAAATCTTGAACCACTACCTAGGTTGTATGATGACTGCGTGTTAATTTTATAGCTTTCGGTTTATGGATTATTTTGAATGGTTAATGTTTTGGTAACGATTTAGTTGATGTTTATTATGATGTGTGTGCGTACTTAGGTCTAATTTATTATCTTTGATAGTTCCATAAACGTCTTAGTGAATGTCTTTCATGTTTGGATGTTTATTAGGGTTACCTGCTTGGTGCTTGTAGCTTAGTTTATGGTTTTGGTACCGAAAGCCATAGGAACTTGATTAGAGAATTTAGAGGACTTAAGTATTCTTCCATTCTTGAGACCGGGAGGTGATGGAATGTTAGGTTGTCTAGAGCTTTAGGTGCTAGGTTTTTGTGAGACCGGGAGGTGATCCTATCCTAGTTGTCTTTAGTTTCTTGCAATTCCAAGTCATAGTTAACCCAATTAAATTACTCCTTACATCTTCGGGTGTATTGTGATTAGAGAGACCGGGAGGTGATCGAGTCATTAGAGTACCTTTACATTCTTAGTGAGGTGAGACCGGGAGGTGATCCGAGCTAGATAGCCAGTGTTTTATCTTTAGGATTCTTTGGGGTGTGTTGGTGAGACCGGGAGGAGATCTAGCGCGTCTTAAGGTTTCTTAAGTTATCTTTAGAATCTGGTAACCATTCAGGTTTCCATTACCGAGAGTTGTGAGTTTGCATGTAGGATTCTTGGCCTAGGTAGTTGCCTTCCTATCCTGATATTTTCCTCATTTATCCGTGCTGTCTATTTATCTTATTTACTTTATTTATTTTTTTAATTAATTATTTACAAAAATCAAAAATCAACTTTTAAAACCAATTCTGTTAAGTCTTAGTTGAGTCTAGTTTTGTTTTCCATTAGTGTCCTGTGGGTTCGATACTCGGACTTACTTAGTCTGTACTGCATTGATAGGTACACTTGCCTGTCGTGTGGTCTAGTTTAGTTGAGTCTGTTTTATATTACTAGGTGTCTAGGTTAGTTTATATTTTTAGACCATACATAGCACATCAAAATGGTGTACAGTGTTCCCAGAACTCCTGAACAAAATGGTGTAGTAGAAAGGAAGAACAGAACCTTAATTGAAGGAGCAAGAACAATGTTAGCTGATTCAGGCCTACCATTGTATTTCTGGGCTGAAGCAGTTAACACTGCATGCTATGCTCAAAATAGAGTCCTTGTCAACAAGAGACACTCCAAGACAAGATCATACTTTGTTGATAGCCAAAAGATGTGGCAATGTCTATGCAGTGGACATTGAAAGGGACAAAGTACTGAACAACACTGCCTATTTCTTCTCAAAGGCATTAACTTCAGAGACTGATCTCTGGCACAGGAGACTTGGCCATGTGAACTTTAAAACCATAAATAAAGTCACAAAAATGGGCTTGGTCAGAGGTCTACCTTTGAAGGTATACCAGTGTCAAGAACACTGTGTATCCTGTTTGAAGGGAAAACAGCATAAGTCCTCCTATAAGTCTATTGAAGAATAAAAAACAACTGCATGTCTTCAACTACTCCATATGGACTTATTTGGGCCTGTAAAAATCATGAGCCTTGGTAAGAAGAAGTACTGCTTGGTCATCATTGATGACTATTCAAGATTTACATGGGTATTCTTCTTATTTTCCAAGGATGAGGCTGCTGAAATCATCAAGTTCTTCATTCTACAAGTAGAGAAACAATATTCTCTATCTGTCAAAGCCATTAGAAGTGACAATGGGACAGAGTTCAGGAACAAAACTCTGGATGAATTCTGCTTGTCTAAAGGGATTATTAGACAATACAGTGTTCCCAGAACTCCTGAACAAAATGGTGTAGTAGAAAGGAAGAACAGAACCTTAATTGAAGGAGCAAGAACAATGTTAGCTGATTCAGGCCTACCATTGTATATCTGGGCTGAAGCAGTTAACACTGCATGCTATGCTCAAAATAGATTCCTTGTCAAAAAGAGACACTCCAAGACTGTCTATGAAGTTCTTCATGGCATAAAGCCCCTTCTCTCCTTTTTCAGGGCTTTTGGATGTCAATGTTTCATTCTAAACATCAAAGACTCTATTTCAAAGTTTGCTGCCGAAGTTGATTCAGGTTACTTTCTTGGTTACTCTTCCACTAGACAAGCCTACAAGGTTTTTAACTCAAGAACCAGGATAGTAGAAGAAACACTGAATTTCAAGTTCAATGAGTCAAAATACACTCTTATTCCAGCACATCCTACTGAACTTTTTGACCTTGACAGCTTCCATTTTAGACCTGAAAAGACTGTTACTTCATCTAAACCTACTTATTATGGTGATCAAAGGTTTGATGATGAGGATCCAGCACCATGGACTCCTCAAACAGTCATTAAATCAACTTCCAAACCATCAGAAGTTTCACAAACTTCTGATTCAACAACTGCTGATGTACAAACTCAAACATCTGCTTCAGCACCTAAAACTACCGAAGATACTGAAACTGCTGAACCAGACATTATAAACCTCATTGGTTTGTTTGATGAAGTACAAGAGCCACCTACACCTGTCAGTGGTTTACAACAACTGATTGAACACAAAGATCATCCACTTGAACAAATCATGGGTGATATTGCATCAGGTGTTCTTACAAGAAACCAGCTTTCCAACTTTTGCTTCTTCTCAGCATTTATTTCTCAGTTGGAACCTAAAAAGTACCAAGAAGCCCTCAAAGACAACAACTGGGTACAAGCCATGCAAGATGAGTTGCTTCAATTCAAAAAACAACAGGTTTGGGAAATATGTCCCTTACCACCAAACAAGCAACCAATTGGCACAAGATGGGTTTTTAGGAACAAACAAGATGAGGCTGGTATGATTATAAAGAACAAGGCAAGACTGGTAGTACAAGGTTACTCTCAAGAAGAAGGAATTGATTATGATGAAACCTTTGCTCCAGTTGCAAGGCTTGAAGCCATCAGGTTATTTCTGGCCTATGCCATTTCCAACGAAATAAAAGTTTACCAAATGGATGTTAAAAGTGCATTTTTGTATGGAAAAATAAAAGAGGAAGTGTATGTCTGTCAGCCACCTGGGTTTGAGGATCCTTCTCATCCTGAGTGGGTGTACAAACTAGACAAAGCTCTTTATGGGCTCAAATAGGCTCCAAGAGCCTAGTATGAAACACTTTCTAACTTTCTACTCAAAAATTACTTCACAAGAGGCTCCATTGATAAAACCGTTTTCGCAAAACATGTTGGAAATCATATCTTACTTGTTCAAATATATGTTGATGATATAATATTTGGTTCAACAAACACAAAACTGTGTGATGAATTTAAGAAACTCATGCAATCAAAATTTGAGATGAGTACAATGGGAGAACTGCAGTACTTTCTGGGACTGCAGATTAAACAACAAACAAATGGAACTTTTATACATCAATCAAAATATGTTAAAGAATTATTAAACAAATTTTCTTTACAAGACTTGATGTGTTGCAAAACACATCTCTTTTCCTACGTATTTTGTATATTATTTGGTCATGTTTTTATTCGTTTTGTGTCATTTTTATTATGTATTTATTTATTCTATTATTTTATAGGTGTTCGTCGATAATGAGCGCAAAATGAAAGAATTTTAATCGAGACACCAACACTTGAGAGCCGGTGTTCACGGGCATTGGAACCTAAACGAGGAATTTTGGTCGAGCCAAGAACACCCGAGTCGGAATTCCTTAATAATAATAATAATAATAATAATATAATATTAAAAAGAAAAAAAATAACTTGTGGCCCAAGTCCAAATTAGTCACGTAAAAAAATACATGGTGCAAATCATAAATGGAATATATTAGGTCAGACATAAGATCACATATATACAGCCTTAGGGCGGACATATATTATTCTGGAGGAGATTATTATCTTCGAAGCAACACATCGATCAGCCGCCAAAGAGATATCAACAGCCAACAAAGAAGTCGAACACAGCTCTTAATAATTTTGGAGAGGTAGAGGAATATACGATCATCGAGCGGAAACATTAGCAGCCGCCAGGAGGAGAAGGCATCGAACACACAGCACTCTTAATTGTTTAGAGGTTAATTGAAGGAGAAGGAGGCACGGGTTCAAGAGTGAAGCTACGGGTTCGATCACTAAAAATTTTAGTTTTTATATTTATTTACTACGTGTTCATGAATATTGAGACTATGATTAATTTTTATGTTGAACCTTTGTTTTTATTATTTTTCATCACTATGAGTAGCTAAATCTTGAACCACTACCTAGGTCTTGTATGATGATCACATGTTAATTTTATAGCTCTCGGATTTGGATTATTTTTGAATGGTTAATGTTTTGGTAAAAGTTTAGTTGGTGTTTATTATGATGTGTGTGCGTACTTAGGTCTAATTTATTATCTTTGATAGTTCCATAAACGTCTTAGTGAATGTCTTTCATGTTTGGATGTTTATTAGGGTTACCTGCTTGGTGCTTGTAGCTTAGTTTATGGTTTTGGTACCAAAAGCCATAGGAACTTGATTAGAGAATTTAGAGGACTTAAGTATTCTTCCATTCTTGAGACCGGGAGGTGATGGAATGTTGGGTTGTCTAGAGCTTTAGGTGCTAGGTTTTGGTGAGACCGGGAGGTGATCCTATCCTAGTTGTCTTTAGTTTCTTGCAATTCCAAGTCATAGTTAACCCAATTAAATTACTCCTTTACATCTTCGAGTGTATTGTGATTAGAGAGACCGGGAGGTGATCGAGTCATTAGAGTACCTTTACATTCTTAGTGAGGTGAGACCGGGAGGTGATCCGAGCTAGATAGCCAGTGTTTTATCTTTAGGATTCTTTGGGGTGTGTTGGTGAGACCGGGGGGAGATCTAGCACGTCTTAAGGTTTCTTAAGTTATCTTTAGAATCTGGTAGCCATTCAGGTTTCCATTACCGAGAGTTGTGAGTTTGCATGTAGGATTCTTGGCCTAGGTAGTTGCCTTCCTATCCTGATATTTTCCTCATTTATCCGTGCTGTCTATTTATCTTATTTAATTATTTTATTTATTTTAATTAATTATCAAAAACCAAAAATCAACTTTTAAACCATTTAGTTTAAGTCTTAGTCGAGTCTAGTTTTGTTTTCTAGTTGTGTCCTGTGGGTTCGATACTCGGACTTACTTAGTCTGTACTGCATTGATAGGTACACTTGCCTGTCGTGTGGTCTAGTTTAGTTGAGTCTGTTTTATATTACTAGGTGTCTAGTTTAGTTTAATATTTTTAGACCATACATAGTACATCAAGACTGTAAATCATGTTCCACTCCCATGACACCAACCACACAAGTTGAACCAGATAATCAAGGAAAACAGGTTGATCAAACCATGTATAGATGTATGATAGGTTCCCTTTTATATCTAACTGCTTCTAGACCAGATATTATGTTTTCAACATGTGTCTGTGCTAGATATCAATCAGCTCCTAGGGAATCACACCTCATTGCAGTCAAAAGAGTCTTCAGATATCTGAAAGGAACTCCAACACTTGGAATTTGGTATCCTGCTTCAAGCAATACCAAGTTATCAGCTTTTTCAGATAGTGACTATGCAGGGTGTAAAATGTCAAGAAAATCAACATCTGGTGGTTGTCAATTCTTGGGAAACTGTCTCGTGTCTTGGCAATCAAAAAAACAAACATCTGTTGCAACTTCAACTGCTGAAGCTGAATACATTGCAGCTGCAAGTTGTACATCACAGATACAATGGCTCCAGTATCAACTTCTTGATTATGGAATCAAAGAAACCAAGACACCATTGCTTGTAGACAGCAAACCTACCATTAGCATCATTCAAAATCCTGTTCAGTTTTCAAAAACCAAACATATTGAAATCCGGTATCATTTCATAAAAGATTGCTATGAAAAAGGCAAGATTGAAGTGAAACATGTAGCAACAGCTAATCAAATAGCTGACATATTCACTAAACCCCTTGACACATCAACATTTCAGAAGTTAGTATCCATGCTTGGGATGCTAAATTTGTAAGTGTTTCTGTTTATTTTTCTGCCCATATTTTTCATTTTTCACTTACATCTGTTTTCAAGTTTGAAAACTTCTGAAAAACAAACAAGAGAGAAACTACTGATGAACAAAACATCAGTATGGGAATATTTTCTG
Organism: Ambrosia x helenae; assembly: GCA_030844895.1. Lineage (NCBI taxonomy): Eukaryota > Viridiplantae > Streptophyta > Magnoliopsida > Asterales > Asteraceae > Ambrosia > Ambrosia x helenae. The sequence goes on from CM061228.1 coordinate 121,653,278, forward strand.
AAAAGTGATTAACTTCTGATAAAACAACCTTCAAAAGTTATGAATAAAGTATTTATAAAGCATTCTCATCAGTTGTTGAAAACTACTGAAGAGAAAGTGGGAACTACTGATGATATTTGTTCTTCATCAGCAGTTTGGTCAAAAAGGGTAAATCAGACTTTTCCCACATCAGAAGTTTGACCTAGGCGGTTAAAAACTTCTGATAAATACTTTTTCCAACACTTATCCTTTCAAAAAGCAAAAATTCCCTCCTTCTCTCTCAGAAAACACTCTCAAGACCTAAACCTGCAAAAACACTGTTCGATCCACACATACACAAACCACATGGCTCTAGTACTGAAACAGGGACACAATCAAAGAGGCTACTTCGAAAAACAAGAAGCCTGGTCCCAATACGACGAAATCATTGATTTGGTCGTCAAATCCCAATACTTCACCGCCCTCACCATCGACCCTCCAATCCACACTGAAACTCTAAATGAGTTTTGGGCAAACGCAGAGACGGTGACGGTGAACAACAAAGTGATCTCTCTCAATTCAACCATCCAAGGGAGAAGAATGGCAATCACACCGGCTATTTTGGCAATTAGGCTGGGTTTGGATGATGTAAATGCCCCAGACCAATTTCCAAACTCTCGGATTCATTTAACCATGACAGAGTGTGGTTACCAAGGTACTCTCTCACATGCTACAATCTTTAAGAAATATTTTGAACCAAAGTATAAACTGCTTTTTCATTATATTATTATGTGTTTGAGTCCAAAAACTGGATCTTATGATCAGATGCCCTCAACTTTTCAACCTATTTTTCATTCCATAGTGAATGAAACAAAATTCACGGCATCATCACTTTTCTTTAATGAGTTGGTGTTACATCATCTCAATACTAAAAAGAAGTTTTTGTTGTACCCAAGATTTATTATGCATTGCATAATAAAAGAACTTGGAGAAGAGGTGCTTGTGGGTAAAACTACAATTTTAAACCCTTTGTCCTCACAAGCATACTCAAGGCACAACAAACCAGCTGCCTGGCCAGAAGATGACCAATGGGAACCAGAAACAGTCCCCATGGAACCCTCATCTTCCAAACCTACACCCCCAAAGGCCAAGAAACCCAAGCAACAAAAACAAAAACCCACCAACCCAAAAAGAAAAGCAGTTCAGGAGGTTGAGATGCCTGAACTAGCTAATGTGCAATCTGCACTTGATAAAGATGTGACTGAAACATCCTCTCAGTCTCATCCATCTCAAACCCCACCAAGAGCACCAATAACAATCCTTTTCAAAAGAAAGAAATTCAAGAAAACAATCCCAATAGACCCTTCTTTTGAAACTGCTGAACCCATACACCAAACTACTGAACCAGCACCCCAAACTACTGAACCAGAAATTGAAATTGCCAAGCTTCTCTCCAGGCTAAAAGAGAGAATCCCATCCGAACATGTTAGTCCCCTACAACCACATCAAACAGGGGACATAGCCTCAGAACTTGACATGGATGTGGACACTCAAAGCCCTAACCAAAGAGATGAGGATGAACCGGGGTCTCTAAGCCCAAACTTAGATACTCTGGGTACTTTTGAGGCTGCTACTACTCATTTACCACCCAGTGGTGGATCTGAGGAAAGAAGCAACATAGCTAAGACCTCAACTGTGGCAACTACTGATGAAGGCTTAATGCCTGAGGTAGGAAATCCTCTGAACCAAGAAAAAGAGGTACATGAGACAACTGAGTTGGGCTCAGCTCATGATGTAACTGATATTGTCCTCATTGAGGATGTAATCAGGGATTCAGATGATTCCATTGACTTGGATGATGATTCACAACACAAAACTACTGAATTGACGGCTACAAGTGAAGGTCCTGCACCTGGTGTATCTATGCTCAAGAAGCTAGTCACACCAGATCAGGTTAAAGTCCACTTAATCCCTGATTCCCCAAAAGTGGCATCTTCTGTACAACAAGAAGATCTCCCAAAAACACACCCCTCACTACAAATGCCTACCCAATTCCTTGGGCCATCCAGCATAGACATGAACCAGCTATGCAGCCCAGATGGTCCCTTATATCATATGATGAACACCCTCATCAAAAATCACTTCCAAACCTACACAGCTGACTTGGAGCTGTTCATCAAAAACCAATTTGGAGTGATACAGACTAAGATGAACGATCTGTCCAACAAGATTGACTTCAACTCCAAACAGATTGCTACTCTTACAGGTCATTTCTCTGAACCCTCAAAGAAAAAGCTTGATGAATCCAAAAAGGGGGAGAAAATTAGGGAACCAAAAGAGTCATTCAAAGCTAGAATAAAAGCAAGAGTGGCTCTCCAAGAAAGAGAACAGAGAAACCAAGCCAGAAGAGAAAAACTGGCCCAACAGTTTGGTGTCTCTGTACAAGAAATAGAAGATGCTGAAAAGCCTGATGAATCCCAAGGCCACAGTGAAGAAACTTCTCATGGTGAAAGTTCTGATGAAGACTCAGAAAATACTGAAGACTATCCTTCAGTAGTTGACAGACCTTCAGTAGTTGTCAACCCATCAGAAGTCAACACTTCCAACACTGAAACTGCTGAACAGCCTTCCAGATCAACTGAACCTACTCAACCAACTCCTATTCCAAAGCCTACTACAACTACAACAATGACTGTGCTAAACCCTTCTCCTCTATCAATGTCCAAAGAACTACTTGAGAAGAGTTTAATTGCAGCCGAAAGAAAGGCTAAGGAAGATGAGATCTGGAGTGCTTTGGAAGCAAGGGATGACTTAAGCCTTAATGAAAAGTTACAGGCTTATGAAGCAGAACTTCAAAGGCAGGCTAACCTGGAAAGAATTGCTGAGGAAGACAAAAGACAACAACTGATGTCTTACATCACCAAGAACAGCAAGACCAAAGCCTATACATTGAAGGGACTCTCCATGGAAGAGCTAACAAGAAGAGCTCAACTTGTTGCAGACAAACTTGCAACAAGTAAAGATGGAAAAGCCAAGAGATCCCAGATGATTGAAGAATTAGTAGCAAATGGTTATGGTTCAAAAGCCTCTGTGTCCAAATGGAAAGAAGAAAGAATGGTGGACACTTATAGAAAATACAAGGCTGCAAGGGCTGCAAATCTAGAGAAGTTTGAAACTGCTGAAGTGTCAACTTCAGTAGTTAGAACTTCTGGTGTTTCAAGAAAACCTGCTACAAAGAAAAAGACAGAGGAAAATGTGAAGACTGATTTCAGGATGGTACTACTAGAAGGAAGTACAGTAGTCCATTCTGACTTCGACATTGAAGAGAAACCTCTGATAACCCAATTCAGGGATCCTTCCACCTTTGCCTATCAAATTCAAAAGACCATTAAAGACAAACTGCACACTAAGGTAGTTACTGAGCATCACTTGCCAACCTTTCAACTACCTAATGTGATGCAACAAGAACAAGGAAGAGAATCCCACCTGAGAGTCACTGAAATCGAAGACATCCAACACTTAGGAGCATCCCAGGGTACCAGCATGGTTCCCTATACTTTAGACTTTGACAAGTCTAAAGTGCCTATCATCAGATGGTCCTTTACTGATGACAAGTCAGTACAAGTGACAAGAAGAGACCTCACAAGCAGAGCCTATAAGTCGATGAATGATCTGAAGAAGCTATCAACTCAAGACCTGCTTACAATCCAGCATCTAGAACCACAAAAAGGATCTCTCACTGATGAACAGCTGAACCAGTTGAAGAATTCCATGTTCAAAGGGATATGGAAGATTGTGAATGACAGAAGAAAACAATAAGGAATTAGAAAGGTTTTTGCTTCATCAATCCAGGGGGAGATTGTTAGGACAAAAAGGATTGGTGAAACCACTTTTGCAAACCTTAGTCTAATTCACTTCTGTCAAATTATTCTAAGTATAGAACTACTGAAGAAAGAAGACTAAACTGCTGAAGAAGGATTCTACAAGTACTGAAGAAGAAATGCATCAGAAGTTCTGAAGTCCAAACCAGACAGTTCACTGAAGAACTACTGAAGACAAACTACTCATCAGTAGTTTGTCATTCATCAACACTTGTTCAAGAATCTTTCCACCGCCTTATGTTTCAGTAATTTATTAGTTTAGTATTACTTTAACTTTTTGTACAAGTTCCAAGATTGCAACTTGTTGCAACTTGTCTCTGAACTTGCTTTCTGGCAAGGTTCATGTATTTGTAAAGTCTATAAATAGATGGGTTCATCCCTCTATTTTAGAAATTGATTTTTAATACAGAAATCCTTCAAAGCTTATCATTGTTATTTCCATTTCATTTACTGAGAATCTGTTTAAGTGTTCATTCTCATTCAATGCTTAGATTCTCATTAAATACCTATCTTTAGTTTTATCAAACATCAAGGGGGAGTAATAACTCCTGTTGATAAGTGTAGCTTTAACTCATATCATTCCGCTGTGCTATTACTGATAAAGAACTTGCTAGACACTTAAGTGTTCACTAACAAGTTCATACAAAGAGCAATACTGATCCAACAGATATGTTATCAGATGCCTGGATATCACCACCACTTGCTGTAAAAGCATAGTTTGGTGAATAAGAATCAGAGTTAAAACCTGAGTTAAAACCTGAAGTTATGTCAATGAAATGATCATAACTTTGATCCTTATTATTACCAGGCACCTCATCATGACCCAAAAGTGTTGTATTACCAAATACATAATCATCAGACACTTTTCCAGAGTCTTGGAGCTTCTTTTTCTGGTTAAGCTCTCTCTCATAGGTCAAGAGCTTACCATGAAGTTGGGTCAGTGATAGGTCCTTAAAACCAATTGAGTTTCTCATAACTATAGCAATAGTGTCCCATTTGTCTGGTAGTGATCTTAAAAACCTATGGTTCAAAGTTGAATATGGGTAAGTTAGACCAACCAGTTTTAGTTCACTAATTAGATAGTTAAACCTCTCAAATTGTTGAGTTAATGACTCTCCCTTTACATGAATGAATGTTTCATATTGTTGGTTAAGTATTTCACGGTTGTTTTCAATAACCTCTTCAGTCCCACCAAATTGTTCTTTCAGTGCATCCCACAACTCCTTTGCACTGTTACAGTGTAACAGCCCAGCATATGTATCATTGGGTAGAGCCATGGCCACAATACTGAAGGCCTTGGCATCTAACTCAATTTTCTGAAAATCCTGGTCGGAGTAGTTTTCAAGTTTCTTAGGCTCTTGAACCTTGGGATCTTCAGTACTCGGCACCATCGGAACATGTGGTCCGAAGATAACCGACTTCCAACACCCAGTGTTCTGTTGAGCTAGAACATGGCTCATCCGACGTTGCCAGATATTGTATTCAGATCTGACAAGCATCGGTGGCTTGTTGTTCGTGCCAGTATTGTGTGGATCGTGATTAATTGAAGCCATTCTCTGATTGTTTCAAAAACAAAGTCTGTTAAAAAACGGTTGAAATGAAAATAAACAATTACTCTGTTTTCAATCCGACAAACAAACGATATCAATAATTGTGAGCTAATCTGTTTATATTAAATTGATTGGTTAGATCGAATTTAATTGACCAAGCTCTGATACCAATTGTTAGGATCTGAGTTTGATTGTTTTGATTGTTTAATTAATAAGAACAATGAAAGAAGTGAATTATGAATGGAAAGTGCAGCAGAATGATAAACTATTAATCAAAACAAGAGAATAAATGTTTTTCAATCGAATGCTTTCATAATATCAAATGATTACAAACAATTGTACAAATACTCCCCCTCAGCCTGATCACTCAGTGATTGTTTGTCTAAGAGAATGTTTTTGAGTGATGAATAGAACAGTACAAGCACTGTTCTATTTATAGACAAATCTAAACCTCTGATGACCTAGGCTGACGTCACCTAAGACAGTGACCTCTAATAGAATAACAAACATAAAACATCTGTTGATACAAACTACTGTTATATTGGAAAACTCTGAAAGGAAAACAGCTGATAGGAAAACTCTGAAAGGAAAACAGCTGATAGGAAAACTCTAATGGTCTTGAATCATCTGTTGGAGCAGACCTTTAGTCTTCAGTACTTTGATTCAGCAGTTGTTCTTCATCAGACCTTTGGTCAACAGTTGTTATCTATCAGACCTTTGTAGCAGCAGTTGTCACAGCAGTTGTTAGGGTACAGCAGATGTTAGGGTCAACAGTCTTTTGGGATAAGTAACTTGTAAATGCTATTATTGCTAAGGATCAATTGAGTAGTATATTTTGGCTTTCCAATCATCTATTCTTCTCCAGGTCAGCAGACCCAACATTGAGAATGGTGATAGTATTGTGTAGGAATAAGAAGTTGTGAAAGAAACTAAGGGTCCAGACCCGAGTCACCCAGTTGACTCAGTCAACACAGGTCAACAGAAGTCAAATCTGGTCAACCGACCAGTCAACTCCATCAACGAAAGGGGTACAGGAGGTATACAACAAGAATCTGAACTATGTTGATATTGTATATGACGAATGTGCACGTGTGGGACTTGACTAACACATAGGACCTAACCCGACCATACAAAGAGAATTATTATTAGTATGCAAATGATGGCGAGGGAGATAATAAATGGTGTTGAGACCTTGGAACATATGACATGATACATTGGACTTTAAAACGAAAACCATGGACATAATATGTAAAGTAAAACTTAGTTATTAAAGAATAATATGTAGTTTTATAGACGATTAGAACATACAAGCTATTGATGATTATTGGGATATTTAGTTGCTTAGTTAGAACTATAACAAATGACTTAGACAATCGGATATGGGACATAGAAATGAGATGTATAATATAAGATGGATGATATATTCGGAACTCGGACAATAGGCACAACTAATGTACAAACATAACTATTAACTATGATAAGAACATTGATTACTTGGTCTAACACTTATGATTCGGATATTAATTACAACTAGGACACAAGATAATAAACCTGACAAATAGAAATTCGGATAAAAGGGCCAAATGTTGTATAATTAACGTTAGAGTGAACCAAACCATGACAATTAAAGAACCTAAACGTGCCCACACATGTAACCGCGATGTTGGTTACACAAGCTAATGTTTATGAATTTGAATAGGATTTTACTAGTGTTTGATAAACGGAATCTTGACTTGGGATGTTATGTGACCATGTGATACGTTGCTGAGGTGAGTTCCGTGTACCATTCCCTTTTTTCTGTTTTACTGTTTTGGGGTGAATGCATGCTTCAACTTGTTTTGTTTATTATGGGTGTTAGTTATATAGAGCGCGATTTTATGTTTATGAATTTGAATAGGATTTTATTGGTGTTTGATAAACAGATTCTTGACTTGGGATGTTATGTGATCATGTGATACGTTGCTAAGGTGAGTTCCGTGTACCATTCCCCCTTTTCTGTTTTACTGTTTTGAGGTGAATGCATGCTTCAACTTGTTTTGTTTATTATGGGTGTTAGTTATACAGAGCGCGATTACATGCTTGCTTGTGATGCATACTGAACCAGGCACTCATTAACTCTAGGTGAGCTGACTTAATATATGGGTAGTACTACTTGGGAAAACCCCCACGCACAGTGGTCCGGTATGACCCGGAAACCCCCACTGAGTTGCGGCATATATTTTTCCATGGGGAACCTATGTTGCAGGGCATAGGTTGAGAAGCTATGACAATAATGGGCATAGGCTTGTTGTTACATCTAGGCATGGTTAGGCATGACGCTAGGTGCTAAGGGTTGAGTGACCAGCTTGTATAATTGTAACACCATAACCATAACCATGTGTTGAACTCTTAAAATTGGTTTTCAAATGATAAACTGTTTTTGGATTCACTTAACTACTTACACGGACTCACCGGCATATTTTGCTGATCAAGCTCTTTTAAGCATGTGTTCAGGTACTGCAATTGGATGGATGACAACGTGAGGTATATGATAGTTAGATGCGGATTAGAGAAATTGGATCGACTAGTGGATTACACTTCCTCAGCTACTTCGACGACCGCTGCGACTCGTCCCTGCATTAGACTTTAGTAATTTTTATATTGTACTTATATTACTTTTGAAACCAAATTGTTGTATAAACAATAAATATTAGTCTTCGTTGCTTTCGTTGTGCAAGTTTGTTATCAATCTGTTATTTCGTCCAGCCCCTCCTGGTCGGGGTGTTACAGATTGGTGTCAGAGCAATGGTTGTAACAAAATAGGATATCTTCGGATATCCTACACCACAGCAGGACAACTTAAAGAACTTAGCGTTTAAGGCTCTAAGACCACCTAGCTCAGAGATGCTTTGGAATTACCTAAGACCGACTAGAGTAGTAATGGAATAAGTCGAAACTCGAGTACCTGAACACACTAGAATGCTTACAAAGACTTAGAACTAGTTTGACTAGTATGCGAACTTTGTTTGATATGTGAATGATGACTACAACGGAGATTACTAGAATAATTCCGTGAGGTAAATTGACGATTACACTTGACGTCATGTAATTGTGAATTTACAGGAACGAAAGAGTTCTAAGAAATCCGAAAAGTCGCCAATATTATGTGTTAAACATGAAAGCCATGAACTTATGTGAGCAAAAGGGACCATGTTAGAGACACAAACAAATGCGTGATATACTCGAATGACCATAGTAAAGGTGATGAACTCATTATACTTGATACGACTTGGCATAGAATACATATATATAAACGCAGCCCTGACTAACGCAATATTTATTCTCTTAATTTGATATATATGAGTATAATGATTCTTAGCAGACGATACTATATGCAATTAATTTCTCTTGAATAAGTGGTAAGATAACCATAAGTACCAGGTATTTCATCGCACCGTGCTTTGCGCTGCAATTAGAGGGAATCCAATATACCAAGATAAATTTTGACTAACATAGCAAATGGCCCGGAAGGTCCATTTTCACCCCGCTAATCCGATAAGTTTTACTTTGTAACCAAATAGTTATTACTTATTATATGACTGTGCGCCTATATAAGTTGAACTTAGTATTAACATCTTCTTACCGAATAGACCAAAACTTAGAAATTAAATCATTGATTACTAGATCATTTCATTCAAACTCGATTTATATCGGTCTCTGCAGATTTTAGATAAATATAGTATATTGGATTTATGATCACATAACATGTCGTAGAGATGATTCCCAAAGTATCAAATGGAATATGGATAAACCACATTGAAGTATGTATGTACACCGTGGATACTATACCCAGGCGACCCGAAGAAACTAAGATTGAACGCTACATAAGGTAACCGTAAGATGTAATACATGATACGTCATTTTATTGTTCTGTGTTGCCCTTGGATTAAGACTAAAACATTTTGATTAGTTCCATAACCTCTTAGCGTAGTGATAAGTTATCCGTATGAAGCCAGTGGAAATAGGATAGGTAGATTCAAACGGGGGAGAGAAACCAATTAAAGACAACAACCATACATAATGTGCGTCGCGCTCGTAGCGAAAATTCTAAGATCCGACTAAAATCACTATAGATTACAATTTATTTTTGCAAGGTAAAGCCTAAGGAATGTCATGAAATCATTTTCATGTCTAAGATCACCCTTTCAAATTTAGAAGACCACATTTGTGACATCCAGGAACCAAGCACACGTTACTAAGATGGCTTTACTGTTTACTTACTGAATTTCGGGACGAAATTCTTTTCAACTTGGGGATGATGTGATACCCCGCAATTTCAGGTTCTTACTTTAACTAAACTCTAGTTAAATTCCTTGCATTCTACTTAACTAGGGTTAGCTAGATAGGACGCACGTTGCACAGTTATAGGTTAATAACTGCATGAAGTGGTAATTCGGGGAATTACCAGACTGTATACATGAGTAGTGAACCTCGGATGTTGGTGAACGATGAAATTAAATAATTGTGAATTAATTGATTGAGATTGATTGCAATTATGTGCTTCTATGAAACTCTGTGAAACTATGTGCAAACTGTATGTGATTACGTGAACTTAAACCGAATACGTTAATAAAAATCATAATAAGTGGACCATTAGGATGGTTGGGGTCTTAAAACATGGGGTTACACTTATTATGGTCCAAAATAGCGAAAACATCAAAGAAAACACGTTGTACGGCGAAGCAGACCACCCAACGCGGGCTGAAGGGGAGTGAGCGGCCGCGCGCGGGTGACATCTTCAACCAAACCGACTCAAAAACATATTTAAGCAACCTTAAGCCTCTTGTATCCCTAAACTCAACCCTAATCGCCCCCTAATACCTAGTTACGAAAATATTAATCCCAAACACCTGCTAAGGCTCAAGAACATCGATCGGGAAGCTTAGAGAGCAATCGATGATAGTTTTGAAGTGCTTGCGGTATAATATTCAGCCCCTTGTGTTTTAATCTTCTTTAATATGTTTTTAAAACATCATAACCATGTTTTTCCAAGACTGAAACACTTTTGTAAAAGTTAAAACTTGATGCTTATAGAGATTAAAAGAATTAATCATGTTGTTATGTAATGGATATTATGTGTTTTGCATGATTATGCATTATCTTGATGTTTTAGACTCCTAGGGTTTATGAATGATGATGTTTATGATATATCATTAGGGTTTTGATCAGATGTGGCTCTTATTAATGTTGTATGATGATTATTAGGTGTTATTGATTGATAATATGCAACTAGGGTTTGATATAATTGATAATATTGCATGATTAAAATCTGGACAGAATCTGAATGTCGACTTGTAGGGTCTGTTAAGTGACTTGAAAATAATTGTTTTGATCGATTATTTGCATGAATGGATTGTACATTGTCTTAGCTTTTTAGAATGGGCAAAATCATCTGATTTGGATGTCGTTTGATATGTTTTTGGAATTTTTCCTTGATTAAAGGTCATATCAGATTTTCGGATTAATAAACTGGGTCAACTTAAAACAATCATAACTCGAGTTTTACCAAGAATTAAGTTATGAAATTTGGACAGTAGGTCAACATTGGAATAAATTGGCTTTTCCAAGTGGATTCATCCCGTTTGGATGAATACACGATTTTTGGGAATTTTTCTACTAATCTGATCTGTTGTGTGTATTTTCTAGACATAGCTGTGTTGCGTAATTTTTCATAATTTTTGTGCAAAGTTTTATCACAAAATAAAAATATGGATTTGTCAAGTAGACCCCCTATAATATTTAGTAAACTTTTGGGAGTCTAATTCACTGGATAAGTATTTTTAACAAATTAGTTTTCACGGCGCATAATCTGTCCTAAAAACGCAGATTGTGTAATGTATGTTTATGTGACTAATTGGAGTCTTATGTGGTATGTATTTGACATGAACTTGAATGGACACTTATATGAGATGCATATGAAGTGTAAAACTGAGGATAATTAACATATTCACCAACGGGTCCGTAGGGTTTACTTATGCATGTAGAATCGTTAGGTGTCACTTACATGGTTTTGAACTTCTAAACGTCTTGGACAAACGGGTTATATGGTGTAATGATATTACGCATATACTCACTTAGTGACACATATAATAAGGAGTCGGTAGCACACCCTACTTTGAAAGTTTGGATTTACTTGCTTGCATACTAAGGTGAGTTTCACTACTTTTTCTCAAAAGCATGCGTCTCTGGTCGGAGACACACACATTAATTCCTGGTTGGGAATTACTTACTTTTCTAGTCCGGTTTGGGACTACTTTTACATCTCGGGTTTGAGATGCTTTGACTCCTGGTGTGGGTCGGGTTTTACGAATCCTTGTGTGGATTGCGCTTTAATCAGTATAAAACTTTTTCGGTCCTTTGTGAACTAAACACTCTATCACTGAAAGTCCTTACATATTATTGGGTTAATCGCTGGTGGCGAACGGGGTATTAGTTGATAGCGCTATTAGGTTGTGCAGCAACCTCATGTTTGTGGTGCTGGGAGCACGTGCATGAACTTCTGACCACATCTGTTAACACATTACTGAAGGTTCCCAATAATCACATGTTTAATTACATTGGGTGGGCTAGCTACCCCTGACACGCTTAAACTGATGACACTTGAACATTTGGGTCTTGGAGACCTACGCTTTTACTTGGCTACGTGGTTTTGGAAACCCGCGCGTTTACTTACTCGCCTTCTTTACTTTGTGAACTCACCAACTTTATGTTGACACGCGATATACATGCTTTTGCAGGTAGTTAGCTTCTGGTGCCACGATTAGAAAGCACTGCACACTTCACTGCATTTGGGTCTTAGGCATACACCTAAATTTCATATGATGCTTTTATGTTTTCTTTCATATGGTTTTATCTTGGGCGCGTTGTTTTGCGCATGGTTTTAAAAAGGTTTAAATTTGGTTTATGCTTCCGCAGCTTAACTAAACTTGATTTTGAAAACGAACTAAATGGTTTGGGCATTTAGAGTTCGTTCATATGACTTATAGCTATGGGATCCTGGTATGTCATGCGCCTCGCGGTATAAACTCCGTAGTGGAAATTTGAGGGTGTGACAACATTTTGGTACCTAACTTACTCAAAACAAGGTTATTAAGGACTAGTAATTTCCGGAACACACATAGGATTCCTCGATAAATTACGTTCTCTATTAGGATTTTGGGAAGATTTCCAGTACGTTTTCGAGGCATCAAAGGTGTGGCGGGTTAGCTGTCGTACACCCTATATATAAACACCAATGATGCATCAAAAACGAGACTGAGAATCGAACGAAGAACAAACCATAATTTGTCAAACGTTTAAACCATTTGTTTCAAACCTAAACAGAATAGGAGAATTAGAGTGGAACCACTACAAATGTGATTTAGTTTATAAAAGAATGATAAACACCGAGGCACGTGGGGCCGAGCACTGAATCCTAGTATGGAGCATACTGGATTTGCAACAATAGATGACTTGAAACTAATTCCGAGGACGAAATTCCATTAACGGGGGGAGAATGTAACACCCCGGTTATAGGGCCCAAAATCTTTCGCGTCTAAAAGTATTATAACAAATTAACCAACAATACAATAAGAGTTAATTGCCAATTTAGTCCCTAAGGTTTGTCAAAAATTGCTACTTTCATCCAAATCTTTTTTTTGTCAATTTAGTCCCCGTGGTTTCATTTTTTTGTCGTTTTAGCCCTAAGTTTTGTCAAAAATTGTCACTTTCATCCGAATCTTGTTAGTCCACAGGGACTAAAATGACAAAAAAATGAAACCACATGGACTAAAATGACAAAAAAAAGATTTGGATGAAAGTGGCAATTTTTGACAAACCCCAGGGACTAAATTAGCAATTAACTCGTACAATAATTATGCATAAACAAATACAAAGTCGAACAGGTGATATTAGATAATTAATTAGACGAGGAAAATAACATGCGTTGCGAGACCGAACTAATACGCGTTAACGAACCCGCACAAACACCCCTTGCTTACTCATTAGCGAGGACACATGTCCTCCCCATCATTTGACAACACAGTCCCTAATACTATTAACATATTAATGGTTTTCTAAAAAACCATTTAACTAACCCATTATAAAACCCCCCCATTCCCTGCCCTTCTTCTCTGATGAACCAACTCACAGACACACACACGCATACCACACAAACACCTCACCCTTCCTCTCTTATCTAACACACACATGATATACATAAGATAAAGAGAGAGAGAGAGAGAGAGAGAGAGAGAGAGAGAGAGAGATCATCGAGAGAGAGAGTCCGGAGATGAGGGACCCTCGGCCGTGGCCTCTGGCCGGCCCCGTCCCTGTTCCTGTAATAGAGATTACTCTGGTAACCGGAGTTATGATGTCAAGAGTGATTACATTCGGTGGATCTGGCTATGGATTCTAATCAAGGTTCGAGTGGTTAGGTATATACCCGTAATTCTATTTCTTGTTTAGCAATTATTAATGGGTCAATAGTGGTGATTGCTCGGACTCACCGACATATTTTGCTGACCAAAATCTTTTAAGTATGTGTTCAGGTACTGCAATTGGATGGATGGCAAAACGAGGTATATGATAGTTAGATGCGGATTAGAGAAATTGGATAGAGATTGGATGTTCTAGTGGATTACACTTCCTCAACTGCTTCGACGACTCGTCCATGCATTAGACTTTAGTTATTTTTATATTTTATTTATATTACTTTTGAAACCAAATTGTTGTATAAACAATAAATATTAGTCTTCTTTGCTTCCGTTGTGCAAGTTTGTTATCAATCTGTTATTTCATCTAGCCCCTCCTGGTCGGGGTGTTACAGTATATTCATGAACTCACCAGTATATGCTGACGTCCTGTTTAAGCATTTGTTACAGGTAACGAGGCTTGAGTGTTAGTTACCATAGAGTTCGAGCCTACGTGGCTAGAAGAACTATTAAACGCTAGTCCCGTAGTGACTAGTAAAGTTTTGTAAATCAGATTATGACTAGTCTGATGAAATGTTGTATCGTTTAAGTCTCAAACTTTTGTAGTTTAAGTTAATGAAATAAGAGTTTCCCATTAAGTCTTGGTATTAATTGTGTACGTTTCATCCTTATCTGGGTGAGGTGTCACAGTTGGTGTCAGAGCTAAAGGTTTAGCGAATTAGATATTCGGTAGGGATATATAGGCTTCAACCTTTGAGATTAGGCCTGCCTAAAAAGTAAGTTATATACTTATATAAGTAGTTTACAGATAAGGATGCTAGGGAAAGACAGAGGACCTGACTTTATACGTAAGGCATGCTACCGTAAACTTTGATACGCAAGTAATATATGAGTATGAGTGAGAACCTACTAAGGATGAAAAGTTGTTAAGAGATACTTATGGTGATAACTACAACTTATGAACCCTCATTTAGTTACCACTCTAACGCTCTAAACTACATGTACTTGTATTTCAAATGCCTTACTCAGGAGACTTAGCAAGGGCACACCTTAAGGCATATCCCACATCTGATAAGGAAGAAAATTCCAATCACGCATCTGAGCCCCTGATCCATACCCCTCTTAGATAGGGATCCCCGCCATCCATCAAAACATGAACCCTTTCGCGTAGTTTTTATAAATCCTTGTGGCCTTATCATTATCTCTGCCCCTCGTAGGACAGTAGGATTACCAATAAAGAATCAGATGATAAGAGCCAAGAGAATTATAATAGTTGAGTTATAGGCTAAAAACCGAAGGTTATCAAATTTAGAAGCCTAGATTAGGCTTCTCTGGCAAGAATCGGATAAGGACCAAGCCTTAGGAGGGCAGTAGATTTCTATTTTTGTTTGTTATATTTGAAAACGTGTTTCATAAGTGTACTATGTGAATTAGCTATTGTAACTGCTTGTTTTTTCAAATAAAAGAAGTAGCACTTCCCTGAAAATTAAGAAAATGTCGGCTAAACCGCCTGCTAACAATAACTGTCAGACTGACCGACCAGTTAACCTTACTCATCATACCGAACTAGTAACATTAGGTGACAATGCAATCGACTGGGTAGCCATTCGAATCACACAAATAATAGGAAATAAGAGAAAGTAGGAGATTTTAAATCATGTAAGGCTAGAGATCTGGATCTTAAGAGAATGTAATTACAAGACCTTCACCCCTTGTAATCCTCCTACCCTTGATGTAAATAAAGGTGCTATCAAAGTACATGAATGGCTAAGAGGTCTGGAAATTATTCTAAATATTAGCAATTGCCTAGAAAAGAACACGGTAGGCTTGGTGTTCATCTGTTTAAATTTGAATTACTCTTCTGGTGGAGAATCCAGTAGGAAACTTGAGGTGATGTTTGGCCCATCGCCTAACATGGAAAGAATTCTCATAATTTTTTTAATTAATAATTTTGGCCCCCTAAGTGGAAACGGGAGATGATAACTATGGATTTTACAAGCAAACTCCCAAGAATTAATTATGGGCATGATACTATTAGGGCAATAGTAGATGAATTAACTAAGTCTGCCCATTTCTTACTAGCACAAGGATTCACTAAGTATGCCCATTTCTTAAAGATTATAATATGTATAAAATTAGTAACAAAAAAAATTGGAACAAAGGGGAACCAATTAAAGATTTTAGGATCAACGAGGACCCCACGCAAATGTCATACATGAAGAAAGAAATTATAGTCCATGTCATCAGTTTGTTTGTGGAATTGTAAGAAATTTGAACATACCCTCGTGACTGTAGATAGCCTCGTAAGTATATCAAATACAGGTTGATAAGACACTTAAAGGATGATTTTCTTGAGATGCAATAGAAGGAAGAACACAATATAGCAAGAGACAGATCTTTTGTCCTTAAAGAAAATGTCGTAGGAACCTTGATGTGTAGTTAGGTATTTTCAACTATGAAACTTTTATACAATGAAATTGTTCAATATATAGCATTGATTGAAGTTTTATACATGAGCCTTATAGAGTTTCGATTAAACAAACTCCCTGTAATTAATATAAATTAGGTATAGTAAAAGTAGCAATCAAAGGGAAGATGAAATTGTGATTATTATCAATGATTGTACTCTCCGTATTAGTATTACCTCGATAACCATAGATGTTACCAACGAAACTTATAGAGTTTGAAGTAGTAGTAGTCGTGGTAGTGGTCGTGGTCGTGGTCGTGGTAGTGGTAGTAGTAGTGGTCGTAGTGGTAGTAGGTAGTAGGTAGCAGCAGCAGCAGCAGGAGTAGCAGTAGGAGTAGCAGCAGTAGTAGCAGGAGTAGCAGTAGTAGTAGCCGGAGTAGCAGCAGTAGCAGGAGTAGCAGGAGCAGTAGGAGCAGCAGCAGTAGGAGCAGCAGCAGTAGTAGTAGCAACAGGAGTAGTAGCAGTAGCAGCAGGAGTAGCAGGAGTAGCAGTAGCAGTAGCAGCAGCAGCAGGAGCAGCAGCAACAGGAGCAGCAGTAGGGATCGATTGGTTAGTTAATCGTTAAGCTCTGATGTCGTAGATATAAGGAAAAATTCGATTATGGACTTTAATGAGAGAAATTTAACGATTCGTGGAAGAAAAAAAAGTTGGTAAACCCATAAATTTGATTACTCTAATAAAGACAACCAAGTGTATCAGAAAAGGTCATCGAGCCACTCTAGTGTATGGACCAAAAGATAAATAAGAAACAAAATTTGGAGAGGTACCACTAGTGGTCGAATTTCTGAAATATTCCTTAAAAATATTCTCCGACTACCACCTGGTAGATAGATTGAGTTTAGAATCAACTTGATACAAAAGTGACCCCTGTGGCTAAAACCTTGTACCCTCTCACCCCTACCGAAATGGAGGAGTCAAAAAACCAACTATAGGAACTTATGAGCAAGATTGATATGTTCTAACAAGTCACCTTGAGTATCACCTATTCTTTTTGTAAAAAAAAGGATAATACGTATGTGCATCCATTACAGAGACTCGAAGATAGTCACTATAATGAATAAGTTCCCATTACCAAGAATCAATGAACTCTTGGATCAACTACAAGGATCGAGTTATGTTTTTTTGATGGACTCGTGACCTTGTTATCCCCAAGTAAGAGTGACATCAGAAGACGTACTTAAAACTACTTTTA
Organism: Ambrosia x helenae; assembly: GCA_030844895.1. Classification (NCBI taxonomy): domain Eukaryota; kingdom Viridiplantae; phylum Streptophyta; class Magnoliopsida; order Asterales; family Asteraceae; genus Ambrosia; species Ambrosia x helenae. The sequence goes on from CM061228.1 coordinate 121,670,776, forward strand.
GGATAAGATACTGTCATTGTAACTTCTTAGTGATGTTATGCTAATAAACCAACGCACCTATAATAGTCATGGATATCATGAACCGAGTTTGAAAGGCAAATGTGATTGTTGATGGACTCAGTGAAAAAAAAAAAACTTATTTAAGGTTGGACCTTGTCATGCAAATAATCCAGTCCCTTTGCTGCATCAACAAAAATCTTTACCCGCTGCACCCAATCAAGCACGAGCCCCGGTTGTGCACCTTGCAGACACTTCCTACCTGCATGTATATATGCATATTATATAAATTTTAAACCCAACACCAATTATATTTCAACTTATATATCTGTTAATTTAAACACGAAAACAAATGTGCAACCAAGTGTTCATGTAATGCAATATGTCATATAGAGATCCCGTGGTTGAAAATTCATAAGCCAAGACACGTGTATTGATGGGAAAAACGCGAAACTGGCACAAACAGTAAATAAATAAATGCGGAATTATCTTCGTTTGACCAAATATTTTCCCGACCCGAATGAACCTGTGAGGATGCAAACAAATAGGGTATACTAAATACAATAAAGAGACACAAAATTTTAGCGTGGAAAACCTCCAAAAAAGAAGAGTAAAAACCACGGGACTACTAGAGCCGCTTAAAATCCACTATCACCAAAATAGAGCAATACAAAGTCTTCCCTAGATAAAACTAGAGGTATACACAAATCATCATACACTTGTAATAAACTTCAAGTATATGGAATAAAACAAATAAAGACAAGTAAGAGGTATCACAAAAAACAATCAAGCTCGATCTCTAAAACTTCCTTTGTCTTCACAAAAAAACGACCACAAATGGAGCAAATAATTTTCTTCTCTTTTTGTCTTGACGGCAGAAGGAACAACACCACAATTAACCTAATAATATTTTTTTCATGCGATAAACTTTCACCCTAAGAGAAATAACCAAAGCTTTTAATTGCTTCTTTACTTTTGGCGTTGACCCATATGCCGGCCCAATCAATAACCCACAAAATAATTCAACACATTTATTTTGGGGCCATTCCTCCTTGACGTCAGGTGCACAAACAAAGATATATTCATCTATTTTTTTTCTTTTCTATTGCTTAAAACAAAAAATAAACTTAAAATATAACCCATGAATAATGTAGTTGGGTTGGGCATTCTCATGGGCAAAAATAACCCAACAAATCTCCCCCTTTTTGTCTATGAGAAAGAGTTCGCCATCCCAGCGATGGAGCAACATACCTTCAACTTTTCACTTGCTAAAGCTTTAGTCAACATATCGGAACCATTATCATCGGTATGAACTTTATCAAGTTCAAATAGCTTATCTTCAAAGGCATATCTTATCCAATGATACCTTACATCAATATGTTTTGCTTTTTTTGTAAAGTGTAGGATTCTTTGCAAGGTGAATAGTACTTTGATTATCACAAAGGACCATGTAGCGCTCTTGCATAAAGACAAGCTCTTGCATAAATCTTTTCAACCACAATAGTTCTTTGCCTACTTTTGTTGCTGCGATATACTCCGCCTCTGTAGTAGACAAAGCAACACACTTTTGCAGTCTTGACTGCCATGACACAGCTCCCCCTGCAAAAGTCATTAAATAACCCAAAGTAGATTTCATGTTGTCCTTATTACCACACATATCAGCATCCGTATAACCAACAAGCATCGGCTTTCCATTCCCAAATGTTATACCCAATTTGAAAGTACCACGTAGATATCTAAGGATCCACTTAACTGCATCTTAATGCCTTTTACCTGGATTAGACAGGAACCGACTGACAACACCTACTGCATGTGCAATATCAGGCCTTGTGCACACCATTGCATACATCAAGCTTCCAACAGTCGAAGCATATGGAACTCTATCCATATCTTTAATCTCCTCCTTCGATGAAGGGCAATCTTTATCAATTAGTTTAAAATTGGGAGTAAGAGGTGAATTAACCGCTTTGGCCTTAGCCATGTTGAATCTGCAAAGCACCTTCTCAATGTATTGCTCTTGTGACATGTGAAGCTTCTTAGAAGCTCTATCTCTAGTAATCCGAATGCCAAGAATCTATTTTACTGGCCCTAAGTCTTTCATATAAAAAGACTTACTTAATTTTTTCTTCAGCTGAACAATCCTCTATGTATTCTTGCCCACAATCAACATGTCATCAACATAAAGTAATAAAATGATAAAATCATCATCACCAAACCTCTGAAAGAAAACACAGTGATCAGACATAGTCTTTCGGTAGCCTTGCTTCCCCATAACAGACTCAAATTTCTTGTACCACTGTCTCGGTGCTTGTTTCAACCCATAAAGACTTTTCTAAAGCTTACAGACATAGTCTTCTTTACCTTTAACCTGAAAACCTTCAGGTTGCTCCATATAGATTTCCTTATCCAACTCACCATGAAGGAAGGCTGTCTTGACATCCATTTGCTCAACCTCAAGATCAAGACTAGCTACCAAACCAAGAATCACTCGAATGGAACTCATCTTCACCACTGGAGAAAAAATCTCATCAAAATCAATACCCTTTCTTTGACTGAAACCTTTGACCACCAATCTAGCTTTGTACCTAGGCCGTGAGGTATGTTCTTCAGTCTTAACTTTGTAGACCCACTTGTTATTCAAAGCTCTCTTGCCCTTATGCAACTTCACTAACTCAAAGGTATTGTTCTCACACAAGGAATTCATCTCATCTTGCATGGCTTCAAACCACTCCCTTTTATGCTCATCTTCCATAGCCTCTTCATAACACTCGGGCTCTCCCTCGTTAGTGAGTAAGACATAATCATCAGCAGAAAAACGGGTAGAAGGGTGACGGTCTCTGGTAGACCGCCTGAGTGGGACAAATGTTAGCATACCTGGTACTGGTAACTCTGGATGAGAACCCTCATCTGACTCCTTCTCCTCTTGAACATCATCATTATTTGTACTATGTTCATCATTCTGAATATTATCTTCATTATGTGGTTCAGTGTGCTGAGGAGGAACCAAATCCAAATCAATAAGATCATCAGTATGTTGAGGAACTATCTTTGTCTTCTCAATATCTTTCAAACTTTGATCTTCTACAAACTCAGCATCAAAACTTCTTACAAGTTTCTTCTGAACTGGATCATAAAACATGTATCCAAACTCATCTCCCCCATAACCAAGGAATATACATGGCTTGGTCTTCACATCAAGCTTTGTTCTTTCATCTTTGGGAATATGCACAAAAGCTTTGCATCCAAAGACCTTCAAATCCTTATATGAAACATCTTTGCTGCTCCAAACCCTGTTAGGAACATCAAAAGACAAAGGAACACAAGGAGTAACATTAATAACATGTACCGTGGTATTCAAAGCTTCACCCCAAAACGAATTAGGCAACCCTGCGTGTGATAGCATACATCTAACTCTCTTAGCCAACGTTTTATTCATCTGTTCGGCTAAACCATTCAACTGTGGGGTCTTTGGAGGAGTCTTTTGGTGTTGAATACTTTTTTCTCTACAATAAGCATCAAAAGGACCAATGTATTCACCTCCATTATCTGTTCGAATACACTTGAGCTTCTTACCAGTTTGCCTCTCAACCAAGGCATGAAACTGCTTAAACACATCTGATACTTGATCTTTAGACTTCAAGGTATAAGCCCATACCATCCTAGAATGATCATCAATAAATGTGATAAAATATAAGCAGCTCCCAAGTGTTCTAGTCTTCATAGGACCACAAACATCTGAATGTATTAAGTAAAGTATACCATCTCTCCTATGAGGAGGATGGCTCTTAAAGGAAACTCTCCTTTGCTTACCAGCTACACAATGAGAACACTTCTTCAATTGAACATCATTCAAATTAGGAAATGCATCTTTCTTCAACAATATACACATCCCCTTTTCACTCATGTGAGCAAGTCTCTTATGCCATAAGTCAGTCATATCAGCATTCATTAGTAAATTGACTGAGTCTTTGGAGATCTTTGGATGTGTTCTGTATAAATTTGAACTTCTTTCACCTCTTGCCACGATCAAAGAGCCACGAGTGAGTTTCCCAACTCCATCACCAAAGGTACTGTGATAACCATCATCATCAAGTAAACCTGCGGAGATCAAACTATGTCTAATATCTGGAACATGTTTTACATTGTGTAAAACCAACTCCATCCCAATATCAAACTTCAAACAAATATCCCCAACACCTACAATCTTTGATAGCCCATTATTACCCATCTTAACAATCCCGAAGTCACCAGGGGTATAAGATGAGAAAAGTTCCCTTTGTGATGTCACATGACAAGTAGCACCACTGTCAACAACCCAAATCAAACCATCATGTGTAATGTTCACCATATCATAATCACAACAAATAAAGAACTCTTCAGTAGCAGTATTAACTTCCGCAGTGTCGTTGCCACCATCATCTTTCTTATGATTATTCTTTTGATTGTTGTAATTAGCCTTCTTGTTCTCCTTTTTCAGTTGTCTGCAAAATTTGATAGTGTGCCCTTTCCTACCATAATGATGACACTCATAATCAGCAAACTTACCTCTTGACTTACTACAATGCTTCCCTCTATTACCCGAACCTTTACTCTGACTTCTCCCCCTGCTCTCTGTGACTAAGGCATCTGAATGTGAAGAGGAACCCTGTGGTTTTCTTCTCATCTCTTCATTTAAAATACCGCCTTTAGCCAATTCCATAGTAATAATACCATTTGCTGCAGAGTTAGACAACGATGTCCTAAAAGTCTCCCACGAATCCGGTAAAACTTAATACCAATTCCTGCAAGCTGATTAATAATACCCTGAAAGACATTCAAATGATCAGTAACAGGAGTTCCATCATTGTGCTTCAAGTTTATGAACTGTTTAATCAAGAACAATTTATTATTGCCGGTCTATCGAGCATACAACTCTTCAAGCTTGTTCCACAAAGTACGAGCATGAGTCTCACCACTAATATGGTTCAAAACATTATCATCAACCCACTGGAGAATATAACCACAAACCTTTTTGTGTAAGATATTCCACTCTTCATCTGTTTTACCCTCAGGTTTATCAGTATTAAATACAGGCATATAATAATCTTTAACATAAAGGAGGTCTTCCATCTTGCCTTTCCAAACATGATAATTAGAACCATTCAAATTGACAATCCTACTTGTATTAGCTTCCATAGTTCAAACAAGTCTCAACCCAGGAACAAGAGCCAATGGCTCTGATACCACTATGATGGGAAAAACGCGAAACTGGCACAAACGGTAAATAAATAAATGCGGAATTATCTTCGTTTGACCAAATATTTTCCCGACCCGAATGAACCTGTGAGGATGCAAACAAATAGGGTATACTAAATACAATAAAGAGACGCAAAATTTTAGCGTGGAAAACCTCTCAAAAAAGGAGAGTAAAAACCACGGGAATACTAGAGCCGCTTAAAATCCACTATCACCAAAATAGAGCAATACAAAGTCTTCCCTAGATAAAACTAGAGGTATACACATATCATCATACACTTGGTATAAACTTCAAGTATATGGAATAAAACAAATAAAGAGAAGTAAGAGGTATCACCAAAAACAATCAAGCTCGATCTCTAAAACTCCCTTTGTCTTCACAAAAAAACGACCACATATGGAGCAAATAATTTTCTTCTCTTTTTGTCTTGACGGCAGAAGGAACAACACCACAGTTAACCTAATAATATTTTCTTCATGCGATAAATTTTCACCCAAAGAGAAATAACCAAAGCTTTTAATTGCTTCTTTACTTTTGGTGTTGACCCATATGTCGGCCCAATCAATAACCCACAAAATAATTCAACACATTTATTTTGGGGCCCTTCCTCCTTGATGTCAGGTGCACAAACAAAGATATATTCATCTATTTTTTATTCTTTTCTATTGCTTAAAACAAAAAATAAACTTAAAATATAACCCATGAATAATGTAGTTGGGTTGGGCTTTCTCATGGGCAAAAATAACCCAACATGTATTTCCTTCCACACAGCTCAACAAGATTGTTGTGCTTCAATGTTGAGACCATGGCAAACTTGAACAGGAAGACAAACATTATAAAGAAAAGAAAAGGATAACCTCAATTTGAATGGAATTAAATATACATATATGAGCAAATAGCCAAGTCATAGTTATGCTTTATTATAGGTCAAACAACGCCTTTGCCCCTTGCATCTTGGCAACAAGTGAACCCATTGCGCATAGGGTGCACACTAAGTACTATTAATTAATGTGTCAATTAAAATAAAAAAAAGTTATATGGTCAACCTCTAGCTACATATCCCAGTACCTTTTAAATGAATGGTAATTACTTACAGCTCGAAAGTTACATGCTGGTAGATAATCCTTCAATTATAGGGTCAACCTATAGCTACGTATCCCTAGCCGCCACTCCTCCAGCTAAGGCTCCCATTAGGATGTTTCCACAATTCCACCTAAAAATTTGAACATTTAAGGACCGTTCAGATATGTATTTGCAAAAGTGATATTGTTATACCCAAAATCAAATAACCAGATAATAACATAGAAAAAGCACATCCAAACACCCTCATAAAGCTAATAGTGGATTTTTTTCTTAGCGAGATTGTATGAACTGGAGATAAGACTTTGGGATACTTTATGCTCATTAGAATTGTTTAGTTAAATAGAACACATCGATCTTGTATGAATATAATCATTACTTTGTGTTGGAAAAATGGTAGTGGAAATTGATTTTTCACTAATTTTGGACTTAAATAAATATATTTATATAAGTGTTATATAAATAATTATTTCCGGGTTTGTGTACTATATTATGAGAGTATCAAAACGAACCAAACCACGTCCAAAATAGAGCTAAGATGAATGAGATATCGAATCGTGAAAGTTGTAGGTTGGAACAACCAAAGATGAGAAAATGGATTAAGTTTTGTCCCACATTGGAGGGATGGCAAAACATGAAGTGGTTTATAAGGAGGATCACTCATTGTATATTGTTTAGCTTAAAGCCAAACACTAGTGGGGACCCTAAAGGGTGCGAAGCACCCTTAACTCGCACTCGCACTCGTACACGCGCGCGCGTGGCGTGGGCGATGGGCGCAATGTGGCGCACTTTGCACTTCAACACTCGCATCGCCGCGAGCCGTTTGAAAGCCGCCTTTGTATTTTTGACCTTGTGTGCATGGTCTGGTACCTGGCGGAAGGTTGACGTTAATCGTAACTACAAGTGGTGCATGCGCGCAGGCCAAGAGGATGTTCAGGTCCGCACGCGTGATCGTGGCGCATGGTATGCGTAGAGAAGTGGTCGTCCACAAATGACATGGAGAGTCGCGGCGGCAACGTACGCGCAAGACTAGGTGGCGTCCTAGTCCGCGCATGATGTAACGGACTGACTCGATGGCGCATGCGGTTTTAACGACTGACCGGTAATGACGAACGTCCTCGTGGCTCGCGCGTCAGCACCTGGTAGCGGGATGCGCTTGCGAGTCAATCAACCAAGTCGTCAGTTACAAGATTGTCATGAATGAATATGATAATTATGTTGACCACTTTAATGCTATTGATTATTGTTTATTATAATGATAATTAGCATGGGGTTACATGTTGTGTGACTATATACATGAACCTTGGGTTCATTGTCAAATACACGTACAGAGAGTTTAGAACCACCAATTCTTATCTTGAGATGAGTACTATCAAACAACTTTTATATCTCCATCCTTTTATTTTCAACAAAAAATATGAAACCAAAATAATCCGGTGCTATCTTGGGCTCAAGACCGTCTCCGGCAGTACATCACTGTTTCGGTTGTTGTACCCTAGGAGACAGACCGTTTGAGAGGAAGCGCGAAATCTGTCTTAAGGGCCCGTGTCAAACACGATCCTCAACCAAAATCATCAAACGAATACTTTATTCTTGCAGAGGCAATAGTAGAAGATGTTGGTGCAAGTTTGTGACAGATACTCAAACGGATAAACAAACGCTCGGGATTATTGACAGAAGACTTTATATTGTTCGTGTCGTTAGAAGAACTTGTCTAAGTTAGTTCTAGAATATGTAATTAAGCTAGTCTTGTAAAAGCCCAACACAAGCCAGTTAAAAGCCCATGGGGATGCATGTATATAAACAAATGATGCATGAGGTTTTAGGGGTTGGTTGGTTGGTCAATTGTTTTGTCATAGAGAGTTTTAGAGAGAGCTAGTTAGGATGTACAAGTTCGGTATAGTTCTTATTAATTGTTATCTGTGATTCGATTAATAAGAAAAGCATTAAAAAGTAATCTTGTGTTCTTTGTGTGATATCCACGGATCAAAAATATTTCGCGTCTAGGATTCGTGTTTGGTTTGATTGCAGAGAAGATCTCAAGGGAGAGGGACCTACAAGTGGTATCAGAGCCATTCGGGCTAGATATCATTCAAGGAACAAGTTCTTGGTGCTTGAAATCAATCGGTTTGCATTGTTTTAATTATTTTAATTATTGTTTTTTTAATTAAAACCTAAATATTTTAGTTACGAAACAAAAAAAAAAAAAAAAAAAAAAAAAAAAAAAAAAAAAAAAACACACTAGGTTCTTATTATATTTTTTCGATTCATACTTATAGGTTCTTATTTTTTGTGGTTATGATTCTTTTCATTTATTTTAAAATGCTTCTGTACGATTCATAATTTTGTTTTTCTTTGAAGTTACTCAAGGTCCTACATGTTTTAACAGATCTTACTGGAGTCATATTCTTTGAAGTTACGCTTGTGGAGATAATTATCGTTTTTTTTATTTGGATTTATAATGCTTTAGTTATTTTTAGTCATATTATTAATTTTTGTTCTACATCTTACCATTTGTTTCAAGTGCTTTTGCAGATCTCATAATTAAAGGATTGTTTGGTTTTGATGTTTTTGGCCAAGAACAAGATCAAGAACAATATCAAGAACTTAAGAACCCTAAAAAAATTTTAATAATATTTTTATTGTTTGATCTTGTTTAGTGGTTTTGATTTGTGTTTGTGCAGAATTTGAAAAGGATTCCAAAGATTTGAAATTCAAATCAATAATCTCAATCAATTCCTAAATTTTGGAAAGGACTGCAAAGATTTGAAATTCAAATTTTGGAAAGGATTACAACTTGTTACCAAGGAACAAGAGTTCTTGAACAGATCATAGTTCTCAAACAACTAGTTCTCGGTTAAGGAAGTTCTCAGACATAGTTTGCTGGTTCTCGAATCCTTTTAGCTCTTGAAAACTCAGGGTTCTCAGACACACTACTCGATCTCGGACTCTTTGTTCTTGAACACAACTCAAAGTTCTCGGACAAACATCATAGTTCTCGGATACAAGACTAGTTCTCGGATACAAGACTAGTTCTCGGATATTTGATCTAGTTTTTATTTCTTGGATTGAGTTTAGTTCTCGGATTCTACGGGTTCTCGAACTCATAAAGGAGTATCGAACACTTCAAGTTCTCGGTTACACAAACTAGAACTCGGACACTAAGGTTCTCGGACACCATTGTTTCGTTCGGACTTTGGACTTAATTAATTAAACAAATTGTTAATTAAATCTAAAATCTATTAAAACAAATGGCGTTATTAAATAACATGGTAGAAATGGATCATGAGGTGGGCAAAGCGAATTCCCCGCCTAAAATGATCAGTGTTGATAACTACTTTTGGTGGAGAGGACGGTTTGAGGAATGGGCTCGTTTTTACCAATTGAGAATGTGGATTTGCATCTCAGGCGGGTACATCCATCCATTTAAACAAGGAGAAGGCATGAGCGGGCAAAGACTGTTGAGTTTTAGTGAGATGAACGAAGAACAGAAACTGATGCACGAAGCTGAAAATAAAGCTAGAGCTGCCATAGCCATGTGTTTGCCACAAGAAATCCTCCACACATTCAGCAGAAACAGAACGGCTAAAGACTTATGGGAGGCGTTGGAGAAACGGTACATGGGCAGTGCTGAAGTGCAAAAGAATAAGAAAGAGCTGGTGAAGAAGCAATTTGCAGTCTTCAAGCATTTTAAATATGAGAGCTTAGAGGACATCATCACAAGATTCTATCATCTGCTCACTGAGTTGGAAAATCATGAGATGCAGTACACTGACAATGAGCTTAACGACAAGCTGCTGGATGCACTTCCTACAAAATGGGATGTGTATTCACTGATGATCAAAAACGAAACTGACTACGGTACTATGACTTTGGATACCGTGGTAGGGAAGCTTAGAGCTCACAGTTTCAACATGATGAGTCGGGAAGCAGGATCTGAACAGGTACAGGATCCAGGGATTTATCAGGGAAAGCCTGTAGCTAAAACCTCATCAAGCAGCAGTAGCGGTGTCTCAACATTCTTCTCAGGTGACACATCTGGTAGTATTATTCTTGATTCTGACGGTGAGTGTTGTTTTGTGTCAACATCAGGTGAATCTACTAAAGTCAAGGATATCCCTTCTAGCGGGAATGGAAAGAGTACAGGTGGATCATTAACTGGAACAAGCAAGTCCATGCCGATGAGTGTTAAATCAGCCGAACAACAACTTGCAGTGTTATCTTCCTTCATTGCTTCGTACGAGAATTACATTCAAGGGAAGATCAACGATCCAGCACTCTTTGATTATGATTATGACCAGATTGATCCTGATGATCTGGAGGAGATGGATTTACAATGGAACTTGGCCATGCTCTCACGCAAGGCAAAGAAATACATGGAACGGACTGGAAGTAAACTCGTTGGTGGAAGAGTTGGCTTTGATAAGAGTAAGGTGAGGTGTTTCAATTGCCATTCCTTTGGCCACTTCACAAGAGAATGTTCAAGACAAGGGTCAAGCAACAATTCCAACACCACGCGACAGAGTTCTTCTGTTGCCCCACCTTCAAGTTCAAATAATTCAAGTTCCCAGGCCCTCCTGGTTGCTAAACCTGACGGCAGATATGACTGGAGTTCAATGTTAGATGGTGATCAGGCTCTTATGGCAAAGATTAAAGATGAAAGTGTGAAGTCGGAAGCATCTGATTCTGACAACGAGACCGTGTCTGATACGGTCAAGACTGAAGAACATGTGACTGAAGTTGAATCAGTCAAAGCTGAAGATGACAAGATCGATGAAAGTGCAGTGAAGTCTGAGGTAGTTGCTACTGAAAATTCTGAGGAAGTCGAGGAGATCATCAGTGACAACAAGCCGACTGAAGTGATTCTAGATCTGACAACAGTTACAAAAGGGATGTCAACAGCGGAGTTCATTGCATTCGTGACTGAACTGGACTCTGACGCCAAAAAGGTACACATTTCTTTATCTACTGTTGTTGATGCTTGCAAAAAGTGTTTTGATTTTGTTGAGAAACTAGATTTCATAAATAAAGAACATGATAAGCAAGTAAACCAGAACAAACAACTCATAGTGCTCTTAGATGAGCAAAAGGAGTTAAACTTCGGCAACAAAAATAGAGAGTCTGGCCTTAAAAAAAAGTTAGAAAGCACCCAGAAAGATCTTAAGGAAGTTAATAGGCTGCTTTGTATTAAAACCGGTGATTGTGAATTCCAATACAAGGGTCTAGTAGAAAAAGATGAAACCATTGTGAAAATGTAGCTAGAAATCTTAGAGAAACAAAAGACCATTACTGAGCTGCGAAAGAAACTAGATCAATGTAGGAGCACTAAGCACATGTATAATCAGATCATGACTTCCAGAACTGAAACAGCTGAAAAACATGAGAATTCAGGTCTATGTTATAAGGATGTTCCTCCTCCTTTCAATGGTAATTACTCATTTTTACCAAATGAAGAGGAAGTGTCTGAAGCTGTCTATGGCCCTCAGCCAGTAGACACAAAAGAAACTGAGAAAGCATCTGAAGATGCTAGTAAGAAGGTTCAGCAGGATGTAGTTTCTGAACCAAAAGACCTCAAGCCTACTATAGAGGTCGAAGTTGTGACTCAAAAAACTGATGGGTCGGGGAGTAAAATCAAGAAGGTAAACGATAAAATCAAGAAGTTTTACAGACTTAAGGGATCTGACAAGATTTATTCTGACTCAGATTTCCCGATTTCTAAAGTCAACCCTGATTCCATTGAATCTGTTTTTGTGGAGATTGAATCTCCTAAAGTTTCAAATGTTAAATCTGATGATAAAACGGATGTTGGTTCTAAGTCAGCTTCAACCAAATCTGAGACTGGTGAAGGATCCAACTCAAAGGGGCCACACAAAAAGCCCTTAGAGAAACGATCGTGCTTCAAATGTCACAACAAAGGCCACGTGGCTAGTTGTTGTCCCCTCAAAAAAACAGGAGCACCTACAGACTCAGATAGAGGAAAGCAAAAGTCGCCTGTTAAGTCAGACGATAAGAATAAGATGAGTAATTCTCAAAAGAAAAATTTGCAGAATAAATTAGAAAATGCTCAAAGTGGTGGTAGTAGGGATGGACCGAGCAACACTGCTGCTTGTTTTCAAAGAAACCAACCTAAGTTTGTCCCTAGGCAGGTAAATACTGGGAATGCTGGCACATCTGGTGCTCCAGTTGCCAAACAGGCAAACCCTAGTCCCGGTAAGTACCAGCCGCCACACATGCAAAATCGTCACCAATCTCCAAACGGTGATAGAAATTTTTCAAGACCCAATAATCAAAGTTTTCATAATAACAACGACCATAGGGATAGAAGTTATTCGAATGGTCAACAGTTTTCAAGAAACAATAACAATAACGGATACTCCAACCGAGGGAGATATCCTCAAAGGTTTTCTCAGTCTCCAAATGGGAGACAGTATAACCAACCTAACCATTTTGAACAACAACGTGCTAGTCCTCAACGATCCAATTCATCTAAACAGTGGGACGGATATTTGAAGGAATTTACGTTTGTAGAAAATGGTGTACCCAAGACCGTGATGGCTTGGGTTCCCCTAAACTAATTCCCTTTATTTGTGAGTGCAGGAGCTGCTAAGGAGGATTATCAACTGGTGGTATGTTGATAGTGGCTGCTCTAGGCACATGACTGGGGAGTTGAAGTTGTTGATTGATTTTATTAAAATTAATGGCGGTTATGTTAACTTTGCGGGAGCCAAGGGTAGTCGAATTACTGGAAAAGGAAAGGTCACCAATGGCAAAATTACTTTGGACAATGTGAATTATGTGGAGCAGTTGAAGCGCAATTTAATGAGTGTTTCTCAAATCTGTGACAAAGGACATTCTGTCCATTTTACAAAGTCCGAAGCATTAGTGTTGAAACCGGGAGTAAAGATTCCTGAAGAATGGATAATCATGAGGGCTCCAAGAAGAAATGATACGTACATCATAGACATGAGTGTTCAAGATGAAGCAAAAGAAGAGCCGACATGTTTATTATCAAAAGCATCAGAGTCTGATTCGATGCTGTGGCACAGGAGAATGGCACACTTGCATTTCAGGAAGATGAACTACATCACAAAGCATGGCCTGGTGCAAGGAGTTCCTTTGAAAAGTTTTGGCGTGGAGGATAAGTGTCTGCCGTGCAAGAAGGGCAAGCAACACAAGCCACATAAACCAAAGACTAAGAATTCCCTTAACTCTCCTTTTGATTTATTACATATGGATTTATGATTGAAATTGGTCGGTCAGGTAGATTAGAAACATTTTTGTTAATAATTATGGTTTTCTACTTTTGTTCATTAAAAATGCACTTTTGAGTTTTTTTTTTTTTTTTTTTTTTTTACTATTTCCAAACTAATTATCATCTACAAGTTTGTAATCTAAGACAATGATCGATTAGGCATTTTTTTGTAAATGGAGTACGTTTCAATAGTGAAGATGAGTTGTTCATATAGACTGAATCATCAAAAACAAAGACTGGACTTGAATATATTTGAAATAATAATTTTTAGACCATGGAATTTCTCCTATCAAAGCAGATCAATAAAAGACTACACCAACCTTAAATTTTCTAAACAAGCAGGCCATCCTTTAATCAATACCTAAGGTCATGTGTAGTGAATGGGGGTTATAGGGCATTATGGGGATTAAAATATTAAAAATTAATAGAAAGGGGGTTATGGGGCGTTATGGAAAAAGATGGCACTACTAGAAAAAAGGCCTTTCATGACACGCATTGCGTGTCATGAAAGGGTGTTTATGACACGCAAAAGAACGTCATTATAGGCATAGTCATAAAAATAATATGACATGCAGGCGCGTGTCATCTTTTAATGACACGCATTAATGACAAGCATTCATGACACGCATTCATGACATGCATTAATGACACTCGTTGTTGACACGCATTTATGACACGCGTTTTTGACACGCGCTTATGACATTCATTTTGCGTGTCATGTTTTTTTTTTCCAAAAAAAAAATTACTAGGTATATTATTAATAACTTGCTGATTTTCTTATAATAATCTGCACTAATAAGCTACAAAATCAATAAATTTCCCCATAATATATGCATATATTATATATACCAAAAACCCATTACAATATAAGTATTTGTCGATTTCTACGACAAGTATTAAATGGTTACAAAAATATTTTGTCAATAAATTACGTTGTCTAGACTTAAAAATACGGATCACTTGAAAATGAAGGTTGCTGCATAACTTGACCATTCTTCACGAATGGCATCCATATCTGCATCCGTGTAAACTTCTACTCCTCCCCCAACCTGAAACAACAATTAAATTAATAAGATGAAAATGTTAAGGTTCGCGATGGTTTAGTTTCAATAAAACAAGGGTCGCTAAAATTTGCCTCGATCAACTTACATTATCTAATATTCCAAGTCCGTCCTGAACAATCTCTTTCATGAATTTCATGATATAATAACCGCATTCCGTACTTCATGGCTGGATTGGACACTGCACAATAAAAGAATTACAATTGATTATTAACATTCCTAAGGCTACAACTTAGATGACACATCAAAAGGCAAAACAATTTAACTATCTAGATCTAGAATATGTCTCATGGTTTAACAATTATGTCTAGATTTATATAACAGTAAAAATTTCCATAAATCACATACTTCACAACATATACACAATAAACAAATATTTGACTGAGTAAGGTCAAAGTTATGACTTACTCATCCAACATAAATGGCAGTAAAAGCCTAAATTCATAAGCTTAGACAGACAGAAAATAATGCAGCCTAAATTAGCAATAAAAAGAAAAACTAAGTGCTCACCTTGGTGTTGACCCATTTCAGTCTAACCCTTTTGCCGGTAGCATTCTGTGCAGCATACACGACCATCGCCCTATTTAAAAATTAGATGTATATTAAAGTATATTCTAAGATTCAAACACACTTTTTTTTTTCAAAAACAACATACACGACATTTACTTACGTATCAAGAATTTGTCGCAACGGCTCAAGGACATTCGCAGGGCCTAAAGAATCTAGATAATGAACACCTTTCTTCTTTCAAAGAGGAAGATTTGAAGAACTTGCATATGGTCAGAATAGTTTAAGGAACTTTCATATGGGTCAGAATAGTTTAAGGAACTTGCATATCGATCTGATCACCATTTCTTTCTTTAGAACCTGAATTCTTTAACTGAGATTTCATCCAGCATGCAATAGTTATCATCCAAAGCATCTTCACCCGATCACCAACAGCTTGTGAAATATTCTGCACAGCCGCAGCGGAATCAATCTTGCAGCGTATATGTGCAGCATAATGCAACGTTTTTGTGCAACAAAACCGGGCCATACTGCAGCGTTTTTTGCAGCATTTTTGTGCAGCAAAACTGGGCCATACTGCAGCGTTTTTGTGCAGCAAAACCGGGCCATACTGCAGCGTTTTTTGCAGCATTTTTGTGCAGCAAAACCGGTCCATACTGCAGCGTTTTTTGCAGCATTTTTGAGCAGCAAAACTGGGCCACACTGCAGCGTTTTTGTGCAGCAAAACCGGGCCATACTGCAGCGTTTTTTTGCAGCAAAACCGGGCCATATTGCAGCGTTTTTTGCAGCGTAAGTTCATCTCTACTCAACTACCTGTTTTGGAGTTCGCTTTGCTGCAGATTAGTGCTGTTGCTGCATCTGTTGCTGCAGATGTTGCTGCAGTAGGGTCTGTTTGATGCACCTGTTGCTTCAAAAGCCATCCCGAATAACTTTGGTAGCAAATATGCAGATTACTGAACTTATGAATTCTAAGTTATAGGTGAATTATGTGATTACCTGCAGGCTATAACTGAATTGTGATTTTAAAGCACAATTTTAGAATTTCATAGATCCTGTTATATTTAAAGATTTCATTTAGTCCACAAAGGTTTGAAAAATCTTTTATTCATACATTTGCTTCATTCACAGATTCAAACATACAGACATCGTATATAAGTTGTCCCTGCTGTTGACAGCTTAACTAACATCTAAAACAGGAATTAACATTCTCCACACTGTCTTAATGTGATAAACATAATATACCTCTAATCTCACAAGTATAGTTTTGGTTATTATAGAAGACTGTCTTTCTTTCCTTAATGTGATAAACATAATATACCTCTAATTCACAAAACCTTACTTGCAAGCAATAACATAACATCTATAGATTATAGATTACAAATAATTACTTTTACACCAAACAAACTATAACAAAAAACCCATATTCTTAAAAACCTTATTTTTTCTTTTGAACTTCTAACAAATATACAATCATACAAATACAAACATTATTGAAGTGAAGTGAGGAGCAAGGGTTCAATTGAACTTACTAAAGTGAGGAGTTAGGGTTCGATTGCTGAAGTGAGGAGCTAGCTAGGGTTCAATTGCTTCTGACATTGTAAACGATGGCCTATTAGTATCACATTTCAATAGCTCTAACAATAAACCATAATAATTGAGGAAGAAGTATGATAAACCCTAACCTTAGAAGTGAAGACGCGATGATTATCAACAGAAGTGAGGACGCGATGATTAAGGTTTCTGAAGTTGAAGACGCCATGTTACTGAAGCTGAAGACTCGATGTTACAGAAGTGGATCGATGTTAAACATATTTAGGGTTTTATAGAATTAATGTTTTGAGGTAACTGCTTTGATCGATGTATATTGTTTTGATTATTGGTTTTATTTATTTATTTTTTGTTATATATTATATATAGAGTCAAGGTCCCGTACATACAGACAAAACGTACGAACTGTACGAATCACTACAATTCACGCGGTGGCAATTTTGTAAATAATTCAAAAAGCTATTTTGTACTAAACCCACTTTTTCTAATTACTCTGTACAACAACCGTCATTCAAACACCCCCAAAAATCAGTTTTTCGAATCAAAACCTTCAAAAAACCACAAATCAACATCACGATTCAAGATATTAACCAAGATGAAGTTGAAAATCCTTCAAAAACAACAAACCGGAGGTAATATATTGTTCTTTATTAGTGTAAATTTTATTATTAGCATTATAATAAACTAGGGTTTCATCGTTTTCATTTCAAAGTTTTAACCGTCAAAAAACCACAAATTAACATCACGATTCAAGCGATTAACCAAGATGAAGTTGAAAATCGTGCAAAAACAACAAACCGTGATGTAATATGTTGAAGAGTAATTTTATTATTTGCTTTATAATAAACTAGGGTTTCAATGTTTTAGTCGTTTTCATTTCTGGTTATTTTTGTAGATTAATTTTTTTTTTAAACTTTGTATGTCATTTTAGGTCTGAGTAATATCTAGTGTAATGTTTGTAAAATTTGTATTAGTGTAAGTTGTTTGTATTAGAGTAATTGTTTGTAGAGTAATTTTGGTTAAACTTTGTATGTCATTTTAGGTCTGAGTAATATCTAGTGTAATGTTTGTTAAATTTGTATTAGTGTAAGTTGTTTGTATTAGAGTAATTGTTTGTAGAGTAATTTTGGTTAAACTTTGTATGTCATTTTAGGTCTGAGTAATATGTAGTGTAATGTTTGTTAAATTTGTATTAGTGTAAATTGTTTGTATTAGAGTAATTGTTTGTAGAGTAATTTTGGTTAAACTTTGAATAGCATGTTTTTTGTAGAGTAAAATGTTTGTTAACCTTGGAATATCATTTTTATTAGTGTAATTTTTCAATACTGTTACACTAGTTAATTTGTTATAACAAAAGTAATTTGTCCATGTTGTATGTTTTATACAAATCAGATTCTGGTACTGAAAGTTTTAGAATCGTAACAAGAAGAAGAAGTGATAGAATAGCAAAAACAAGATCATTCAGATTTTCCAACGATATATCAAACCCAATTTCTATTGATCTTGATGAAGCACAAAAAACAGGTTAAGTATTTATAGAAATATTAGTTATCAATGAGCACAAATAACAGATTTGCCTTCTTTTGTTATAGATACATCAATGAAGAATGACACTACAAAAAAAACGGTTCAAAGCCAAAAGAAGAGTATTGCTTGTAAGAAAAAGAATTCTGTCGAAAAAGCTAACAAGAATACCATCTTCAAAAAGAAGAGTGTTGCTGGGAAGGAAGCACCAGCTTCAAAAAGAAAACAAGTCGCTTCAGATGACGATTTTCAAACTCCACCATCAAAGAAAACTTCTAAAAGAAAACCAACCAAAGATGTTAAAGCTACACCTTCAAAAAAAACCTGTTAAAAGGAAGTTGACTACTTCAGATGATGATTTTCAATCACCACCTTCAAAAAAACCAAGAAAAAAACCAAATCCAATACCTAGAAAACCATTTATCGAGTACACACACCACACTTTATACCTGAGATGTGACCCAGGAAACTTCCTTAAAGTTATCAAAAACTTATCTGATGCTCAAAAGGCTGCTGTCGTAGAAATGGGTTTTGAATCTCTGTTATCTTTGGACATACTCGATATACCATCTCGCTTATCATTATGGCTGCTACAAAATTTCAATGAGGACACAAATGAGCTTAACGTAGGAAATCACAAGATCAAAATAACCTCGTCTTTGGTACATGAATGCCTAGGTATTCCAATGGGGAAGTAGAAGTGATTGAAAAGAATAAACCAAGAAAAGGTTTTTGTGAAAGGTTGGATGAATTCAAGAATCAGTTCCCCAATCCAAGAATCAGTGTGTTACAAGTAATTAACCTAGTAAAGGCCAGTTCATCTGCTGGAAGGGTTTTCAAAACAAATTTCCATGTCATATTCAATACACTATTGGGTGAATCAACAAAATGCTCAACAGTCAATCAAAAATTCATGAACTGCATTGAAGATGATTCTGAAATACCAAAGTTGAATTGGTGCAACTACATAATGTGTTGTCTCAGGAGAACAAAAAAAGGATGGCATGGTGGAAAGGATCAATACACAGGGCCTATTCTATTTCTTGTGGTATGATTTATTTTTACTTTCTTCTTTATAAGATAATTACTCTAAAACTAAAAAAAAGCACATGTTTTAAATATTTTGACAGGTACTCTACACATATCTGTACCATAAAAGGCATCCTGAATTTGATGATGTTCAAATCCAGACACCAGCAATAAAGTATATTAATACAAAAACTCTATGTAAAATGGAAGAGTTTTTGAATAATAATGGTCCATTAACTGATAATGAAGCTGAGGATATTGAGAAAGATGTGAATCAAGGTAGAGGCAGAGAAATAGATGAGAATGAAGGTGGAGGCAAAGAAGAAGATCATAACAATGTTGAAGAGAAGAATGACAATGAAGGTGATCATAACACCACTTATCTGGATTTTTATTTTCATTATTGATGTGATTATTATAACGTATTTTAAATGGCAAACAGGAAGTACTGCTGCTGAATTAGTGGTTGATGCGGCTGCAGCGAGTTCAGATATTCCAATGGCAAGCAAAAGGACTGCCATTGGGTTGGCTGGCAAGGCTGCGGGTGTGGCGGTGGACGCGACTGTGATGGTTGTAGATATTGGGTCGCAAACTGGAAAAACTGCTGCTAAGATGGCGAAGAATGTGGCGAAAAATGTTGCAATGGAGACAGGGAAGACTGCTGCACAACTTGCGGAAAAGGCTAAAGTTATGGCTGTGGACACGGCTATGACAACTAAGGATATTGCAGCTGGAACCGGAAAGAATGATGAAAATGTTGATAATAGTCAACAAACTGAAGTTGATTTCGACAACTCACGTATGTTATTCCATCTAAAATATACTATTACGGAATTACTTAGTACGATCTAATATTTTCTGATCATTGTTTATAACTTGTTCTTTATAGTGAACTTTAGTATTGATCGATCGCCTTTAGATTTGGAAAATATGGTGGTTGGAACAGAAACCCAAAGATTTATCGACGATTGCATTACACCAGTGCCGTTGTCTGGTTTATCAGCCTACTTAGGCCCTGATTATAGAGCAAAAGAACGGGTAATAATTACTCTACATGTTAAATGTTCAATATTAAAAACATAATTACTCTACTAATGTGTTTGGCCTAATTGTATGTAGCAATGGTTATGCAACTTGGAAGACCATATTGATCAGTACAAGAAATTGGGGGAAGTCATAAATAATATGGTTAAAGAAGGGAAAGCAAAGTATACCTGGAATGATGCCATATTAAACATGTGCAAGGAATGGGAAGAGCAATATCCTCAATCTCAAAATTCTACTGATGATAACAACACTGTCATCAGTTTGAATGATCCTCAAGAAATAGCAGAAACCGAGAAAGAAGTAGAAGTTAAAGGCAATGCAACTCATGTTGAACATGAGACAACAAATGAAGGTAAAAAAAAAAAACTATTTAACATTTACACTTTCTATTTATATGTATGTTGACAAATAATTACTCTAATACTAACGATATGTATGTGTTCCATTGAAAGGTGCAGAAGTTGATAAGAATAAAAATGATGTCGGTGTTGTTAAAGGCGACTTTGCTGAAAAAAGTGATGTTCAACAAAGTGTCACTGAGACAATGGAAAAACAAATTGAGATAACTTGTCAAGAAGTGGAAATACAACAAATTGTTGCTAAAGAGGCTTGCCTTGGGTTCCAGAAGTTTGCTGCTGTGGAAGACACATGGACTGTAATTCCTATTTCCAAAAAACAAGGTAAGTTAAAATTACACTAGTAGTTATTCATAATTACTCTAGCTATATTTAACTTTGTTAATGATCACAAAAATTGGTGTAGATGATGCTAAATTGAATACTGAGGACAATCTTAAGCAGGATAAAAAAGACGTTGGAGGAAAAGCAGGTATGTACTTTCTCCAAAATATATAGTTAGCTTATTATATTTACCTAATTACTCTAGAAATGATACTTGGAAAATATTGAAGGCAATTTAGATGAAACAAATGTTGAAGATGAGTCGGTTAATGTGGTCAAAGTTGACCCATCATCAATGATCAACGCGTTACCTGCTTTTCGGTTAAGAAAAGACAAAGAAGTTGTGGCTGTCACAGATTGTACACCTCAACAACCAGGAAGAGAAAAGAGAACAACAAAGGTGACTTCTGCATATAAATCACCTTATGTTAAACGGAAGGTTGAACTGGGACAAAAGCTTAGTGACGATGAAACCATGGTGGCAGAATACATATTTTTTCCCATTGATGAACTGTAAGTACAGATTTGTCCAGATTTAATAATTATTTAAAAATAAATTTTATTGCGTCATTCTAACTCCGCGCAAAAACAGGAATTTTGTCTACAAATCAATGTATGGGTCAGAAATACTTAAGGTCATTTTTGAGTGCTTATATGAAGGTGTTAAACTTTCATCAATCATCATTGATGTCTGGTCTGAAGTGCTAAATGATGAAGAAAAACTGAAGAGCCGAACGTCACCAAAGAGGTTTTTCTGCTCGACAACTATATTGGTATGAAAAATACTTATCCTATTTACATAATTACTCTATTGCAAAATTAATTACTCTAGTACAATCTATCAATTGAAGTAATTACTCTAGTAGAAAACATATAAATTGGTAAACTTTACAGTAAGCAAACTTTACAGTAAGCAAATTTCGAATTGCAAAGTTAATTACTCTAGTACAAACAATAAATTCAAATTAATTACTCTAGTACAAAACATACTTCCATTTTCCCAAAAACATAATATTTAACCCATCAAGTTAATTACTCTGGTGCAATCTATCTATTGAAGTAATTACTCTAGTAGAAAAAATAAAATTTCAAATTGCAGGTTAATTACTCTATTATGCAATTATGTTTATTAAATTCTAAATCTGTTACATAATTACTCTATTGTATCTACATAATCACTCTACTGATAATTGTATTGTTAAAATGCAGCTGGAACAACAGTTTATGCTCACAGAAGAAATGCTATTTGATAAGTTCAATAGCAGCATGGATGCCTACCTTAAACAGTTTAAAGTCAAATCATTAACGGATACTGACCTCCTTTTTTTCCCAATTCTAGCTTCAGAACATTACTATGTTTTGTGTTTCCATTTGAAAGTTGGGAAAATTGTTTTGATGGATAACAGCAAGATGGGAGATAATTTTGATGATAGATATAAAGGGATCCCTCATAAGCTGGTAATATTGTTGACATTTTATTTAACTTTACCATTTATATAAATTTCAAAAAGCTAATATGTTTTTGCATATATTGTAGAGAAATGCATTGTGCAATTACATGAAGATATCCAAAATCAAAACAGGTCTGAAGAAAATGATTGGGGCAGATATCAAAAGGTTGGAAATGCCATGGAGGACCGAGGAAAACAAAATCGATTGTGGCATTTTTGCAATGCGTCATATGGAAACCTACATGGGAAATGAAAAATGGGATAGCGGTTTCTCGGTAAAAGAGGATGTTCAACAAGAAGAGCTCAAGGATCTAAGGTACAAATTCTTGTCAAAGATGTTATTGTCCGATATCAACAGTGCAAGAGATGATCTTATAACGAATGCCCTTAAAGTTGAAGCCATGGAAACTGAATTAAAGGAAGACATGAAGAAAAATTTGATCGATCAGATAAAAGAAAGGCAAACGAGCTTTGTTTGAATTTGTTAGTAATGCTAGTAGTTTAATTTCGTCTTTTGATCAAATTGTAAACTTTTGTTGGACATGGGATCCATTCTATGATATTTGACATCGTTACTATGTAGGCATTATGTATGGTTTATATAAATCTTTGTATTTGGATTTAGAATTGGTGCCAAGTATAAATTACTAAATATAACAGTATACAAAATTCAAAATGCAAGTTAATTACTCTAGCACAATCTATCAATTGAAGTAATTACTCTAGTAGAAAACATATAAATTGCTAAAACTTTACAGTAAGCAAATTTTGAATTGCAAAAGTTAATTACCCTAGTACAATCAATCAATTCAAATTAATTACTCTAGTACAAACATACTTCCATTTTCACAAAAACATAAAAATTCAAACCATCAAGTTAATTACTCTAGTGCAATCTATCTATTGAAGTAATTACTCTAGTAGAAAAAATAAAATTTCAAATTGCAAGTTAATTACTCTAGTACAAACTATCAATTCAAAGTTAATTACTCTAGTTATATTTTAAATAAGATGAAACTAGAGTAATTAAATAATTACTCTACTACTTCAATTATAACACGAAATGCAAAAATCCGTATTCAAAAGCATTTAACTTTCATAGTATTCAACAGCAATTCTCAACTAATTAAGATGCGAATTAGAAAAGTTCAAAAATAACATCGATTAATTCCCGATTGGTTCGTTCCCAACAAATGATTTGCATGTACGAACATCATGACCAAGCTTCCCACATACACCGCATACTCTACGTCTTTTACCAGCGCGGCTAGCTGCCATTTCCTTTTTAGATTTTATTCTTTTATGTGAGCCACATCCCTTATTTCTAATACCACATGGAAGTCTCAACTTTGTGGTTGTTGGTTGATCATAACCAAGAAGAGACGCCATCATATCTTTTTTCTTCAAAGTCGGCCCAGTTTTACTCCCTTCAGCCTTTTCCATCAATATTTTCAATTGATCTCTTACCTTAGTTAATTCCTCAATGTTTGTAAAATATCGACTACTAAGGTATTCGGTAGCAACCATTATCTCACGCACAAGCTGATTCGCCTTATCAATGTTGACATTAGAACTATCTTTAACAAAAAGTGAAGAATTGGCTTTGTTTACAACTGTGTCCCTTCTCCAACGCTTCAAAACATACTTCTCAGGTATTTCATCAAGTTCAAACATTCGTAACACAAGGAACGCGTGCCGACATAACAAACCGTATTGCTCAAATCTTTTGCAAACACATGAAACAGAAATATCTTCTTCATCAGCTTTACCCAATACCTGAGAATTTAAAAAAATAGTTTACTTGAATAGTAAATAACACATTATAGTACTAATTACTCTAGCAGGTTCTATAGCAAGTATCAAAATAGTGAATACCCTAATTATTGAATTAATTGAATAATAACTCTAGTTATATGTTAAATAATACATGAGATATACTAATTACACTACTGGATTATATGACATGTACCACATAGTAATTACTCAAATTAAACGATAAGTTAAAAAATTAAAAATACCTCAAAGAAACCATCTCCAAAAGCCTCAGAATCTCGAATATAAATTCTAGCATAATCTCCTTCTTTTTTGATGTTAACTGAAAAGCATTTGTGATAACTAGCATATATTTCCTCTTGAACATCAAAAAATATAGACCGGGTATACAACTTAGCAGCATGTTTTTCAAGATTTGATTCAGTCCAGAAATCAGGTACTGTATTCCGGGTATCATGATCATTTTTTCGATGGTTATATCTTTGAGCTTCAATTGCGGTGTCAAAATGACTAAAAAATTCAACAAGTGTCAACTGTGAATTTGAAATAATACCAAAGAATTGATTTTCACTCTCAGACCTCGATGTTGTACGCATGAGGCCTGACATATGCTCATCACGATAATACGCCGGAATCCACATTGATCGTAAGTCGAACATAGTTGATATCCAAGCATTTTGCATAAGACCAAAATCCTTAATTACTTCTTGCCATTCAAGCTCAAACGTCTCAGGCTCAATCGAATCAGTCCAAACAATATTACAAATACGACGTTTGAAGTTATCATCATTGCATAATGAAATCCCAACCTGTAAAAAAATATATATTTAATCAAAATTACTCTAACAATATATTATAATTACTCTAGTTAGAAACACAATTACTACAGAAAAAAAATTACAAAATTTGAATCAGAATACAATTACTCTAGAAGAAAATATAATTACTCTACAACTAAAATGATAGACAAACCTTATCAGCAACTCATAATACAATTACTCTAGAAGAAATATAATTACTCTACAACTAAAATGATAGACAAACCTTATCAGCAACTCATAATACAATTACTCTAGAAGAAAATATAATTACTCTACAACTAAAATGATAGACAAACCTTATCAGCAACTCATAATACAATTACTCTAGAAGCAATATAATTACTCTACAACTAAAATGATAGACAAACCTTATCAGCAACTCAGAATACAATTACTCTAGAAGCAATATAATTACTCTACAACTAAAATGATAGACAAACCTTATCAGCAACTTTCTTCATGATATGCCACATACATAATCTATGTCGGCTTTCTGTAAAAACTCTTTGAATTGCTTGTTTCATTGCAGGATCTTGATCGGTAACAACAACCCTAGGCTGACGACCAAATGCCCTTAAAAAACACGACAATAACCATTCGTAAGATTCAACATTTTCTTTTGCAATAAGACCAGCTCCAAGATTGACATTATGAAAATGGTTATTGATGCCAGTGAAAGGTACAAAAACCATTTTGTATCTGCGCAACAAAAGAAAAATTTAATAAAAAATGTAATAATAATTACTCTAACAATAATAAAGAATTAGAAACTTACTTATTAGTTTTGAAGGTTGCATCAAAGGATATTACATCACCAAAAGTCAAGTAATTCAATTTACAAACTTCATCAGCCCAAAATAAACCGGTTAGACAACCCTTATCATCCACTGTAAACTCAAATGAAAAATCAGGAAGATAATCTTTCTTATCAGTTAATCTTTGAACAATCATTTCAGCATCATATTCTCCAATAAAACATTTTAAATCTCTTTTAAAATTTTTGCAATCTACAGCAGTTGCACCAACCTCTTCAAAACCACCATATTCTGTCCTCATAATATGAAATGATTTAACAGGGCCTAAATTTAGCGTTGACAAAGAACATATCCTCTTTTGCTTCATAACGGACAAATTTCTTGATGAAGGAACAAACTGCATATCTTCTTGGGAAATAAAACTATGATTATGTTCTTCAACAAACCTGAATACCTTAAATGATTGACCATCATCTGAAATGAATCCGATATGTGCTTGGCAACCAATACGGATAGAAGGCCTATTCTTATGCTTTTTCGGTTTTTTGTTATCATTAACAAATAGAAGATGATCAGACTTAGTAGATATCTTATATCCCTCCCTTGAACATACAAAATACTTATATTTGATTATACCATTCTTTTCGATTTGAGTACCTTTTCTTACAGAGAAACCTCCATTTCTAGCATATGTTTTGTAAAAATCCAATGAAGCATCCAAAGATGGGAAAACCATGCCTTCAACTAGTATTAATGAAGAAGAAACACTAGGTTTGAAAGTTCTTTCACAAGAAACAGGGGACAACCGTTGAAATCCCATAATTAAATCTTCTACCGCATAATCTACATTAAATAGAAAGACAAAACATAATTATTCTAAAAATTCATTCAAACATATGCATAAAAAAAACAATTACTCTACAAAACAATAACATAGACATGACAATCATTTTGAGTAATTACTCTAAACACAAAAAACGATTTATTATCTAGAGTAAATCATAATTGACAACTCAAAAGTACTAATTACTCTATCCATAAAGATAAGAAAACAATGGATAATATTTTTCAGTAATTACTCTAGTAATAAAACATATCTCAAGACATATTCACCATTGTTATTCACCTATGTATAAAGCTAATAAACCAGAGTAATTACAACACCATTGTTACCCATTATTTAAAACCAAACTGGAATATTACACTAATACAACGAATGATATTCTGAATAAATCTGAATCTACAAAAATCAGAATGCAAAAGCAAATATGATAAAGAAAATTAAAATCAAAACATTTAAAATACATACCTTGAATCACATTCGTTGTACTTTCAGCCATTGATGGAGAGGAAAAAAACGATCTGTGGGTTATTGAGTGAAAATTGTATAGATTACGAAAATTGGTTGTTCATTAATGGAGGCAGCAGCAAGAAAAGAGGATTAATGGAGCTTAATGTGATGAAATTTAGGGTTTATGTCTGATTAATGGAGCTTAGGGATTTTTAATGGAGGCAGCAACAAGAAAAGAGGATATTGGTTAATTACGAAATTGCCACCGCGTGGATTTGTGCCATTCGTACAGTTCGTACAGATATTTTATATGTATTTGATCTTTTGTCATTATATATATTATGTATGAGAGGATCGAATTTCAAGAGAGGGCGGGACTTTTTATGTATGGGAGGGAAATTGAAGTTGTGAATTAATGACACATACAGATGACACGCGTCTTTTTATTCCGTCATGGTTTTTAATTCTTGACATTATATTTTTGACACGCTAAAGAACGTGTCATTATTTAACTAGATTTTTTAAATCATGATACTTTTTTTATGACACACGCTTTTGCGTGTCATTAATAAGCGCGTGTCATTAAACGCGCGTCAAGAAAAGCACTTTTTGTAGTAGTGTGGTGTAGTGGGAATGGGCGTTATGGGGCTTTATAAATGATTGGGTAATCGTTGGTTAATTATTCTTTTCTTATTTAAATAATAATATTAAATAGTTAATAATATTTCATTAAATAAATAAACATTACAAATACTAAAAAAATTACAAATACTAAAAAAAAATACAAATACTAAAAAAAATTACAAATACTAAATAAAAAAATAAAAAGACTCATAGGTTATATTTTTCCTCGATTTTTTTTCTTTTGTTTCAAACACATTTCCAAGGCCTTGCCTTTTAGGTGGTCGTGCGACTTCATGTAAAAGTCAAAGTCGCGTTGAAATTGTCGATCCCTCATAAGCTCAAACACTTCTCGGTTTTCTTGGATACGCTGAGCCCCGATGTCGCGTATGTCTTGGAGCCACTGGTGCATCTCAGCAAACGCCGAGATTAACTCGTTCACCCCTGACAAAGGCTCCGCCCGGGCGGCTCGAGCAGCCCACCGATCGGGCAGACGGGGTAGCTCATCCGCCCCCTCCTCCCCTGCAAAATACGCATTTTCTTCGGCGTTTAGGTCAATGAAACGCGCGTCAGACGTAGGGGTCTCGGGATCAACCGAGTCAGAGGTCTTCGACCTCTTTGAAGGCCTCGTATTTCTGGCCCTAGATGAAGAAGTTCCAACCGTTGGGCGGACGGTGTGCCATTTGGAGCAGTCTTTCAGCAGCCGCCAAACTCTCATGTTCAGAAAATTCCCGTATTCTTGTTTGTATTCTTCCATAGCGGCCTCCAAAATCATCTCGTCGCTTTGGCCAGTTTTCCACCCGTGCCGGGTGCGTTGATAAACACCATGAAAGTTTGTGCATTTAAAGTTGATATCGGTCCACTTGCCCGATATGGAATCGTCGGGCCGGTAGTTCTCTCCCTTACCAACTAGACCAAAAAATGTTGCTCGGACTCTTTTCCAAATATCTCCTTTGGATTGATAGTTCGCAAAAAAAACAAACCAAAAAAATATATAAGTGCCCGTTTAAAAAACTCTATGTAAAAAAATATAACATAACAAAAAATATATATATCTTACTAACAACAGGATCCTCCGACACGTCAACCCACGCTCGGGCTAACGCGAACAACTCATCGTCAGTCCATGGTTGGACGGGTTTTTTGGCGCGAGTTTCCATGTCTTTCCTTTTGTGAATTCGTCTTCCTCGCCCGGTTGTCTTGCCTCGCGCGGGCTCTTGCTCTTGCACCGGTTCCTGTGTCTCCGAAACCGACTGTGTGTATTGCCAAGCATTTGTGGACCCAAACATTTGAGATGTCCCAAACACTTGTGTTGAGCCAAACCCACCTCCTATGTTAATGTTGTACATGTTCGGGTCCCAATTCATTAGTTGGTTTAACAGGTTCATAAAAGTTTGTGGGTTTGAATCTGAACCCGGAGCTATGGGTTGGGACCCGACGCCAGTAGTTTGGGAACCGAACCCGAAACCACCTCTACCGAATGGATTCATCTTGTGTGTGTAGAAATTAGAAATTGTGTGTGTGTTATGCTCTGTGAATCAGAATGTGTAGTTTGTATGTGGATGTACGTATATGTATATAAAAGAAGTAAGAAGCCCACGATTTTTTTTTTTAAATGAAAGTGACCGTTGAACGGTCAAAAAGGGAGATTCTCACATTGCCCAAAGTCACAACGCCCGTTATAATTAAAACGCTTTGGCTCCAAAACGCCCTATAGCGCCCGGGGGCGGTGTTCCCCGGCGCTATTGGGCTTCGAAACGCCCTATAACGGGCCACTACACATGAACTAACTAACAACATGTATATCATATTATCAATCTATCATAAAACGCCTAAAAATTAATCAACTAATAAAAGCTATAGAGACTAATTTCACGTAATTATCATGATTAAAATTGAAAAAAAAAATGATTGCGTTGAATGATATAAAAAAAGGTGCTCTGGTTAGGTTGACTTTAACTCTAGGAAGACTTCAGTCACTACATTTTAAAGTTTTAAAACTCATACAAGCTTAGCTGAGATAAGATTATTCATTGTGATAACATAAATTATTATCTTTCATCGCCAGTATATGAAATTTGTTCAAAAATATTGTTATCTGGTGTGTTTATTTAGTTTGGGTGAGTTCCATTTTCATATAAAAGTTTATTATCTTCTAGAGGGGTATTTAGGGAAGAAAATAGGTAAAATTTAGGAAATTGTAAAAAAAACTCTTGGTATACCATCTTAACTTTGGACAATTTGAACATATTTACTCATGTCTCCTCCTTTATAATGTAGTATATAAAAGTGTTTATGGATCGTTATAATTCATTGAATAATATGAAGAATACAATACCCTGTATATAGGGCAAAATACAAGAGATAATTATGGAAACGATCCCTATCTATAATAACAAACAATATAATTCAAATATAGACTATCTCTAAGAGTCCCCCGCAGTTTGATCGGGAGCGGAGCAGACGGTTAAACTGGACCGAAAAGACTGAAATAGCTCTCGTGAGAGTCCCTTTGTAAAGATGTCGGCATACTGAGAGGATGACGGTACATGTAGAACCCGTATGTGGCCGATTCGAACCTTTTCCCGTACAAAATGGATGTCAATCTCCACATGTTTTGTCCGCTGATGTTGAACTGGATTATTTGACAAATAAATGGCGGAAACATTATCACAATATACTACCGTAGCCTGACATAGGGGAACATGTAACTCAAGAAGAAGATTCCGAATCCAAGTAGCTTCGGCCACTGCATTAGCGACTCCACGATATTCTGCCTCCGCACTTGATCTAGAAACAATGGGCTGTCGTTTGGAGGACCACGAGATTAAATTATCACCAAGAAAAGTACAGTAGCCACTAGTGGAGCGACGAGAATCGGGACAGCCGCCCCAGTCTGCATCAGAGTAAGCGACTAGAGAGTTTACAGCAAACTTGGAGATCCGAATGCCATAATGTATGGTTCCTTGCAAATACCGAATAATACGCTTCATGAACGAAAAATGAGATTCCCGAGGATCATGCATGAATAAGCAGACTTGCTGGACAGCGTAAGAGATGTCAGGCCGAGTAAATGTCAGATACTGCAAGGCACCAGCTAGGCTTCGGTATAAAGTTGGTTCATGGAAAAGCGGTCCATCTGTGGCACTTAACTTAGAAGATAAGTCAACCGGTGTAGTGCACGGTTTACAAGAAGTCATGGAGGCCCGGTTTATGATGTCTTTAGTGTACTGCGATTGAGATAAAAATAGCCCATGATCCTGATGAGTCACTGTAATGCCCAGAAAATGATGTAAACGACCGAGATCGGTCATAGCAAACTCTCGTGAGAGAGCGGTAATAATGTCCCGTAGGAACGCAGCGGAGGATGCTGTGAGAATGATATCATCAACGTATAACAGTAAATAAGCAGTGTGAGGCCCTTTAGAGTAAATAAACAAAGAAGTATCGCAAGCACTGCTCCGAAAACCCTGTGATAGTATATAAGTAGCAAATCGAGTGTACCAAGCACGTGGAGCCTGTTTTAACCCATATAAAGATTTCTTCAACCGACAAACAAAAGTAGGAAATCGCTTATCAACGAATCCCGGTGGTTGATGCATAAATACCGTCTCCTGTAGATCACCATGTAAGAAAGCGTTCTTGACATCCAGCTGATGGATAGGCCAAGAACGTGAGACAGCCAGAGACAATACTGTACGTATAGTAGTGGGTTTAACAACCGGGTTAAAAGTGTCCTCACAATCAATCCCCACAGTTTGTGACTTCTCGTTTACAACCAACCGCGCTTTATAGCGCTCTAATGACCCGTCAGATTTAAATTTGTGACGAAAAAGCCACATGCAGTGAATAACTGGTCTGTCAGCCGGTCGAGGGACCAAATCCCATGTTTCATTTACCTGCAATGCATTAAATTCGGCCTGCATGGCGTGTGTCCAATGCGGATCCGAAAAGGCTTTGGCATAGGTGTTGGGAATAGGAGAGATAGTGGCGGTATGTAGGTTAAGAGGTGTAGTGGGTTTAAGGGAGCCAGTTTTGGATCTGGTGGTCATTGGGTGGGTGGATTGGGCTGGTGTGGATGGTTGTGGGACAGACGTGGGCTGTGGGCCGGTTGTGTGTAACGGTGGAAAGCCCGGAGGGACCGAGCTGGGCTGTGCCGGATGGGCTGGAATGGTGGGTTTCGGGCAGCGTGAGTAGGTAATTGGGCCGGTGGTTTGGGGAGGTAACGGGCCGATAGGGTTTGGCTGTGAAGGGCCGGTTGGATGGACAGGTGGCTTAAGGATAGGTAATAGTGGCGGGTTTGGGGAAAATGTAAAAGCGGGGGGTAATGAGTCATCTAGAAAGGTATAGGAGGAGACTGGGGTAGGAAGAGTGTATGGAAAAGTAGACTCGTCAAAAGTGACATGACGAGATATGTGAACCCGGCCTGTGGTGGGGTCAAAACACCGGTACCCGCGGAAATCCGGCGGATAACCGAGAAAAATGCACCGGACGGCCCGTGGGTAAAGTTTATGGGGTTGGGTGGCCGAGGTATTGGGGTAACAGGCGCACCCGAATACTCGTAAGTGGTCATAAGTGGGGTGGCGAAGGTAAAGGGCATAGGTGGGTGTAAAGAAATTTAAACGCTTGGTGGGTAGAATATTGTGTAGGTAAGTGGCGGTATGGAGAGCTTCCACCAAAAGGAGGGAGGAAGGTTGGCATGGATAAGTAGTGCGCGTATGACGTCATTGAGGCGACGTATCATACGTTCGGCACGACCGTTTTGGGAAGAGGTCTGGGGACAGGAAAATCTGAATAGAAGTCCCTGTTGGGTTGCAAAGGTTTTAAAAGCGTTGTTATCAAATTCACCCCTAGATCACATTGAAAGGTTTTAATTTTGCGGTTAAACTGTGTGTAAATTAGACGATGGAATTTGACAAAAGTTGGGAAGGTTTCAGATTTATATTTTAGAGGGTAAACCCAAACAAAATGGGAGAAATTGTCTATAAGAACCATATAATATTTATACCCAGTTTTGCTTGGTATGGGAGAGGTCCATAGGTCACAGTGAATGATGTCAAAAGGTGCAAAAGTATAAGAATCAGAAGCATAAAAAGGTAAACGCTTGCTATTAGAAATATGACAAGAATTGCAAAATTTAGACTTATGGTCTTTATTACAAGGAAAATCAAAATTACGACTTAAAATTTCTTAAACTTGATGTCCTGGATGTCCAAGGCGATCATGCCAGGGAAGAGAAACAGCAGTGATATAGCAAGCGTGGGGCGGAAGTTGCAGTGGTGTGACAGGGTAGAGGTCTCCAGTGCTATTGTGGCGCGAAAGAATTCTTCCATTGTGGAGGTCCTTCAAAGAAAAACCAAACGGATCCAATTCAATAGAGACCCAATTATCACGGGTAAAACGTCTAACGGATATGAGGTTTTTAATAATGTGTGGGCTATAAAGGAGGTTAGGCAAAATATAGGTACGGTTGGGTAAGGTGTAAAAGCCCGTTCCGGATTTGGCAATTGGGACACAATCGCCATTGCCTACCAAAATTTTATTGTATGCAGTAGATGAAGATGGAATTTGAATCATACCTTGATCCTGCGTGATGTGAGCCTCGGCCCCGGTGTCCATGTATTTAGTAGGATCTTGATAGTTAACCTGTAAAGCAGAAAGGGCAGCACTTAAATCAGAGGGATAGAGAGCATTATACCCCGAGTAAGGTGGTGCTGAAGGCTGCGATGGGACGTATCCTGCAAACTGTGTGTGAGCCTGTTGAGTGCCGCTGCCGGGAGGCTGATTTGAGCCGGATGGGAGAGGGTTAAGTGGCGGGTACAGGCTGTTGAAAGGCTGCTGGTTGCTGCTACTGTTTCCTGGCTGCCATTGGTTTTGCGTCGGGTATGGGCAAGGGGGCGGAACCCACCATGCCCAGTTAGGGTATGATGCCATTTGCTGAACCCATCCAGAATACCCGCGGCTGCTGCCTCTGCCG
Organism: Ambrosia x helenae; assembly: GCA_030844895.1. NCBI lineage: Eukaryota > Viridiplantae > Streptophyta > Magnoliopsida > Asterales > Asteraceae > Ambrosia > Ambrosia x helenae. The sequence goes on from CM061228.1 coordinate 121,704,426, forward strand.
CCTCGGTTGGACCTGCCCCGTCCCCGTCCCCTACCTCGAGAGCCGTAAGAAGTAGGGTTAGGGTTCGGATGATTGCTGTGACCCGTGGGTGGAGCAGACTGATTAGTCGGCTGCTGTGTCTGCAGCTGCGTGAGAAGAACTGAGGATGCGGATGATTTGCGAGCCTCCAAACGAATGACTTCATCCTGTAGCATGGTACGCGCGGTGTCCCAGTCCGCGTTATTCTGATGGATTAGAGACGTTGCTGTGTCAAACTCCTGCGGAAGGCCACGAACAAGCTGTAAGACTAAGCGAGATTCGGTAACGGGATGATCTACATCTTCTAATTGGTTTGCAAGATCGCCTAAACGCTCGCAATAATCATTGACGAAAGAACAGTCGGTAAGGGTGAGGTTGCAAAATTGTGTTTCTAACGCGGCTGCCCGAGCGTTTTTATTGCTCAAATACTGTTTCTCCAGTTTAATCCACGCTGCCGGGCAGAGGTAACGTGACCCAGCAGTCTAGGAAGGTGGGAGTCCGAAACAGTGGCGATAATCCATTGTAGCACTAACGCATCAAGTTCGAGCCACAATGGATACTCGACATCTGTTTCGGCAGGAGGGTTGGTGCCGTCAATGTGTTGCGAGACTTTGTATGCGGTTGCGTGTAGGCGAAAAAGCTTGACCCATTGTGTGTAGGTTACTTTGGTGCCGTCTAAGGTTCGAACTTTGGAGTTTATATTGGTCACGGAGTAGGCCGGGTGAAGGGGCATGGGTTTGGTGGTCTGACCCGAAGGTTCAGTCTGATCAGCGTCTTTGGTCATGGTTGATGCCGGAGCAGACAGAACAGAACAAAGAAGGCAGGAAGGCTGGAAGTCTGCTGTCGAACAGAACAGAACGAAACAGCAGGGCTGCGAGGCTGCTGCGATCGGAAAAAAGGAAAAAGAAATCTAGGGTTTGAGCCGTAGCTCTGATACCATAAAAGTGTTTATGGATCGTTATAATTCATTGAATAATATGAAGAATACAATACCCTTTATATAGGGCAAAATACAAGAGATAATTATGGAAACGATCCCTATCTATAATAACAAACAATATAATTCAAATATAGACTATCTCTAAGAGTATATAGATTTCTTAAAATAGACTACATTAAAAATTTTCTTAATAATGCTTAAAGTACACAACTATTAGCATTCTTAATAGCATTTAAATACCAGAACCTTTTTAAGAAGTTTGTTCCTTTCAAAAAGCCCACAATGATAGTCATGCATATTTCCTTTCGGTTGGTATATGGACTGCCGATGTCGTGCCAAAACGAAGCAATAAACACCCCGCCGCGTAGCGCGGGTATTTTACTATTTCGTTACAGTCATAATCGGCAAATGTGTTTCAACTTTCAAATGATGATTTATGTTTTATACAATCACTTATTAATTTATTAATTGTGGTGGTTTTGACTACAATCATTATCCGAACTCTAAAGCGAAGAGAAAATGGGCACACCAGCTAAGGTGTACCCTGCATCGGCAATGAACACATTGCCACTTATGTACTTGGACGAGTCATGAATCAGATACCTAACTAGTCGGGTTAGGGCCGGATCCGTTGTACCGTATGTCCTTAATGGAACGGTTTTTTCTACCACTTTACTAAGCCAATCTTTTTGTAAGAGCTTTTTTGTGATCTCAGACTTGAAAATCCCAAGACAAATGCAGTTCAACCTGATATTTAACCTACCCATTTCCATAGCCATCACCAGTTCAAATCATTTGAGCTTAGATAGAAGAAAGCACCAAATAAATATATATCTCGAATTTTGGCAGAAGGGGGGGGAGGGGGGGGGGGGGGGGGGGGCAAAGATTACCTTTGTCAATGTGACAACACCACCCTTTGAAGAGGCATAAGCAAGACCTCCGGGTACTTCTGTACGTGGGAGACCAGAAATAGATGAGATATTGATGACTGATCCTACTTGACTAGCGTCACGCATATACGTACAAACATACTTCGACACCAACCATGTTCCGTTTAAATTTGTTCTTACTATATTATTCCATTCTTCTTCAGACCACTCCATTGCTGACCGCAAATTGCCTGAAAACAAACACACCATAAAAGCTTAAATTTGTTTTAAATTATAACCCAAATCTCACTATCTCGATCGATCTTATACCTTAACATTATTAATCTTATATAGTGTCTGAAATCCATACCTCTAATCCCTGCATTATTAATCAAAACATCAATACGTCCAAATGCGTCCCACGCCCTTTTGACCGAGGCCTCAATGGCTGGACCCTTAGCACTGACGTCAAGCTCCACAACAACAGCTCCAACGTCGTCAGTGACTTCCGCATTACGGCTACTGCTCCTTCGTTGGAGTCTGTTGATCTCCTCACATAGAGACATCAAACGATCTGTCCTACGTGCTGCTGCAATGATTCTACACCCAGCCTTTGCCAAATCAATGCAGATTTCTCGGCCTATACCAGACGATGCTCCAGTCACCATCACAACCTTCCCGCTAATAAGCTCATCCCACGGTACCAATTTGGAACATACAGTATGATCTCGCATGGTTTCGGATTTACAGTTCTAGTTTTAGAAGTAATTTCATATATACCAACTAATGCAAATGGCTTATATAATGCATTTGTTAAATAAAGTTAAAGACTGCAACAAATGCTAACTGGTATTGTGGTATATGTGGAATGCCAATGGTAATTTCTGTATATTTAACATCAAATTGCCCATAGAAGTTATTTATAATAAAATATTAACAAAAACAGTATGCTGGAAAAAAATCTATGAGTAATTTATCTATCAAAACATGTACTTAAAGTCACATACCATAATTCTAGCCCCTATGTTTTGAGAACGAGTAGAATTTCATGCTGTGAGTTTATTTCTATGATTGTAAAATGATTTATGGTTATTATTATGAAAAACAACAACATATTTTCTCATTACGGTTTCATATTTTATTATAATCATTTTGTGAGTAGAGATGAATATGATTATATGATGCTGATATATCTATGTGACTTTGCAAATTCACGCTCTTTTAGACTTTGGATTTACTTTGGCCACTTTAGGGTCAAGATTTAATATGATGCATTCCGTGTTTGACTTGTATAAGCAGTCTTTTCATTTTTTTTTTTTTGAACGGCTAATTTTATACTCCCATTATATTTACAACAAATACAGCCTTTGCCTAGATTTGAACTTAGGCCCTCCCCTATAAGGGGCATAAGCCTCTACCAAGTGGACTACTCCACGTTCTAATCCAATATTCCCTTAAGACCGGAAATATTGTCTTTTTTAATAGTAAACATTTAGAGTTGTAAACATGTCTCATTTTGGTACATTATAACAGGAGTATTTGTTCTCTTTAATTTGGAGACCATTTGTAACAGGAGTATTTGTGATCAACATTTGTGTCTGAATTGGTTAAATAGTATCTAAAGACGAGTTTTATTCAACTAAATATGCCTCTCACTATCCTTCACATTGTGCCCAACAATGAACCCGACAATTGCGTTGTCAAATAATAACATTAAACCATGCCAAAGAACAATGTTCCATATTGTCGGTCAAATCCCATCTCGAACATATACACCTCTCACCAGACTTAGGGTGCTAGTAACTAGTAAGCAATTTTGATTGTTTAGCACATTATGATGCTCTATGGTTAATATGTTTGGTCATCCTGTATGATGAACATATATTTTTCTAGTAACTTCTGGTTACTCACCATATTTAGTTTTATATGATTTATTTCGTATAATACTAGTAGGAAGCCCGCGCGTTGCCGCGGGAGCGATAATATAAAGTATGATACTCAATATCAGTTTATCAAGTCCATATCTAATATTTCCATCTACCAAATCGTCAATACGACAAGCTTTTCTACATAAAAATGTGTTCTTAAGCATTAAAAAAAATCTTCAACTTTAAAGTCTAGGTTTCAAGAACTTAAGCAAGATCACATCACTTCTTCCATCTTTAGATCCAGATGACTCCAGTCATCTATTATACAAATTTTAACCCGGGTATAGTATTATAGCAGACTCCACAAGTTCAATTTTAATTCAATGAATTGGCGTTAAGCAAAGAAAACATAAATTCTCATTATCACAATTATGATGAAACCAAAAGGACTTGTTATCAATCAACATATCATACTCATTATCCATAAAAATTTAAGTGCGTGTACTATGCAATGTGTTTTCAATCTATATTTCACATAGATGTATATAGATAACATAATGCTTGTGTTTGTAATGTTGGTAACATTGAATTAAATATGTCTATTTATACATGAAGTATATCATTTACAAACCATCCAATTGAAAAACAAACAAAAATCTAGTTGCTTTACAGTTTTGCGTAAATATAGCACAAATTAATAACTCTCAAAGAAGGAGAAAAGTAAACAAAAAATATGAGACTTCAATCAAAAAATGAGATTTTATGTTTTACAATTTACAAATTACACTTTGGCAAACTTTTGACTCATCCGACCCATTTGAACAACATTCTTCCTGTCTAATTTTATTTTATTTTACCTAGTTGGCCCATTAGAGAGTAAAATAACCAGATTCATAGGTCAAGAAATTACCTTTCGGTTTGCCTTAGAAGAAATTCAAGATGCTTATCAAGAGCTTTTTTCTTCTTTTGATCAAGCTCTAACAGATGCTTGTACAGGACCTAAAATGACATGATATTTTATAGAAAATAAATATGTATCAAAATTATAATGTAAAACAAACCCCTCATATACTAAATTACATATATGACTTACCAGCTTCTCAATTTTTGTTCAAAATTTCTTTCATCCTTGGAGATATTTAGTGCAACTTTTTTCATTTGGAGCTCTTCTTCCTAACCATTGAAGATAATGAACTATAATATCAAGAAGATGACATAAGGAGAAAAGTAAACAAAAAATATGAGACTTCAATCAAAAAATGAGATTTTATGGTTCACAATTTACAAATTACACTTTGGCAAACTTTTGACCCAGCCGACCCATTTGAACAACATTCTTCCTGTCTAATTTTATTTTATTTTACCTAGTTGGCCCATTAGAGAGTAAAATAACCAGATTCGTAGGTCAGGAAATTACCTTTCGGTTTGCCTTAGAAGAAATTCAAGATGCTTATCAAGAGCTTTTTTCTTCTTTTGATCAAGCTCTAACCGATGCTTGTACAGCACCTAAAATGACATGATATTTTATAGAAAATAAATATGTATCAAAATTATAATGTAAAACAAACCCCTCATATACTAAATTACATATATGACTTACCAGCTTCTCAATTTTTGTCCAAAATTTCTTCCATCCTTGGAGATATTTAGTGCAACTTTTTTCATCTAGAGCTCTTCTTCCTAACCATTGAAGATAATGAACTACAATATCAAGAAGATGACATATACACTTCATCAGAGGCACTCAAAGGTCTCACCTTCCAATAAACACAATTAAAACAATTCTTAAAGACAATTCAATGAATATCTATTGGTATGGTCATGAGGGCAAGATTGGAATAGAATATTAAGATGTGAGTAAGATAATGATGGTAAAATTACAAACATATCCTCCTAAGTGTCTTAATTGTCACAACTATGCCCATTATACCCTTAAATTTCTTGCTGAAGTATGTTGTACATATTGCTTCTTAAGTTGTACGGAAATGTAAATGACAATCTTGGCCATCACTCCTCCTTAATAAGATAATATAGATATAGATATTCTACTTAGTCAAAACTTTTAGGGGCTGTTTGGCAAGTGCTGAACCAGTAAGTGCTTAATGAGTAAGAGGTTCTGAATCAGTAAGTGCTGAAACAGTAATGGTCGTTTGGTTGTATGTCTGAATGAGTGTGTAAAATGACTATTTTACCCCTTCCCAATTCCTTTTATTATTATTATTATTATTATTATTATTATTATTATTATTATTATTATTTCTACATTAAAAACATCACCACACTCCATTTCCCGTAATATTCTAGATCTACCTACCTTTAATGTTACCTACCTACCTTCTTTAATATCATCTTCATCATCTCCATTCAATTCAAGAGTCAAAAGCCAGGTTCATAAACCCCAAAAACTATCATATTTTTTCATTTTACAATCCAAAACATACAACGCACATACTGTAGAGAGAGAGAGAGGAGGGAGCGACAGTGACCAGGACGGGAGGAGCATGACGGAGTCGCGGCGGAGCTACCATATGGAGCTCGAGTCAATGGCGGAGCTTGACAGAAAAGAGAAATGGTGTTGGCTTCGTCAATCGTCAGAGAACAAAGAAGGGAAGCAGGATAAGGTATATCAGTCTTGTTTTTCATTCAGCATATTATCAATGTTGAACCATTAAGTCTTAATGGTTCAGTTCAGAGGGCAAGCTTTTTGCAACCAAACATCACAAACCTCTGACCGATTCAGAGGTAAACAAACAGCCCCTTAGTTTTCTAACATATAGTCTACGTGTGAGATATTTTAGATATTTATGTTGTGTTATCGAGTTTATTTAAGGAGATAAAAAAAAGGAAATAGAAGGAAAGAAAAAGTTTGGGTATGTTCCATGGGTTTTTTTTAAAGGAAAGAAATGGAAGGATTAAAAAAAATGTGTGTTCTAGAGATTTTTTTGGAAGGAAAGGAAAAGAATGGAAAATTGGGCAAAACTCTATCCTTCCAAATTGAAAGTAAAGAAAAGAGAAAGAAAAAAGAGGAAAAGAAAAGGAAGGAAATCTCTCCATTTTTTTTCTTTTCCTTCTTAAGGGAATTCGGGAACATAGCGTTAGTATCACTTCCGGTGACGATTTAAATGGCATAACCATTTCCGAATATAAATGAAGCCTAGTAATTTTTCTTCAGAATTGACTTGAATATGACGTTATTGATTATAAGACTATGTGTTGTGGGCTGCGAGTGAGCTGCCACGAGCCACCAACAAAGCCATGTGGATCGCGTGAACCATAACACCCTTCCGTGACTCTGGCCGCGAGCGAGCCCAAGCGACCCAGCTCGCGTGAGCTAGCGAGGAAAATTTTGGTTTGTTTGTGTCTTTTGGTTTGTTTCTATATTTCAGGGGCTATGGCTGTTGGAAGAAGATGAGTTATGGGGGATGAAGATGAGTTATGGGGGGATGAAGATGATGCAGGTGGGAGGAAGAAGATGTTGGACATGGGGATGAACTTGGACACTTTGTGTATTTTAATGTTTTTTTTTAAGTTGTTGTTAATGGAATACTATTTGTTTTAAAATTTGTTTTTACAGGATAATATTGTTGTAATGTTTTTAATTTTTTGAAATTATTAATGTTAAAAAAATGGATAAAGTCATCACTCACCTCTAGCCACAACATGATCAAGTGAGCAAGATTTGGGCTTAGGGCAATGCCACATCAGCACCTAGTTGTCAACATTTGATACGATAAAGTTTCGTCTCACCTCTAGCCACAACATATATTCTAAAACTTGGAATCTATGGGCTAGACGTCGTTGCTCTTCCGGAGCATTTCTTATGCTTCTAAGTTTCAAAACTGTACCAAAAAGTGTCTTTGTTGGAGACAATTGACAAAAAGTCGCTTGTATTTAGGAGTATATTTTTATGCTTATAGTTCTGATGGAGCATGTATTTATGTTGAAAAAGTATTGGATACAAAGTATCTTAACCAGGGGCGGATATATAGCTAATTGAGGGGTAGCGTCCGCTACCTCTCAACTTTTCCGGCGTAGTGCAATTTTTATTTTGTTTTTTACGTTTTTTGTTTTGCGTTACCCTTGAATGTATATAGCGCTACCCCTCAATTACTTTTAAAAACCAAAAACACCTTAAAGTTTTATTATCAGCCCAACATAAAAAAAAAAAAAAAAAAAAAAAAAAAAAAAAAAAACATAGAACTACATAAATCCATAATCCATCGACCCATTCTATTTATTATTTATTTTTAATTTATTTATAAGATTGAAGCCCATAAGGCTTAAGGCACTACAAAGATTCGAAGCATTAGCGGCGGCATGCCTCGTCACTAATGACTAATAATCTTGCTAATGCTATGTCGGAGACTTTGCCGGAAAGTTAGTGGAAAGTTCATCATAGGCGGATTTCCCTATTTGAGCCAAAAATTTTACAACAGAACAGGTTGATGGTGTTGAATGTTTTCATTAATTAAACAACCATTAAAACCTTTCAGTGTGACAATGGTCGTGAATATGTTAACTCCACATTTCAAAAAATTTTCACAACCAATGGCATTTTATATTTCCTTTCTTGTCCCTACACCTCCTCGCAAAATGGTAATGCCGAACAAAAAATACGAACAATTAACAACATGGTTCAGACCCTACTAGCCCACTCCCACCTTCCTACCCACCTGTGGCACTATGCCCTTGAAACCGCCACCTACCTCTTAAACATCTTACCCTCCAAACAAACACAAAACAAAACCCCACACTAAAATTCTATACCTCACCACACCCACCTATGACCACCTTCGTGTCTTTGGGTGCCTTTGCTACCCACTTACCCCGTCCACCACAATACATAAACTCGAAAACCGCTCCCAGCCATGTGTCTTTCTTAGCTACCCACCCGCTTATCGTAGCTACCGGTGCCTAGACCTTGCCACGAGACAAATCTTTGTCTCTCGTCACGTAGCCTTCGACGAAACCACCTTCCCCATCCATCAAACAATCGGACCGCCCCCCACCTATGATTTTTTAACCGACCAATTTCCTCACCACTTGTGCCCACACATCACTCCAAACCAAACCTCACCCCACTCTACCACCTCGCCCGTCACCCTTCACCCGACTACCGGCCCAAACACTCCTCCACACGGCCCATCGCATACAATCCCCTCACTGGCCCACATCCCTCACCATTCACCCAGCCCAAGCCATTCAACCCACCCCACACCACTCGCAACCCACACCAATCCATCAGACCCTGCTCTTATGCCCGTCCCAAACGATCGCCCACCCTCCACTTCCACACAACAACCCGCCCGCACCGTTCACACTCGCTCAATGAGTGGTATCTATAAACCCAAACTACCGTTTAACCTACACACCACTACCCAAAATCCTACCATCCAACCCATACCTAAAAACCCCACCGATGCCTTATGAGACCCGGTATGGTACTCCGCCATGACTACTGAGTTTAATACATTACTTAGAAATGGTACGTGGGAGTTAGTTCCCCGCTCACCTAACATGAATATTGTCCGTAGTATGTGGTTGTTTAAACATAAATTCAGGTCGGATGGCACATTGGAGTGGTACAAAGCTAGATTGGTATGTGATGGTCAATCACAACAGGTGGGCATTAATTGTGGAGACACGTTCAGCCCTGTGGTCAAACCGGCAACCATCGGGACCGTTCTCTCTCTTGTTTTATCTAAGGGGTGGGCAGTTCACCAACTTGATGTGACAAACGCATTCTTACACGGAAACTTGAATGAAACAGTTTACATGCATCAGCCCATGGGTTTCCGTGATAAAAATTTCCCACATTATGTTTGTCTCTTGCGCAAGTCTCTATACGGGTTAAAACAGGCACCGAAGGCGTGGTATCAACGCTTCACCGATTATGTTCTTACCATGGGTTTTCACCATAGCAGATGTGATGCTTCTCTTTTCTCATATAACCAGGGTCATGACACAGCCTACTTACTCTTATATGTGGATGATATTCTCTTGGTCACTTCTTCAGACACTCTTCGACACCGCCTTCTGGCTAGCCTTGCAGCTGAGTTTGCCATGAAAGACCTCGATCCCCTCAGCTATTTTCTGGCCATTTCTGTTTCTAAACATGCCAACACCATGTTCTTATCTCAGCAGTCCTATGCCACTGACATCATTGCACGCACAGGGATGCAATCTTGCAATCCTATCGCCACCCCTGTTGACACAAATGCTAAACTGAGTGCTACCTCTAGCGAACCGTTTCATGATGCTACATTGTACCGCAGTTTAGCTGGGGCTCTCCAGTATCTTACTTTCACTAGACCAGACATCACATATGTGGTACAACAAATCTGCATGCATATGCACGCCCCTTGCGTGAATCACTGGAACGCCCTGAAACGGATCATACGATACGTCAAAGGGGCTGGCGCGTTTGGTCTCACTCTTGGCCCCTCTAGTGCCACCTCCTTGGTAGCCTATACCGACGCTGACTGGGCTGACTGCCCCGACACCCGCCGTTCCACAAATGGCTACTGCGTCTATTTCGGTGATAATTTGATTTCATGCTCATCCAAACGACAAGAAACTGTTTCGCGTTCCAGCGCAGAAGCCGAATACCGCGGAGTAACTAATGTTGTGGCAGAAATTTCCTGGCTTAGGAATCTGCTTCTCGAACTATCCTTACCCCTTACACGCGCTACCATGGTATACTGTGATAATATTAGCGCCATTTATCTATCTGGCAATCCGGTTCAACACCAACGGACAAAACACATTGAATTGGATATCCATTTTGTTCGAGAACAAGTTCAGCGGGGTAATGTTCGCATCATTCATGTCCCATCCAGATTTCAGATTGCAGACATCTTCACCAAGGGATTACCACGGGTTCTGTTTGAAGACTTTCGTTCCAGTCTCAGTATACGGTCACCTCCCACTTCGACTGCGGAGGTGTAATAGCTAGCATAATTATAGGGATGATTATTATATTGTAATTAAGTGTATTTATCATGTATCCATATTTAGGATAATCCCTTGTATTATATACTGAGATAATATCAATGAAAGAATCACGGTTCATATTCCTTTAGTCGGGTTGTTCGTAGCCCTTGTAGAAAGAAGCATTGCCTACGGACTTTGAAGAGAAAAAAGAGTAGTTTGTCTTGGAAATAGGCGTTGCGAACCGAGAATGAGAAAGGGGAAGTAGGGATGGCAATGGGTCGGGTTTGGGACGGGTTTAGGTAATCCCAACCCCATACCCGATTAGGTATGCTTGTCCCAAACCCGGCCCAAAACCCGTCGGGTTTGTGTTGGGTAATTACCCATCGGGTATCGGGTATACCCGCGGGTTTCGGGTAAACCCATTAATTTTTAAAACTTACCTATTGAGTACATCCGACCAAAGACCCGACGGGTATCTATTATGTAACTATTAACCAATTACATTTACCATTATTAAAAATATATGTAAATGATTACAATGTATAAATATAAAATACTTAAATCTTATAAAAACACTCAAAGACTTAGATAACAAATAGTATACACTAATTTTTGGTAATTTTTAGCACAAGATGACAGGTCAGATGGAAAATTTGATATATTATGCATACATATTTAAAAAGATATACTAAAAATTATATTGGGTATCTAATCGGGTAAACGGGTATACTTTATCAGGTAATCGGATCGGTAAACGGGTATATCATCAAATCCTAAACCCGTCCCAAACCCGCGAAAAAAATAAAAACTAATCCCATACCCGGACCCATACCCGATAACCCGACCCCAAACCCGTCCCAAATGTATCGGGTTTCGGGTTTACCCATCGAGTTCGGGTTTGATTGCCATCCCTAAGGGGAAGAAAGTGGGATGAGAGAATTTCGTAACTTGGCTCAAACATTTTTTACAATTGTAATAACGAAAACCGTTATTTCATTGCATTTTTCTTGAAAAAGAAATAAAAAGGGTACCTAAATACCTAATCTAGTTCAGAAAATCCCACACCAATGATAGTTCTAACAAAATACTAGGAATATTCATTTTACTCATTGAATCTGTTGCTAAAAGTGTCTGTCTTTAGTCTTTACTCTTTAGTAAGTATTGCAAATAGAAAATCAATCAATTATAATATTAAAAGGAAGTTGATATGGACACCCTTGATGAATAACAATCTCTTCTTCTAGATAAAGAAAATATAATCCCATTATGTTCAACTTTTTCGAAAGTTTTAAGAGAAAAACAATATAAAATTAAATAAAATATGAATATGGCTATGTCCTATTTGCTTTTTGAATAAAGTTAAAAAAATGAAGAACGCGTTTTCATAATCTACACCAATCACTCTAATTCACAGGCTACATATATTATTGATGGACAGTGACATTCATGTTTTATATTCAGAAACGAAGCATCCTCCAATGATTTTAAATAACAATTCACGTATTATATATGTCACAATGCACATATACATGATCTATAGCTGTATTTCATCAACATAACTTTGTTCAACCACATTCAAATGTCTAATTATCAAGGGGTTGCTAGGGAAGATCCAAATCCTAATGACAATGAAACTCTTATGAGAGACATACACGCCTTAACCCCGTCACCCGTCCTTCCTCCACCCGTTTACCATCCCTTACGATCATACTTATCCATGTCTACTAGTGATCAAGCGTCTCGTGATGATTTTTCAATCACGAGTGTCAATAATAGTACTTTGGTGGTGGCGGGATCAGTTGTAGAGACTATTGGAGTCGAAAATGATGAGCGTGTGATCATTGGAGGAGAATATGATCGAGTTGATAGCGTGTTGCATCATTCTTTGTCTAATATGAATGTAAGGGAGGTAGTGGTGCCCGTGACAAGTGTGAAGAAAGAGGAGGTTGAATCGAAGATAAGTGCATGGAAGAACGCTAAGATCGCAGAGATTACAAATAGATTCAAATGTGAAGATGCGATCATTAAAGGGTGGGAAAGTGAGCAAGTTCAAAAGGCGACTTTAAAGATGAAGCAAGTCGAAGTATGAAAATATTTACGATATAAACTTATATTTACACTAAATTCATCACTAAACAGTTTACCAATTTATTTATTTTGTTAATCTTTATGTAGAGGAAGCTAGAGGAGAAGAAGGCGAGAGCGAAGGAAAAGATGGAAAACGAGATAGCAAAAGCTCATCGTAAAGCCGAGGAAAGGAGAGCATCGGCTGAGTCGGTTAGGGGAACCAAGACGGCTAGGGTTCTTGAAGTGGCTAACTTGATGAAAGTTGTTGGAAGAGCTCCTGTTAAGAGCTTCTTTTAAGATTAAAGTTATTGATTTCAAAAGGGTTTGCTTGGAAATGTGTTATAAGGACCCAAAACTAAGCTTCTTCACTTTTTTGAGTTGAAGGGTGCCCTATATGAATTGGGCTATTTGTCTTGTAAATTAACTTGGGTGTTTTAAAGTGTTTATGTTAATGTGTAATATAAAAGATGGTTCTTTTATGTTTATTTCTATTTTATTGCTGAGAAGGAAAAAAAAAAGGATTAATGTTGGAAATCAATCACCCAATTTTATGCACAATCATGGCATAATCTTGTTGAAGAAAAATTTAGTCAATTTGGGCGTTTCAATTGGGAAAAAAATAGCATATGTGGCCTACCAAGTTGGGCCATACTTCTGAAAAATATCCTAAAGATAATATCATAATATCATAATATTAATCTGCCTCAATATTATAATATCACATTTTATATAACCTGCCTCAATGTAGAAGATAATATCATAATATTAAGTCTTTGTTTGTATGGGCTTTGAGTAATGAAAAGGTCCAACAACTAAGCAGTTGCAGTATTCAAGCCCATACCTAATGAAACTAAATTCTAACATACATGTAGGCTGTAGTCGTACAAACCACCTGGTAATCATTTTATAATTTTGAATATATACAAATCAAATTTCATTAAAAAAAATCCAATTCTTGAGCTGTTTAGAAGTAGACAATATGCTTTAATTGTATATCATGTAAGTTTATATGTATATAAACGGATAAAATAAGATTAATCGATATGGACGTTAAGATACAAATTTGAGAGGCTACACACAACCACCCTAGAGTTATTTTGGACATAACATCACACTACGTTGAAATCAAGAAAAGACTTGGTGTTTACAAAATACACATGCTATGGGAGAATTTTGTTCAATTTACATGTACTATTTAGTCTATAGTTATCAGAATCTTAAAAATTAAAATGGACTCATTCTAAATTCAATTAGAGCTATACCATGTGAAATAATGAGATCCCAAAATTCACGTTATATCCATTCAAATATGGAGTTGATGAGAATCTTGAAAATTTGATGAAACTCAAAATTAGAAACTAAACAAAGGATTTTTTTAACTAAAGTGTCTAAAATCCACATATAGTTGTGTGAATTTCTTTGATGAGAAACCGGCTGGCAAGACACGATTACACCTATTAACTGAAAAATACATTATGCTATTTTTACTTTTGCTTATATAATTAGAATTAAGAGGCAAAAATCCATTATTTCTCTTTTTTGGTACATAAAACGTATAACTGTGTTATAAACATGGGATACAAAGTAGTTAAACGAGTCATGTTCATAGAACTTTTGTTGTCCGCGTCGTCAGAGACCTGTTAAACCTGATAAGACACGATTTGCCAGCCCTACATATAATATAAGCTACTATTCATTTTAATCTCAAGAAATAAGAATACGTTTGAGGGCAGTTTTGAGAAATAAACATCATCGTCATCGTCATCATCAATTCGTCATCGTCATGATGATGACAATAAACAAAATCATACACAATCTAAAAATGGGTCCATATGTATATAGCCCATTTGAGACTACAAACCATTATACTTTGTATTAATTTAAAACTGAGATGAACAGTAACAACCTTCCCTCATTGATTGAGAGGGGAGGTGGCAATTTTATATTTTTTCCCTAACAACGTTATTTCATCTTAAATATACTTGGTTTCATAAAATTACTCAATATGAGATAGTGGTGTAGTGGTTTGAGGTGGAGTCTCTTTTTTTTTTTTGAAAGGCAAACAAATTTTATTACCAAACCCAATATTTACAAGAGATCTAATAGCAAGGTGCTAGTTAGATATGTAAGAAAGTACCAAGCCTAATACATCAATTATACATTAAGATCAAAAACGACCCATTTGTTCCAATCCTTTGGTATTTGTTTTCCACGGTTTGTGACCCAATTGTATGATAGCGCCTTTATTTCACCCAAGCAGTGGTTCGGACACGGTCTTTTTCCTGAGAAAATCTTCTTGTTTCTCGTAATCCAAATTACCCAAATTGTTGTTAGAATTATAGCTTTGATGGTCTTCATCTTAACTTTTCCAATACCGCCAATTTTGTGCGCGTTTAGGACATCTCTGAAGTCAAATGTGATGAAAGGAGGGACGTTACACCACTCGCAAACGCTTTGCCAGATCTGAGTTGCAAAGATACATGTTGTGAATAAGTGTTCGACAGTTTCGGCATGATCGCAGCATAAGGGACACAAGGAAGAGGACGTAATGATGTTCCTGCGGCGCAATCCTTCCAGCGTCGGTATTCGTTCTTGCTCGCTTCTCCATGCTAGTAAATTGACTTTCCTCGGTACAAGTTTGCACCACTCAAACGGATAAAAAGGAGTGGCTGCGGCGACTAAAAGCTTACGACAAGATGCGATAGAAAAGCCTCCAGATGAATCCGCAATCCATTTCCACGAGTCAGCATTCTGTGACAGTGAACAGTTCTGCAGCAACGTTTCGCACTCTTGAAGTTCTCTCAGTTCATGTACCTGCAAAGGAGCGCGTTTCCAAGCCCAACCCAAAACCCAAATATTTCCCTGCTGGATAATACGAGCTGCAATACTGCAGCCTTTTTGCGACTCTAAAGCAAATAAATGGGGAAAAGAATACCTGAGCGGGAGATCTCCAAGCCAACAATCAAGCCAGAACCGAATCCCCGAACCGCAACCGAGCCCCCCTTTGAACAAACCATCGACCTGAATGTTTACATCCTCAAAGTCCTTCCCAATCTTTAGAATTGAGTTCCAAACCCCAGTAATAGAAGATTTTATAGGTAAATATGACCAAGCCCTCTCATTATAATGAATGCATCGATAATTTGATCGCTAGTCGAGTGCTAATCAAAAACTATATTAAAAATAACTCCTTAGCTACAAGGACTGCAGTATAGGGAGTAGGGTTGTCGAACCACGAGGAGTATGTGGTTAGTGTTAATAGCAATTTATTGATTAAACTAAATTAATTTTATGAAGTTGATTTGCTGCTTGCTTGCAAAGACAAAGTGATAATAAAGTTTTATAAAAGACAATAATATGGAAAAACGGTCACTCCGGGTTTCTGATTCGGTAATTATCAACTGAATTATGTTAATACCCTACCTAGGAAATCACATAGACATGACTTTGTTTAAGTTGTTCAACCCAATTCAGCTATCATAACATTAATTGCAAAGTTAAATTAATCCTAGTGCAAGAAAACCAAGATACGATAACATAATGCAATAATATTAATCAACCAAACCGTCTAGATCAGTCAAACAAACAATTAGACGCAAAGACCGTTAAGGTGTTCACAAAATCTAATCCAAATAATAAGTATCAAACATAAAAACAATTGATAAAATACCAAATCGTTCACCCGGAGAAACCGCAAGATGATTAGCCTTGCATCTTCATGATTTTCGCTTCAAGAATTGTTCTTAATCGTACAAGCATTAACCGGGATGATTGGATCTCTTCAAGATACTCAAAAACCTCCTTTGATGCTCCAAAATTCGCCCCTTATGTTGCCTCCACGAATTAGGGTTTGTATTGTGAGTTATCCCCTTGAAAAATGCCAAAAATCTAATAAAAACTCAAATTTTCGTCAGACAAGTCCCCCACGCCCCCTGGGGAGATCCCCCAGGGTGCTCGGCGCGCGTTTTGTCAGCATGTGGGCTTCATCTTTGGGCTTGGCCTATTTCTTTCACTTGGGCTTCATTTTTCTTGGTCCATTCAACTTAATTCCTCAACTAATAATTGTTCTTGGCCCAATTCTTCATAGCTCTTCAAAATAAACTTATTTTATCTTCAACTCTCGAGCCCGGATGTTCGGTTCCTGATATTATTTCTTCAAGTCACGTCCTTTTTCGCCGAACATCTAAAATCAATAAAAATTGCATAAATAATAACTAAAAATACTAAAAATATATACAACCTATAAAATTACCAAATACTCAAAACCATGCTATAAACTCCCTAAAATACTAAATAAATGACTCGAAAAACTATTAAAATGCTAAGGAAAAATGCATGTGTTTTACAACACATCAAACTCCCCACACTTACCTTTTGCTTGTCCTCAAGCAAATCTGCTCAAAACGTTACCACGAACAAGTAACAAATACCTCAAACGCCCCCGCCATGCACTAGTTAGGGTCCAAAGTCATACCCCATTCATAGATCATCATTAGATGTGTTAATTCAACAGGCAACCATGATGCACAATTTTGAAAACAGAACTCACCCAACTAAGTCTAACATGCTTTCGGTTTTTATTCTCATGCAACACACCCCTCACAATTTTTCACTCCACTCGGTTAAATATCTGGACTAGCATGTAATGCGCTAGTATTATTCACTCAAAACCAAACATGTAACTCTGTTATCATAGGCTTGTATAACAATCACACCTTAACTATAGACAATGCACATATCTAAAGGACTTACGGGTTTTGGGCTTCGGGTAAAGGTAGGATAGATTTGGCTAAAAAGTGGCTCAAAATAAAGGTTTCAACACGCTTGAATGATCATCCTTATTCACTAAACACCATAATACAATAATCACACAACTTTGGGCATATTTGACCCATAACACATACTTCTATTTTCTTTTTCACTTTTTTTTTTTTTTCATATTATATATATTTTTTTTTCTTTTTTCTCTTTTTTTTTTTTTTTTTTTTTTTTTTCACAACTTAAACATAACTCAATCACTTGAACAAAACATAAACACAATGGATGTCATCAATTTATTACACAAAGGTAAACAGGTCAATTTGGGTAATAGGTTTAATCAAATGAAAGGGTATAGGCTCAACATGGGCTACTAAGGGTGATTTTAGGTAAACGGGTTAACACATAACAAATAAATGGGTATCAAAAGAAAAGGGAAAACCTAAATTGCCTTTATCATCTATGTGCATATCTAGTCTACAACCTCGGCATGTATCAAATCACACAAGTTCTGCAACAGAGAAACATCTGGCCTACACTCAACAAATGAAAATATATATATGTATCAATCTATCATCTAGTAGGCTCAAGATCTCACCAAAGTGTGGAAATGGGTTACCGATGTGTGCATGTATTTATTACCGACAGCTCGTTACACCTAATCGGGTAAATTCTAAACATTTTTTCTAAAACACCTGCTGAAAACGGTTCATATGTCTGTTCTAAAGAATTAGACCATGATTAAGGACCCACACACCACAAGCAGAGACAGAATGAAAGCATTGAAACAGTCGCTTTCATGCCCGATCAGACCGCTTTTAGGACTTTCTTTTTTTTTTTTTTTTTTTTTTTTTTTTTTTTAATATATATATGACTTGACTACAAAATCAAAACTTCGACTAACTTCCCCCCCCCCCACACTTGAATTTCACATTGTCCTCAATGGGAGAAAGTAAAGACTAAGACGCACTTAACGGACACGAGACAACTAAAAATATAAAAAATAAAAATAAAAATAAAATAAATAACATAAAGTTGGAACAGACTCCCCTGATATGATACGCGTAAACTCCTCAAATAATCATGTTCCAAAAGCCTTCCAATCGTCCGTATAGCATTTCATTCGCGGACAAAAGCAGCAAATAACTCACCCAATTCTAACAACACTCAACAAACAGATCAAAGCATAATAATATATATTATCATAATATCAACCACCCAGCCACCCATATGGTTCCCGTACAAATGTCATAAAGTATTTAGCTTAGTACAGACCAAATGTTAATGAAAACAAAATAACCAAAAAGTACAACCAGTAATGGGCAGCTGCTGGTGCTCCATCTCTCTCAGTCCTCGTCTCCATCTCCATCTCCAGCATCCAAATCATCCTGCTCGCCTGAATCATCCTCAGCTGGCGGGGCAAACCAATCAGGAATTTTGTGTCCCTGACACGTCAGCAAATAACGGATAGCGTCGTTCTGAAGACGAACTGCATCATCCTGGCGGTGAATAGCTGCATCCAGCTGGTCCAATCTCTGCACAATATACTCCAAAGTAACAGGCTCTGTACGAGCTTGAGCCCTATGTCGTGCCGGCCTCTCAACAATTGCCGGTCCGATCCTCGGTCTAATAGTCGGTAAAGCACCAAAATCAGCCCATCTAGGCGGATCCCCATGTGTACAAGTACCAGCCATCTTCAAATCTACCAATTTATACTTCTCTGTCTTAGGATCCTCAGTCAAATGATCTCGTGGCCACCTATCAAAAACACCTAACTGCTCTGCCAACCTCCCAATATATGGCCCACAAGGTAACTGCACATCCTTTCCTACCCGACGTGCCCTAGTCATCGAAGATAGTAACACAGTAGCTATGTTGGCCTCACGGCCCTCGATCATGCAATACATGCAAAACAAGTCAATCATATTGCACTTATCGACACCTTTGTGGCGACCGACGATAGTGCATGCAAGGATCCTATGTATATACCTCAAAATAGGATCACGAATCTGCGACTCTGAAGGATCCTTATCGTCATAGTCACCCTCTCCTATCGTCTCCCAAAAACTCCTAATCTGTGCCTCAGTCATCCCCTGTGGGTGTGCGGATACATACCTGCCTCGTAACATACTGGCAAAAGATGGCTTACTTACCTCCTCCTTTGTATAAAAACCCACTTTTACTGCAAAATCAGGCACACTCATCTCAAATATCTTTCTGCCAAGAGAAAATGAAACCGCATTAGGCTCTGAGAACTTCTTGTATGAGTACTTCAGTGTGGAATAGAACTCCACTGTCAACTCTCTATACTGCGGCCAGTTGCACTTCAGTGCTGAAATCCACCTCGGTCCCAACAAAGTTTCAATCCTGTCCCTCTGACCCAATATATCTAGCAAATCATCATCCAAAGTCCTATGCTGTAACACCCCGAACTGTATCAATTTTTCCCGTGCCTCAAACTCTTTCGTATGGATCGAAAACTGCAATAGATTATGCTGTTTAAGCTGGCGCCTCTCTAATGGAGTCGGGTCTGAATCAGGAGATGGGCAGCTCTCTCGAGTAGAATAATGTATCTGTCGGGGAGTGTAAGTGAGAGCCGGCCTCGGTGGTTCAGGCTCTCCCCGTGGCATCTTTGCTGGCCCCCTCTTCCTTTTTCCTGGAGGATCTGCTTCAGACATCTGCACAGACCATGTTAGACAACAAACAAAACGAGTTAGAACCGAAAACAACACTTTGTGAGAAAAATTGAAAAAAAATTCGGCTACTCATTCAAGATTATTAATTGCCAGAACATCCCCGCCCGAATGGAGATTGAGTACGGGCGAGGAGCTCTACACCTGCAAAACAATTCAGCAATCGATCCCATTCGACTCCCTAATTAACTCTAACACACCTTCTACCCATGATAACAAATTTAATATTCTCAATCCTCACTTCACTTGATTATCCATGCTCGCCTACTAACCAACTTTGATTTGAGTCAATTTCACTCAAATATCCCAATTTTTAGTCATCCACCTACTATCTAGAACTAGCAAATTCAACCATTAATCACTTATGACTTTAACGCCTCAGCTTCTTATCCTTGCGATTTCAACAAAATGATCTTATTAAGTCTAAACTTTAAACGACCCCCCCCCCCACACTTAATCCCATTTGTCCTCGAATGGCCTAGACAACACATCGGCTAAGTGACTTAACATATCACCGCATTCAAAACCAAGCTAAGACCATAACGCTATTTAACGCCAATGCGCGTCAACTTATCATATGCAATGTATCAATTTTCCGCGAAAACAACCATCCACGCTCACAACATACATTCTTAGAGACCTCTATAGTCACGCCCAAAACAAACTAAGGTGACACGATCGCCACTTAACCATCTCAATTCAGCATTATAACGCAACAACAACTAAAGCGCCTAAACACAAGAACCATTATACCGAACGAATACCATGCCTTAGAAAAAAAATGTCTAACAATATCGACTCGCTACATTAATAACCAAATACTAGACGACTAAGACCCGAACAACCAAAACACTAACAAAACGAAACAAGAAGAAAAATAAATCAAAAGAAGAAGAAAATATACCTGATCGCAGCGACTATACAATACGAGACGACACAAAATTACAGGAAGGCCCAAGGTGGGTGACACAGGAGCTGTGGTTGCAAGTTGGTTCGGTTCGGGTTAGGTTAAGGTCGCAGCGGTTAGGTTGGGATCTGCAGGGTTGGCTACGAGGGTGAAGGATGGGGCCTGCAGAAGAAGGTGGTCTGTCGTCGGGTATGGGGCTGGGTCGGGTATGGTTGTTAAAGGTTGCAGGTCGGGTTGAGGAATGGGTCGGGTCAGGGTTTGGTTCGGGTAGGGTTGGCGGCGGTGGTGTGGTTTTTGGAGAAGGAGGGCCGGGTCAGGTCTGCAGATAAGGGGAAGGAGAGCCGTGTTTGGTTCGGAGGTGGTTGTCTGCTGCTGCTGCGGCGGGGTGGTTCGGGTAGGGTTGGGTTGCAGGTTGGTGGAAGGGAAGGACGGGGCCGGCGGTTGGTTCGGAGAAGGAGGTGGATAGCGGCGGCGAAGGAGGGCGGTGGTGGAGAGGGTTAGGGTTTGCAGAGGCGTCGGGTCTGCAGGGTGGGTGGAAGAGGAGGGTGGTCTGCGGCGGCGGGTGAGGCGATGGTAGTGAGAGAAGCTGTCGGGTTAGGGTTGGTAGGCGGGTGGTGGTGTAGCAGGTTGAAGGTGAATGATGGTTGTGGGAGTTTGAGTCATTAGGGTAAACAAGTTGGGAAGAAGAACAAGTTGGGAAGAAGAACAAAGCAGGGGTCACGATTTTTTTTTTTTTTTTTTTTTTTTTTTTTTTTTAACCCCTCGAGCACCTTGGGGGAATCCCCCGCGCACCTTGGCGGGTACAGATGCCTCAAATTTACTTGTTTCCCTTCATACCCCATGAGGAGTGCCCAGGGTGCTCGGGCACCCTGTTTTGGGCAGAAAGTTTCTCCGTTTGAAGCCTTTTTTGCCTTAGAAAAAAATTCTAACTCTTTTTCTCACTCAATTTTCACCTCATTAATTTTTTCTAAGTATAAAAATACATACCTGGCCACCGAAAATTCATAATTCTTCCTGTAAACGTGTACAAATCCCTGCAGAGTACTAAAAAAACACAAAAACACAAACGAAAAACAACTAAAATTGAACGAAAAATATACAAACTCTACAATTAAACATACCGGACGTTTTGTTACTTAACCTCATCATCCGGTTCACTCGTCAAGAAGCAAACCAGCTCTTCTGTTGTTCCGTGTATGTCAGCTGAATCCAAATACGGTTTAAGCCGATGTCCATTCACCACTTGACGCAAATGATCGTCAAAGTCTTCAATCTCGACATCACCGTAGCTTCCAACCCTCGTGACTAGGTATGGTCCCGTCCACTTGCTTTTCAACTTTCCTGGAAATAATTTTAGACGCGAATTGTATAACCACACCTTATGGCCTACCTCAAACTTCTTCAAACGAAGCTTGGCATCGTGCACCTTCTTCATTTTATCTTTATATGCCGATGCGCACTCGTATGCTTCATCTCGCAACTCTTCAAGCTCACATAAGTTCAACTTTCTTTCTTTACCTGCAGCATCATAATCAGTGTTAACTTCTTTAACAGCCCATAATGCCCTATGTGCTACTTCCACAGGTAAATGACAACCTTTCCCATAAACCAACCGGTAGGGTGTGGTGCCAATTGGTGTCTTAAAAGCTGTACGGTAAGCCCATAACGCATCGTTTAGTTTGGATGACCAATCTTTGCGATCTGTTCTTACCGTTTTTTGTAAGATTTCTTTGATTTGTCTATTTGACACCTCAACCTGACCACTTGTTTGTGGGTGGTATGGGGTTGCAATTCTATGATCCACACCATACCGTTTGAGCAATTTTCCAAAGTTGAAATTTTTGAAATGTGATCCCCCATCACTAATGATCACACGGGGAAGTCCAAATCGTGAAAAAATGTTTGACCGCACAAAATTGCACACAACGGTATGGTCATTTGTCTTGGTGGCTATTGCTTCTACCCATTTAGACACATAGTCCACTGCCACCAAGATGTATAAATAACCACAAGAATTTGGAAATGGTCCCATGAAGTCGATTCCCCACACATCAAAGATATCAATTACGAGAATCGGCCTCATGGGCATCTCATTCCGTTTAGATATGCTGCCCATTTGTTGACACTTGATGCACTTTTTAGCAAACTCAAATGCATCCTTAAAAATCGTAGGCCAAAATAATCCAGACGATAACACTTTGTGTCCTGTTTTCTGTCCACTGAAATGCCCTCCACAAGCAGATGAGTGCACCAATCCCAATACACACTGGACCTCGGATTCTGGAATACATCGTCGGATTATCTGGTCAGCTCCAATCTTGAACAAGTCTGGTTCATCCCAAATGTACTGTTTTGCTTGGGCTTTCAAGTGAGTTCTCTTTTTCTTTGCCCAATGCTCCGGGATGATACCTGCAGCCAAATAATTAACAATATTAGCATACCATGGTGAAGTAGATACTTCGAATAGCTGCTCATCTGGAAAAGTCTCATTGATCTCAGTAGTGACTTCAGCATCCATATGGGGCAATCTAGACAAGTGATCTGCCACCACATTTTCACTTCCCTTCTTGTCTCTGATTTCCAAGTCAAACTCCTGAAGCAGGAGCACCCAACGAATCAATCTGGGTTTTGCATCCTTTTTCTCCATCAGATAACGTACTGCACTATGATCTGAATACACAATTACCTTGCTTCCCCAAATGTAAGACCTGAACTTATCAAGAGCAAACACAACTGCAAGTAATTCTTTTTCAGTAGTAGTATAATTCAGTTGTGCCCCATCCAATGTCTTACTTGCATAATAAATGACTACTGGTTTTTTATCTACCCTTTGTCCCAAAACTGCCCCAATTGCATAGTCACTCGCGTCACACATAATTTCAAATGGTCGTGACCAATCGGGTGCTTGCAAAATTGGGGCTTCAACCAGTTTTTCTTTCAAAGTGTTGAAAGCTTTTACACACTCTTCATCAAATACAAAAGGTTCATCTTTTAAAAGTAACTTGCAAAGCGGTTTTGTGATTGTGCTAAAACCTTTTATGAACCTTCTATAAAAACCAGCATGTCCTAGAAACGACCTAACCCCTTTAACATTTGTGGGAGGAGGTAAAGTTGAAATAGCTTTAATTTTTGCATGATCAACCTCAATCCCACGTTTTGAAATCACATGCCCTAACACCACCCCTTCTTGAACCATAAAATGGCTCTTTTCCCAGCTTAAAACTAAGTTTGTTTCAATACATCGTTTTAACACCTTAGTTAACTGTTCTAAGCAAGATTCAAAGGAGGTTCCAAAAATTGAGAAGTCATCCATAAAAATTTCAAGTGAGTCCCCAACCATATCTGAAAAGATACTCATCATGCACCTCTGAAAGGTGGCTGGGGCATTACACAACCCAAATGGCATTCGCCTGAATGCAAAGGTACCATAAGGGCAGGTAAATGTGGTCTTTTGTTGGTCTTCAGGGTGGATGGCAATTTGATTATACCCTGAATAACCATCAAGAAAACAATAAAATTTCTGACCTGATAACTTCTCGATGATCTGATCAATGAACGGTAAAGGGAAGTGGTCCTTCGAGGTAGCTGCATTCAGCTTCCTGTAATCAATGCATATTCTCCACCCAGTAACAGGTCGGGTGGCAATTTCTTCCCCTTTTTCGTTCCTGACTATCTGAATCCCTGCTTTCTTGGGAACGGTCTGTGTTGGGCTTACCCAAGTGCTGTCAGAGATGGGATAAATGATACCCGCATCCAGCCACTTCAAAACTTCTTTCTTCACCACTTCTCTCATGTTTGGGTTAAGCCTTCTCTGTGCATCTCTTGCCGGTTTTGCTCCCTCCTCTGTTATGATTTTATGCATCACTATTGAGGGGCTTATTCCTTTCAGGTCTGCAATAGTCCACCCAATTGCAGCCCGGTGTGCAACCAAAACTTCCATCAAAGCTTTCTCCTGTTCCTCAGTCAAACCTGCAGAAATAATAACAGGAAGAGTATCATTAGCACCAACAAAAGCATATTTTAGATGTTTAGGTAACTCTTTAAGTTCTAATTGTGGTGGTGTCTCTAATGATGGTTTCAGCTTTGTGTCAATATGATCTGGCAAACTCTCCACATGATAAGACCAAGGTGGTCTTCCTTCTCTCACTACCATCGCCTCCACCTTTGCATCCTCTTCCTCGAGTTCCTTGACTGTCTCAGAATATAACCTGCCAAACAAAGCACATTCTACCATGGACTCGTCCCCCTCATCATTAGGAATGTAAGGAGGAACGCGCCCGTCAATGATGTCTGCCATAAAGCATTCATCACTAACATTGGGGTTAGAAACATTACCAAAAACACTTAACCGCATCTTGCGGTTACCAAAAGTCATATCCACAGTACCTGTCCTGCAATTAATCTGAGAGTCAGAAGTAGCTAAAAATGGTCTGCCAAGAATCACAGTCGGTTGCTTGGTTTTATCAACAGAAACATAATCAAGGACCAAGAAATCGACCGGATAATAAAACTCATTAACTTTCACAATCACATCTGACAATACTCCCCGGGTAGCTTAGGAGTCAAATCAGCCAACACCACAGTGGTATCAGCTTTCTTAAGAGGACCGAACTCATACTGGTCATACAAGCTCCCCGGTAGTATACTCACACTCGCTCCAAGATCCAAAAGGGCTCGTGTCATTTGAAAATCACCAACTTGAATTGAAATAATTGGTGCCCCTGGATCTTGTAATTTTTCAGGCAGAGTACCTGAAATTATTGCACTCACATCTGCTGGCATGTCAAGTTTCTTTGGAATTTTATGATTTCTTTTCTGAGTGCACATATCTTTCAAGTACTTTGCATAGGCAGGAATTTGTTTAATTGCATCTAAAAGAGGAAGATTGATTTTAACTTGTTTGAAAACTTCCCACATTTCATCCGATTGTGGGCCTCTTTTATTGACTGTCTTTTTCTTACCAGGGTCAATGAGAGCTGCAGGAAAAGGGATGGTATTACCCTCCACACCCTTTTCTACAACCTGGTTGGAATTATTGATCAAAACACTTTTATTTTTACTTTTTTCTTTTTCTAAAGCAGTGTTAGGTGTTTTGTTCAATTCAACAAATTCCCGTTCATCTTCACTATCATCACTACCCAAATCCTCCACCACACCCTCAACAAACTGTGGTGGAGTTCCCACTTTATTATCATAAACCTTACCATTGCGCAGAATACTTACCTGGTTGATTTGCACATTCCTCGAATTCCTTGAGCTTGATTGCTGATGTTGAGGATTAATGGTGGTGTCACTTGGTAGCTTCCCTGGATCTCTCTTAGACATATCTGCAGCCAATTGCCCTACCTGCTTGGACAATGCTTCCACAGTCTTATCCCTCACTTCATTGTCTTTTCGCATTCCCTTGACCTCTTCTTGAACTGTCCTGACATCATTCTGTACAGCTTTAATGGCATCCAAGATTGCACTCAGTTGATCATTACCTCCTCCTGATGTGCCTTGTTGATTTCCTCTCTGCTGCTGACCACTCTGATTATAGGTATTCTTTGGGTAACCCCCTTGATTATATCCATACTGCCTGTTCTGAGACTGTTGTTGATTTCCTCCCTGCACATTAGAACCAGAAAAGTTAGGATTTAATTGATTATTAGGATTACCATACCTGAAGTTTGGGTGGTTTTTGAGCCCAGGATGATAGGTGTTGGAATTCATGTCATATTGCTTCCGTTCTCCATAAACTTGATTCACCTCTTCTGTATTCTCCAAAGGCCCCTGACAGTCTTGGGCTAGATGTCCCAACTCTCCACAATCAGTACATACCGAAAAAGCATTAGCCGCCTTTGCCTCACTACTCTTCCCCAAATTAAGCTGAGCTACCTGTTTTGCCAAGAGTAAATTTTGCTGCTTTAATTTTTCAATTCTTTCTTCAGCTTCATAGTCTGCTGCCTTGACAGATGATGGTCTCAACTTCCTACATGATTGTGCCTGTCTCTTTGAAGTGGCACTCATCCTTTCCAAGTGTCCCCAATCCACAGCTTCAGTGTTAGTAAAGAATGTGCCATTGCTAATGGCAGTCAAACCCCTAACATCCTCTGGTGTCAGTCCATCATAAAAAGCTTTTATTAGTTCCCATGTCTGAATCCCATGATGAGGACATTTTCTCAATAGCTCTTTGAATCTAGTAAAAGCCTCATGGAATGCTTCCCCCGAATTCTGCTGAAATCCTCTTATTGCATCCCGAGCCTCAGATGTTCTGCTCATGGTGTAGTACTCTTCCAAGAAAATTTGTTGCATATCCTGCCAAGTGTAAATACTACCTGGGGGTAGTGTAGCAAACCATTGCCTTGCCTTGTCCTTCAAGGTGAACTGGAACATCATCAACATTACCTGATCTTTAGTGAACCCTGATCCTCCAATCATATTGCATACAGACTCAAATGCTGATATATGTAAGTAAGGCTCTTCAGATCTTTTTCCATAGAACTCAGGTAGATGACCCAAATATTGGGGTCTCACCTCAAATGCTCTCCCGTTCCTGCTCACCGGTGTCACTACAGCTGAAGAATTGGGTACAATGACCGGCCTAAAATGACTATCAACCCCCTGAACCGGTGCCCTCTGACGTATCTGTGGGACACCATCTACTAAATGTAACTCATCTCCTATCCCCATATGCCCAGCATTAAATTGAGGAACCCCTTGTGGAGCTTGATTATTTCTGTGTCCCTGAACACGGTTCCCCTGATTAACTCGCTGTGGTGGCTGCTGCTCATACTCCATGTCATGCCCATAATTACCATATCTCCCATCATACGGTTCCGGTTCGTCCTCTTGATCCCATTCAGAGTCCCAAGTATGCACACTTCCCTCATCATATCTTTGTTGGTTCTGTTGTTGGTTGGGTGGGATAACTGCTACATGTGGGGGAGGTTGGTTTCTTGGGTTTTGTTGGTTCTGTGGTGGACGTGGGTTAGCATGTTGGAAATACCCACCAGGTTGGAATTGTTGTAGTGGTGGTGGTGGGTTTGGAATGGGTTGGTTTGGTAGAGCGGGTGGAATAGGATCATTCGGTTGGTTGGGTATTGGGTCATTTTGGTTATCCTGATCAGCCATCTCAATAGCTGCTTCTTCAATTCTCTGAGCGACTGTTGAAGAACTTGATTGATTCTTTACTGCTGAACGAAAAACAACACGGTTTTGACGTGCTGTCTTCTCAATTTCTGGATCAAATAACAATGGAGACGACTTTTTGGAAAACCTAGTATGCATGCAACACAGAAGTCACCTGCACACACAAAAACAAGAAAACAAATAGAGTAGTACTGAACGAAAAAGAGAAATAAAATACGGAAACAAATAACTAAAAAGACAAATTTTTTTTTTTTTTTTTTTTTTTTAAAGAAAATAAATAAACAAACAAACTAAACACTAAGCGCACGAACTCCCCGGCAACGGCGCCATTTTGATCGCTAGTCGAGTGCTAATCAAAAACTATATTAAAAATAACTCCTTAGCTACAAGGACTGCAGTATAGGGAGTAGGGTTGTCGAACCACGAGGAGTATGTGGTTAGTGTTAATAGCAATTTATTGATTAAACTAAATTAATTTTATGAAGTTGATTTGCTGCTTGCTTGCAAAGACAAAGTGATAATAAAGTTTTATAAAAGACAATAATATGGAAAAAACGGTCACTCCGGGTTTCTGATTCGGTAATTATCAACTGAATTATGTTAATACCCTACCTAGGAAATCACATAGACATGACTTTGTTTAAGTTGTTCAACCCAATTCAGCTATCATAACATTAATTGCAAAGTTAAATTAATCCTAGTGCAAGAAAACCAAGATACGATAACATAATGCAATAATATTAATCAACCAAACCGTCTAGATCAGTCAAACAAACAATTAGACGCAAAGACCGTTAAGGTGTTCACAAAATCTAATCCAAATAATAAGTATCAAACATAAAAACAATTGATAAAATACCAAATCGTTCACCCGGAGAAACCGCAAGATGATTAGCCTTGCATCTTCATGATTTTCGCTTCAAGAATTGTTCTTAATCGTACAAGCATTAACCGGGATGATTGGATCTCTTCAAGATACTCAAAAACCTCCTTTGATGCTCCAAAATTCGCCCCTTATGTTGCCTCCACGAATTAGGGTTTGTATTGTGAGTTATCCCCTTGAAAAATGCCAAAAATCTAATAAAAACTCAAATTTTCGTCAGACAAGTCCCCCACGCCCCCTGGGGAGATCCCCCAGGGTGCTCGGCGCGCGTTTTGTCAGCATGTGGGCTTCATCTTTGGGCTTGGCCTATTTCTTTCACTTGGGCTTCATTTTTCTTGGTCCATTCAACTTAATTCCTCAACTAATAATTGTTCTTGGCCCAATTCTTCATAGTTCTTCAAAATAAACTTATTTTATCTTCAACTCTCGAGCCCGGATGTTCGGTTCCTGATATTATTTCTTCAAGTCACGTCCTTTTTCGCCGAACATCTAAAATCAATAAAAATTGCATAAATAATAACTAAAAATACTAAAAATATATACAACCTATAAAATTACCAAATACTCAAAACCATGCTATAAACTCCCTAAAATACTAAATAAATGACTCGAAAAACTATTAAAATGCTAAGGAAAAATGCATGTGTTTTACAACACATCATAATTCTTCTCCAAAGACCGCATGGTTCATTTTTATAGCGCCAACACCACTTGAGAATGAGACTCATGTTCATATGCTTCAAAGAGCCCAAACCAATCCCGCCTTTGTCCTTCGGGTTAGTCACTCTTTCCCAAGCGACCCAAGCCGTTTTACTTTTCTCATCGGTCCCTCCCCAAAAGAAACGCCTTTTTAGTTTTTCCAACTGTTCAATGACTCCATTAGGCGCTCGGAAAAGGGAAAAGTTATATAAAGGTAGACTATCAAGTACGGCTTTTAATAAGACTACCCGACCACCGATTGACAAGGTTTTCGCTTTCCATCTAGATAATCTACCTTTACACACATCAATTACATCCTTCCAATATTTAACTTGATTCATGTTCGCACCCACTTTCACACCAAGATACGAGCAAGGAAATGAACCTGGATTGATCCGTAGTGCATTACTAACTTCAAGAAGGTCATCATGTTCCACCCCAACACCAAATAACTTAGTTTTTTGATGGTTCATCTTCAATCCAGAAATGAGATAAAAACATCTAAGCAAGCGGATTGTATTGCGAATACAAGTGGGATCCCACTCGCCCAAGATCATTACATCATCCGCATACATAAGATGCGATAAGGGGAGATTAAGTTGTGGAATTTTGATACCTTTGATTGCCCCCAAGCTCTCGGCTCTGTCCATAAAACACGAGAGAGCCTCCATGGTGAGGACGAAGATAAACGGTGAAAGTGGGTCACCTTGACGGACCCCACGAAAACATTGAAACTCCCAAGAGGGTGAGCCATTAATAAGGACCGAGGCACGAGATGATTGGAGAATCCCTTGTATCCATACCCGCCATTTATCCTTGAAGCCCATTTGGTGGAGTACGGAGTCAATAAAATCCCAGTTTATACTATCGAAAGCCTTCTCCAAATCAATTTTCATCATGAAGCTCCGCTTTTTATGTTTTTTGGCCCACGCGATGACCTCATTTAAAATGAGTGGTCCATCGAGAATGTTCCTGCAAGACATGAAACCGGTCTGGAATTCAGAGACCAAGTTGCCCATAACCACTTTGATCCTGTTAGCCAGAACTTTCGAAATGATCTTTGGGATGCAACCGATCAGGCTAATGGGGCGATATTCATTTAAGGACACCGGGTCAATGTTCTTAGGGATAAGAACAATGAAGGAGGAAGCGCATCCTTGGCTAATAGAGCCGTGATCATAGAAGTCGGATAAAACATTAAAGACGTCATCTTTAAGCAGGTCCCAGAATTTTTTAATAAAGGCGAAGTTGAAGCCATCCGGGCCCGGTGCTTTGTCACTACCGCAGTCCCAAATAGCTTCTTTGACCTCTTCGGGAGAGAATGGTTCCACAAGCCGGTTGGCGTCCTCCTCGGCAAGTTTATTAATGTTTGGGCAGGAAAAGGACGGTCTAGACTGCATAGGTTCGGCGTATTTGCTTGCAAAGAACCTGCGAGCCTCCCATTTCATTTTGGTAGGGTCGCAACACCATTCGTTATTAATCAGAAATCCCCCAATACGTTTGCTTATGTTGTTAAAGTTGACCATACCATGAAAAAAATTAGTGTTTTCGTCACCCTCAACCGCCCATTTTATGCGCGATCTCTGGATTAAGTCTTTTGCTTCCTCAGCCTTTAGAATTTCACGGTCAACCTTAGCTTCCAGCCATCTGTTGTTTTCGTCTTCTGTAAGGGATCGGGTTTCCACCAGATCGTCAAGGGACTCAATAATCTGATTTAACTCCATTTCCTTAGAGTTTCTTCTGATTTTCTCAAGTGTGAGCCAACCTTTGATGGCCTGTTTGATTGCTTTAAGCTTCGAAGAAAGAATGATGTCCGGGCAACCTGAAAAAGAAACATCGGTAACAGCCCCGTAGACCACTTCTTCAAAGCCCGGAGAAGATAACCAAGAGTTGTAGAACCGGAATGGTGAGGGGCCAAAATTAATGGAGGTCGTGGAGAGGACCAGTGGGCTGTGGTCCGAGTCTCGGCGTGGAAGTGCGACCAATGTTGAATCTGGCCACTTATTCCAAAAACAATGGTTGACAAGCACTCGGTCAATTTTACTAAGTTTAGTACTAGCGTCGGAAACCCGTGTATACTTTCTACCCCCCATTTGATATTCCAAAAGGCCGTTATCTTCAATAAATTGGTTAAACGCTTCAGCGCAAGACGGGTTAAACACAGAGTTCATTCTTTCCTCAATCACCCTTACAGCATTAAAGTCGCCCAATAATATCCAAGCCCCACCTTTCGTTTCAATATGATCCGACATTAAATCCCACAGCAATTTTTTGGCAGGGGCGTCTTGAGGCGCATATATATTGGCAATATTAATCGGCATATTATTTTGTAGAAGATTACCTGAGAGAATCATAACTGACCGATGTTTGAAAACCTGCGTGCATTTGAAGAAACCCGGGTCCCATAAACAGAGCATACCCCCGGAGGTACCCACAGCGTTAACCCAGTCAAATTCCAATGGTCTTCTGCCCCAAATCTTATGAACTTGAATTTTAGAACCATCACTTCTCATAGTCTCTTGAATTGCAACAAAGTTAACCTTTTGACTCCTAATAAGTTCACCTGTGGAGAGCATCTTGGGCTCCTCTCCAATGCCCCTAATGTTATAGGACATGTAAATCATTGATGAACTATGTTATCACCTTCCTCCCGAATGTTACTTTCTAATTTATCTTCGAAACCATCCAAATTAATGCCGATAGATTCACCAAAAATAGCAGTGAGAATGGCTTCTTGTCGTGATGGGTCTGTTGCAGCCGGCATATGAGACCCAGAGTCAACCAAGGACGGGTCAGCCAGCACGGAAACAGCCGGAAAAGGAACGGATTCACAGGGATTAGGAACAGGGGAAGCGTGGCAGGTACCAAAGGAGAAAGTGGGGACGGTATTTGTGGAGGAGGGAACATCAAGTGGATCGGATAAAGGGGATGGGAAAGGGGAGCAGAATTGTGTTGATGTGTGTCGGAGGGGAGGTTAGGTTTGCCAATAAGGAAACAGAGGTTATCATTAGGTGAAATAGGTGGAAGGGGTGGAGGTGGGTCACGGTTGGGAAAGGCCTGAAGAAAGATGTCGTGAGTGGGGGAGTGATGATCTAAAGAGCAATGGCCCACCAGATTAGTATCCAATCTGGGCCTTTTCCTAGAAACAGGCCCACAAGAACTTGAAAATACCGGCCCTTTGAAAGATGTTTGTGGTGTGACAAATTTAGGGAGCCCATTTGAGTTCAAATCAGCAGAATTATGTCCCCCATTGTGGTCCCCACCAGAAATTGAAACATTCCCATGTGTGCATGTAATGCCTGGAGTCACGTGTACATTTTCATTGGCATTGGAATTCTCCATCCCATGCACGTCTGCTGATCGTTCGAATTCCATGCAACCCTCAAACTTCTCATCGGAATCCTGGCCGGAACTAATTCCGGCAGAATCATCGACGACTTGTTTCAAAGAATCGTCCGAGGTAAACCTGGTATTGTTAACCTGAACAGTCGGTGTTACCCCATCCTCAATCGGGATTTCCCCTTGTTCAATCTCATTATCAACCATAACAACCTCATTACTCGTATTCCCAGGTTCGGTTTCCGGCTCAGATTCAGGAACTTGAACAAAGGTTCAAACAAAGGTTCAAACCCCCCTTTGGCGTTTAATTTCCATAGCATGTGATTTATTTTTTCACTTCAATAACTTTAAAGTTCAAGCCCCGATGCTAGCATTTAATATTTTTTTTATTTTTCATTTTAATAGTATTTTTTAATGTTAAATATAATTTGTTTCAAATTAAAATACAAATTGGGTTGATGGTATAGTGGTTTGAGCTGCATTTTCTTAATAGTAGGTCATAGGTTCGACACCTGGTTTGAGGCAATCACTTTTCCAGATTATTTTTTGGTGGTCGCTTAGGCTAACATTGTCGCATTGGTACCCTAATAAGATGATAATGACAGCGAACAAGCCGCAACGCGCGCGGGAACCCTGCTAGTTACATTTATTCAACATGCGCTACCCCAATTCTAGAACCAAATTGTATAATTCTTGGCATTCCACTGTCGGTTCGAGTTTGCCATTATTATCACAACTTGAGCTCTTTTTTCATCTATCCCAACAGTTGACATGCACTTGATCTCTTATATACATAGACCCACACTTGACCTTTGTACTAAATGATCAATTAAACTTAAATCCATTAGCAGAATTACAATTATCATTATGCACAATATTAACAACTGCATCAATATACATTAGCATGAGCCATTGACTTCCAACAGTAAACTATCATCAACATATTGACTTTTTTTTTTGTTATTAATGTTCAGGTGTTGATGTTGGAGGTCAGGTTCCCTAGGGTGCAA
Source organism: Ambrosia x helenae (assembly GCA_030844895.1). Taxonomy (NCBI): domain Eukaryota; kingdom Viridiplantae; phylum Streptophyta; class Magnoliopsida; order Asterales; family Asteraceae; genus Ambrosia; species Ambrosia x helenae. Next base: position 121,738,541 of record CM061228.1, read on the forward strand.
AGTCATATGTAAAGATTAATATCAGGCTGCAACAATGGTAGTTGTTGGTGAGAAGCGTCCTGCAACGACACTCTTGATCCTATCCATCAACTTAATGTTGCTGCCATACTTCGGCTGAAGCATGGAAGTCACAATATTCTCTAGGCTCTCTGAAGTATATTTTACATACTTGTTACTGCTGCCTTCCACCAACCTCTTGTAAACCGGAACTATGACTCCCGCTATTAGCTGCCCAGTTTTCCATCTCAAACTGTTATCACACAACACCCACCCTGATTGTTTCCGATATTCCTGATCAAACGCCTCAGTGAATCCCTTGATTCCGTCATTGTTAGTCACCAACATCTTTCCCCAACTCTCTCTCAGATAGAGCTGCGCATAGTATTCCACGCGATCCTCATGCCGCTTCACCCAAGATTCCCCCATTAGATCCCTTAACCTTGTGCCCTTTACTTGTTTGCTCATGTAGCAACTTGTGTTCATCATGAAAATACAACGCAAAGCGCTGTCTTCATATCTCTTTGCCCATGTCTCTATGTTAAGTTCCAAGGATTTTATTATGTTGTGAACCTCAACCGAAAGAATAGGTCCCTTGTTGGCGTTGCACCAGCTGCAGTGGATTTCAAGAACCTGGTCCAGTACAGGCCTGTAGTTATCATCCAGCAACTCTTCCGAATATTCTGTTACGAAACTAACCAGTCTTGGAAGCGAGCCATCCGGAGGTGGATCCATTAGCCTTTGAAGGTGAACCTGCGCCGAAAGCTCATGGAAAATTTCGAATGCCCCATTGACAAGCTTCTTGATGAGGTCCCTTATCTGGGATTGAATTTCCGAACAATCGCCAAAAAACCTATTGAAATCCTGTCTGAGATTATGTAGAGTGGCAAACACGTCCAGCAGCTTGAATAGCTTGATGGCTTCTTTCTTTGCTTTTGTGACCGCGTTCCCGAATGTGATAAAAGCTTGTATTCCTAAGCGGGGTGCGATCTTGGAGAAGCAATGTAGGTGGCCAAACACCTGGTGACAGAGCGCGTACTCGGGTTGAAGCACATGCTTGAGTAAAAACTCCAAATGTCTCCCCCATTGGTCTATGTGGGGTTGGATGTCTTGCACGCTGTCAAACTCCGATAAACAGATATCCAAATAATCCAAATGAAGAGCCTGTAAAGATGTTTGAAGGGTCGCAGTGCGAACCTCTACATATATAGAGCTGCAGCGAGTGTAACTATCATCACATGCAGCAACGATAGCTTTGAGGCTGTCCACAACAGGTTGGGGAAAACTGTTTTGGATAAGGAGTTCCCGAAATTGATCTTGGAGGCGGGCGAAGGCGACACCAACAATTCCGTGATCAAGAAGGCAGCGCTGCTCGGTTTTCGCAAGCGAATGCAGAAGATGGAGAGGGATAGAAGCAGTGTTGTGTTGAAGCCAGAGGATTGCTAACTTGCAGGTGCTGGTGAGAAGTTTGAGCGCCTGTCTAAAGCGTTTGAGGCGAGAGATATAGAGGGTGAGATCATCATCAACGTCATCAGAAGAGAGCAAGGTGGCGAGGTCATTGACGAGTCGGTAGACATCGAAAACCGCCCAAACGAGATGGTCTCCGTCTCTGCTTCTAAGGGAAGAGGCCATGTCTCTGACAGCGGTTTCTAAAGACGGAAAGGTTTGATGGATACGAGAGAGATTGGAAGAGGTTTTGTGAATTTCAAAGTCTAGATGTTTAGATTGGTGTAAGACGGAGTTGAGAACATCCCTCGATGACTTGATCGCATCGTCCATTTCCCTCATTCACCAATGTACGTGATATGTTGTAATCTGATGATGATGATGATTAACACTTAGTGACTGAGTGATAGATTAAACTTAAAATAAAAACTAGTGTGAGGTTTGGTTTGGTAGGTGTGAATTTCTTCACCAAACATATACCAAATGAGGTTCCGGTCATGATATTCAAACCAAACTTCACTGCCGGCTATTGCCATTTCTTTACTCATACTATTTAGCATTTCTTTACTCATGCTTTTACTCAACCTTTTTCTTTTCTTTTTTTCTTAACAGATACGGGCGTTGTTTTCGTTGGTTATTGAGGCAAGATTCAGAAATAAAAAAGAAAAGATGTAAACGCATTAAATGGTGACCTGTTGCATGAGAGGACTTCGGATGATCGGAATTCGTTTTGGCCAGAGGTTGAGACGTAACCCGTGTTTTGAAACCCAATCGGAATTTTTTCGGACCCGTTCGACCGGGATTATGTACAATCAGCGGTCCGGTCATGGTGGTTGGACCGTTTTTCAATTGATAGTGATAGAGGAGTTGGAATTGCAGCAGCTTGCCAAAGCTTTGACATATATCCGAATTGCTGGACTAGTTGTCAAATGTATTGAACGGAAAAACTCAAAGCCGATTTTTTTTTGAAAGGCAAATTTCATTAAAAAAAACACACTAATAGTCAACGTATATAATAGGAAATTGCATTGTCAATGTACATAAAAATAGCTAATGTTTATTGTAGTCAAACATAGATCTCTCCACTCATTTAGCTAACTCATTTATAATGTACTCTATAAATACTCGGATGATTCTAATGAGAAGGCAACCAATTAACATGACTATCATGTCTATCATGGTATCAGAGCTCTCCACTCGATCCTCATCCCTGTAAACTTGGGCTGCCACACCTTTCTTCTTCCAATCTCCTCCCTGTCACCCATTCTTATCCTTCTAATCATTCTACTTTCTTCTGCAATGGATCCAACACTTCATCCAGCCTTAACCGTATCAAACATCAAAACACAATTTCCTATTATATACGTTGACTATTACACACAAGTAAGGAGGATTCCCAAGACAGGAAACACACCAGCCAAAGCCACAAACAATTTACATCACATCAAATACAAAAGACTTCTAACCCTGCCAATCCACCCCAACAATTCTACCCCTACTACTCAACCACAGATACGACAATGACTTAACATCCGCCACTAACTCTACAACATTCCTATTCTTCTGAGTAAAAAGCCTCTCATTCCTCGCTTTCCAGAGCCGCCAACAAACCACCATAAAGATCCCATATAGAATATCTTTTTTTCTCTTCAGCCATCCCGAGCACTCAACCACTTCTACAATATCTTTAACTGAAAAAAAAAAATAGGCGGTAATTTAACCCAATTAGCGATGCCCTGCCACATAATTGTCGCCAAACCACAACCAGTAAAAACATGATCTCCACTTTCATCCTCTTCCATACACAGATCACAAATACGCTCACCATGCAAAATATTCCTTCTACTCAGCGCCACTTTAGTCGGAATTCTGTCTAACAAAAGCCTCCACATAAACACGTTACATTTTAACGGTATCCACTTACACCACTTAAAATCAATAATATTATTAAGGCTTCTCACTCGGTCATTTATGGCCCATTCTTTTGCAATATGAACTGAAAAATCTACCGGCCCAGACTCGAACCAAGCCCACCTATCTGGGCTATTCAATAAACTTTGGCCCACCAGCATTCGATGGCACTCAAGCAAAGCACTAATCTGTTGAACCGAGGCAGCATAAATGCTCCAACTCCACTCAATCGGGCCTCTACCTTCAAACCCACCAAGTCTATCAGCCACGCTACACCATTTATCTCTTTCAATACGGAACAAGTGGGGAAATAACACTTTTAGCGGAGTGTTAGACACCCAAGGATCAATCCTGAATTTGATACCTTCCCCGTTACCCACAAGACCACGAATCATCTGAACTCCCCTACTATCACCCACTTTAAATTTATGACAGCTCTTAATCAGCCTCGTCCACGTACCCGGGATGCTCGCTCTGCACGGATACGGCTCCCACTGTCGAACAGAACCATGAATAGCATTAATAACTCGTTTCCACATAGCATCACCCTCAACCCTATACCTCCAAAGCCACTTTAACAGGAACGCATTATTGCAATCCCCCAACCTACTAATGCCCAACCCACCATATTTTTTAGGAAGAGTAACCTTCTCCCAAGCCACCCAATGCACCTTTCTAATATCCGGATCTCCACCCCACAAGAACCTTTTTATCAAATATTCTAGCTTCGTAATAACTGCCAAAGGCGCCTTATATAAGGCAAAACAGTACGACGAAAGACTTTCTAAAACGGATTTTATCAACACTAAACGACCACCAATAAAGAGCACCTTCGACTTCCATTTGGACAATCTTTTCTTGAACACCTTGATCACCGGCTCCCAGTTATTAATCCTATTCATATTAGCACCCACACTAATACCAAGATAAATGAAAGGAGTAACACCTGGACAACAACCCAGGGAACGTGCTATCCCTGAGACCTCATCCAACCTGTTCCCTATTCCAAACAACGTGGACTTATGAATATTTATCCGAAGCCCCGAGCACAAATGGAACAATCTAAGTAACCGGCGCAAAGTATTAAAATTATTTTGCGACCACTCTCCCATAATCATAGCATCATCCGCATATAACAAATGTGACAAAACCATACCACCATTTGGGAGGCGAACACCTTCAAACGAGCCCACTTCGCACGCCTTTCTCATCATCCCTGCAAACGCTTCCATAACAATAATAAATAAAAAAGGAGATATAGCATCACCTTGCCACACCCCCTTCTCACAAGAAAATTCGAATGTAGGAGAGCCGTTCACAAGAACTGACGACCGGGCCGAGGCTAATACACCTTTAATCCATTTACACCAAACCAAAGGAAATCACATCTGTCTCATAACAGAGACCAGAAATTCCCAATTAACATTGTCATAAGCTTTGGCAAAATCGATCTTGAACATAAACAACTCTTTCCCGCATCTTTTAGCCCAAGCCAACAATTCACTGATAACAAGAGGACCATCCAGAAAGTATCTCCCTGCTATAAACGCCGACTGCGTATCAGAAATTAATCCATCTATCACCTTTTTAGACGATTGGCTAGCACTTTAGAGACGACTTTGCTAACCACACCAATCAAGTTAATAGGCCGATAATCTCCCAAGTCCACCGGATCACTAGTCTTTGGCACCAACGTTATAAACGAAGACCCCACCCCCTATTAATAACCCCCGTCTCCTCAAAAATGTGACATCCGTCACTTTTTCATTATATAATAATAATAATAATAATGATAATAGATAATAATATCCCTCTTATCCAATTCTAGACTAAACCATCAAGCCCAAACATGAGCCACCTTTCATTTTGTTAAAAAAATCTGGAAGCCCACTGATCCAACACAAGATCTGAGCCCAATACTCCAGGCCCAAGCCCTCCTCTTCACCTGTTGAAAAATAACAAAAAAAAGAATGCTGCTGACGGGTTTCGAACCCCAGCCGTGCCAACCAAACACACGCACACACACCACTGAGCTACAAGCTCTTTGCTAAATAAATCCCAATCCATTTTGTATTTACACGCTTCCGAATCTGATCCTTCTCCCTTTCTTCATGTCTGTTACTGCTGCATACGACTTGCACAACAAACCCACAAAACATTGCTTTGATTGAGACATTATTCCTGGAAACTTTAATAATTAACAAACATTTAGTTGACCAATTTATTCACGCGTTCAATCAGCTCCTAAGACCAAGGTTTCAGCTCGATTTCGAGCATGGTTCACGCGAAATCATTAAAACGTGGTCAAACCTTACCAAAACGTTCACCAAGCTTCACCCTATAAATTGGACCCTCCTGGACAATCCTTAGACGCCGAAACACAAACCCCACTATCAAATTCTGCTCAATCATTGTTCGTGCGATTCTTTGAGCTCGGTTTGACTTTTTGGTTGACCAAACGATTGGTGCTCGATTCTGCTTCAAAGGTAACGATTAATTATAGGATTATGTTATTCGGCACATGTAGAACAATAGCCCCAAGAATTCAGGGGCTATTGGTCTCTAATTGTGATGATTGATAGGTTAGGGCTCGATTGGTATAGATTTGGGGAAGATGATACAACCTACTGTGTATTTAAAATATTTTGAAATCATGTTTAGTTCAAATCTAACTTACAGACCAAGTGGTATGTCTGAGGTGTTTGCTCAGACCCGATCATGGGTTCTAGCCCCACCCACAACAAACCTTTTTTTTTTCAAAAACCCCCTTTTTCTTTATTATTCATTATTATTTCAAAATTAGTTTTAAAATACTAAAACACCTTTATAAATTCTACAAAATTTATTTTATGTTATTCCACTGATAAAGTTCATCATTCAATTTTTAGTTTTTCAAAAATAATTTATTTAATATATATTATAAATATTACAAGTTTATTCAATTAAAATTATAAAATTCTATAAAAATATCAAAACGACTTTGTTAAATTTCACAAAAATTATCCTAAACTTGTACAACATTAAACATCTCAGAAATTATTTTTAATTATGAGAAACCGTTTATTTTATATTTTTAATTAATTTTTGTTAGTTTTAATCATAAATAAATCATAATAAATTCATTTTTCAATATTTTTGCACCAAAATTTTATATAAATTATTTCTAACTATCTAGAACTGGAATACAATTTTTAATTCAGAAATTCTTTGATTTTAATATTTTTAGATATTAAAGTCATATTTTGACAATTTGAAATAATTAGATTAAATATTCTATTTTCAAGAAAATAATTTTATAAAAATTATTTTCATACTCAAAACCTTATGTTATGATTATATTCAACTTAAGATTTTACAAAGAGACTTTTATTTATTTATTTATTAAATTTCAAATATTTAATAAACAATTCATTAATTAATCAAATAAACGTTTATCCCCAATTTGAAGCCCTAGAAATACATGTATCCTAGAGTCATTTCCCTTACACATTATCAAATACTTTAGGTTGATCATTTGGGAAGTAATCTCAATTCGTATCTCGTTGTCCAGTTAAATCTCAAACTACTACGTGAACTGTGAGTATTACTTATCCCCTTTTTCCGCTTTTACAACTTTTGGGGTGATTCATGCACAAGTATACAAAAGTTTCATATTCATTTACACATACATTTTTTATTCATTTACAATTCATATACGTGTCTTGATTATCTTTGTGCTTATGCTTGAACATGAACGTAGCTTACATACAAAATCATACATACAGACATAACTTTGTGTTATGGTGCTCTTTACATACAGACATAACTTTATGTTATGGTGCTCTTTACATACAGACATAACTTTGTGTTATGGTGCTCTTTACATACAGACATAACTTATGTTATGGTGCTCATTACATACAGACATAACTTGGTGTTATGGTGCTCATTATCAAATTCATTGTACAACTTTACATGTGAACTTGTCTTGTTTGGTTACTTACGTGTTTACATAATGCCTTGGTGATGCTAGACACATGAATTGTACTACCTTTTCAAACTTATACTATATGTACGAAACTAAGTAGTACTCACCAACATCATATGTTGACAAAATTATTTTCGTGCATGTTTCAGGATAAGCTGCTTGACGCTTCACATAGGACTTTGGACTTAGACTAAATCAATCAATTATCTTTATTTTTGTTGTATTGTACTTCATTTCACATGTTGTAAAACAATACTCAATAATCATATATTTACATTTTAGTACCATGAGCTTTTGAACAATCGTCACTACGTGGCACCTCGATGATTCCGCCATCGGTTGGGGTGTTACAAAAAACTCTAAAGATCTCCATAAAATCTCCTACAAACAAAGACCAAATTTTTTTTATAAAACGGAAATTAAAACCATCCGGCCCTGGCGCTTTATCACTCCCAAACTCCCACACGGCGTCTTTAATTTCTTTTTCTTGAAATGGAGCCACAATCCATTCAGCAGAAGCCTCGTCCAACTTCTTAATATCATTAACAATAAGAGTGGCCGAGTATACAAATCTTCCACAAACTTCGCTTTAAAAAACCGAACCACCTCTTTATTAATCGCCTGCGGCCGCGTCACCCATTCACCATTTACGAACAAGTCCGGAATATTATTAGACACCCGACGAGAATTAATCACGCCATGAAAAAATGACGAATTTGTTTCACCCTCTTTCGCTCACCTAACCCGAGCTTTTTGTTTCAAATCCCGAGCTCTAAACGCATCCAACTCCTTTAATCTTTTATTCGCTTCTTCTAAAACCCAAATTTCGGCTTCTGTGAGGTCACGATCTTCTAAAGCCAACTCCAAATCTAGAATTTCAGCCCGAACAGCTTGTTCCTCCTCCATTTCAGTCTTAATTTGCCTAGCATGCCACTGCTTGATATTATATCTAAGCTGCCAGAACTTTCGCATCAAATTAATATCCGGCAGCCCCGAAGTTGTCCCAACAGCCATCGACTCCTCCACCACTTTATCCAACCCATCCCTATTCAACCAAGAGTTATAAAACCTAAACGGTTTGGGCGCGAAATTTTTTGACTCAATCTTCAACAACAAAGGACTATGATCGGACTCCACCCGGTCCAATACTCTATACTCCGCATTACTCCAATTATTCACAAAATTCCAAGACATGAATATTCTATCTATTCGACTCATTTTATTACCCGCCAAATAAGTGAACCTCCGACCCCGAAGAGAATACTCATGCAGCCCCGATTCGTCCAAACACTCATTAAATTCGTTGGTCATCCCCTTATGGAACTTGGAATTACGTCGTTCCGATCTATCCCTGACACAATTGAAATCCCCCGCCACACACCACAACTCGTCATCATTAGTAATCAACGCTTTAATCTCCTCCCAAACCAACCTCTTGTCCACAAGTTTCTACGGACTATAAACATTAACAAACGACACTTTCTGTCCATCATTCTTTAAATACCCCGAAACCACAAGCACATATCGGCGTTTGATAACCGACACCTTAACAAATAATTTCGAATTCCACATGGACAACAAACCCCCAGATCGCCCCACGGCATCCACAACTTCATACTCGAATTCACCCGTCCCCCACAAACGATCAACATTAACTCCCTGTAACGATTGGAAATGCGTCTCCTGAATCATTATAAAACCAACCTCATTAGCCACCTTCAACTTCTTCAGCCACGTACTCTTATTTGTCGAACCCAACCCCCTAATGTTCCATGAGATACAATTCATGATGACATCGGTTGAAAACCTTCATCGCTAACCATCTGTCGAATGGATGTCTCATAACTACCAATATTCTCTACCCCCAAAGCATTAGCCAAACCCACTGTTTCATTAACTTCAGTACCCGCGTCCACCCCCATTTGAATACCCAAGATCTCACCTTCACTCCTACCAACATTTTCGACTATAGCTTCATTCCCAGCCACACTCCCATCAAGATCCACGACTACGTTTTGAGGTTCTTGCACATTAAAAATAAACCGATCTATATCATAAGGGTCATCTCCATCCCTAGCCCGTTTTTTCGGTCTTTCAACCCCCGTCGGTGAAGGTGACTTGTCACATCGATATTTCTTCCGAAAGCCTCCTCTCTTTTTTTTCTTAGTACCCGAAAATTCACAAGCGTCCGGCATGCTAAAGTTTATTACATCCACATCGACCAAGTGTCCTCCTGAATTACTCTCTTCATATTGTTGTCTATCCATCTCAACCACACCATCCGCACCCTTCTACTCACCCCCTTTGTTACTGCCCATCTGCTGCTCGTCCACCACATCCTTATTAAAGCCTTCACTATCACAACGAACAGACTCCGCTGGCCTTTTCTCTAATCCACAGTCCTCATCACTCTCCTCTACCTCCACACCAATGCAATCCGGGATCCAATCTCCAATATCTTCTTCAACTACAACTACAAACTCCTCGTTACGCCAATTCAACTTGCACATCTTATTAATTCTGTCCGCGGATTCACACAGAACCCCAACCATTACTTGCGAATAGTCTTCCAACTTCTCATCCACTTGTGCCGATTGCACTACACGTCCGAACTTAGAACCAATCATATCCACCACATACTTGTCAAACAAAAACAAAGGAATACCAAAAACTCTTAACCATGCAATACGTTGAAACAGCAGTTTTTGACCTTCCCACACATCCAACGACATAAACACCAGATTCCACACCTCTTTAGTAACCAGAAACTCCATCATACCGACCTTATCCTCAAACACCAAGACAACTGTTAAACCCCCAACATACCGAATACTAACATTCGACAGCCTAATAGACTGCAACCATTCCTTTAGTGATGTTAGCAACTGTAAATCTCTGGTGGTACCAATCAAACCCAACCCCTTCTAAATAACATTCCCATCAAAAGAATCATCCAAGACAACCTCCTCCATCTTCTCCCCTTTATCCTTACCAATAAGCGTATCCCTGAATGAACGTCCTTCAGAAGCAACCAGACCCATCTTATCCCCCACTACACCTTTATCCGACTCAGTAACGGGAGCCTCCATGTTCGGCTCGGTCACCGGAACCCACTGCTTATCCTCCTTCCAATACACTTTTTCCCCGTCTACAAACCTTGCTAACACAATGAACAGTTTGTACGATCCTATCCACACATCCTTCAACATCTTCTCTAGATTTAACGGATCTTTAACATTTGCAAACGAAACAAAACCAAACCGTTTACCTAGTTTATCGTATTGAAAATGAAATTTACTTGAAGGAAAGAATACATAAAGGAAACAACAAACCAAAGTTGAATTGGAATTATGTTCATGTACACCAAGTGTATTGAAAATAGCAAAACTAATTTAAAAACAAAATAATAAATAAAGAACTTAAATTTGGGTTAGTTTGTTTAAATTCATATTATGTTTGCTCAAAATTTTACGTTTGTTTAGAATGATTAACGTTTATACTTGTACTAGGTTTGAGACCCGTGGGGACCCACGGTGCAAACCATAGTAAATAAAAAAATTATATTAAACTAAGAGTTGTATTGTTCAAGTTTAGTGGCTACAAACGTAAAGTGTTAAGAATAACGGTTAGCCTGAAATTTTTTTCTTATATAAACGTCATGTTTCAATGTTGCGTTGATATGAAATGGGTATTAAAATTAAAACTAATATATAACTATGGTTTTCATGTCAAAGTGGATATTTTTTGTAAGTTATAAGTAACGTTAATAATGAAAACCGATTACCTATTATGATCAGTACTCAACCAATGTATAAAGTCTAACAAAAAATAACAAAAGGTATGAATACATTGTGTTTTTTGTAAATTACTTTTTATCATATTTTTATTTTTAATGTAATTGTAATTAGGACATAACTCGTTTTATTGACCAATGGCAACGCACTGTTCAATGCACACAAAAAAAGTTTAAAATAATACTTTATTATTGAAGTTGTATATACATAACGTCAATAAAGATAATTAAAAAATTGCATAAAAATTACTCACATTATTCATAAATCCTGAAATACTTCTTTGTACACAACGTTTGATGTTTTGTTCGTCAATTCACCATTTTCATCTACTATAACAATCTTAAGTCTATCTCGACTTCTAACCCTTGAAAGCGCAACATACAACTGCCCGTGTGAAAAAACTGGATCCTTCAAATACAACCCAACTCTGGATAAGGATTGTCCTTGACTTTTGTTTATTGTCATTGCGAAAGAAACAGCAAGTGGAAATTGCCTTCTGTTAAATTTAAAAGGAATTTTCTTATCTGAGGGGGATAAAGTAATTCTTGGAATAAAAGTTCGCATTCCAATGTTACTTCCTGATATGATTTTCGCTTCAATGACACGTTTTCTCATTTTAACAACTTGTAACCTTGTCCCATTGCACAAACCGCTTTTCTGATCAATGTTTCTGAGTAACATTACGGGAACGCCAACTTTCAAAACCAAACGATGGTTTGGTATTCCAGAAAACTTAAGACCATTAAGGACATCAGGAGAAACTAATCTTTCATCAACCTGTTTGTTCACATCTTCAGACTGGCAAACACTATCCGAACTTAGATACTCAACTTCGTCACCCGGAAACATTGAAAGTAATATATCATTAATTTCATGAACAACTTCATTCTTCGGTGCCAATATAGCTCGATCTTGAAAATAAGTCGGAATGTGGATGTTATCCAAAATTGAAGGTTAAACAAAGGCTATCAAATCAGAAACAGGATCCGAAGATTGAGAAATAAGTAAGTCATCAAGTATCAAAATAACATCTTGATCATCACTTATTGTATCAACCTTTCCTTCTCCTATGTCCAGAAGCCAAGATGCAAACTTTTTAGTTTCCTCAATATCAGAACTGCAGCTTCCAGAAAGCAACCTCATATTTTTTGTTAACTCTAAAACAGTGCATTTGTGCCAAATGTATGATGAACTTAAAGAGGCATTAACAATGTCATGCCTAGTTCCATTTGGTACAACTGGTAGAATTTGCCTAAAGTCACCCCCAAACACAACAACCTTTCCACCAAATAACAAATCAGACGACTCATCAGCATGTACACCAAATACATCTTTTAAACTTCGATCTAGTGCTTCAAAAGCATGTTTATGAGTCATGGGTGCTTCATCCCATATAATCAAGTCAGTTTGTTTAACCAGCTGTGCAACATCACTATTAGGTGGTATGAAGCACATAGAATCTTCAGTTAGGTTTATAGGAATACGAAACCTGGAATGTGCTGTCCTACCACCGGCCAATAGCAAAGAAGCGATACCACTCGAAGCAACATTCAAAACAATCTTTCTTTTACATCTTATGGATGAAGATAAAGTCTTCCATAGGAATGTTTTACCCGTACCACCGTAACCATAAACAAAAAAAAACCCCTCCTTTTTTTCCTCAACATATTTAATTACACAATTATAAATATTTTTTTGTTCATCTGTTAAAGAAGAGAACTGAGAATCAAATTCTTCAACCAAACTGTTTGAGTCATAGCCCAACTCCTCACAAATAAGACGATTGTCTAATAATGATAGAAACTCATTCTCAGGATATGGCATACCTACGAAATGTCGTAGACTGCAACTATTACGCAATAAGAACTTCTCAATATCTAGCAAAGCTAAATTCTTAAGTTCGTCGTCTGAAAGGATCAAATCTGGGAAAAAAATGTCTTAGAATGGAATATATAGAATAAAATTAACAAATAAAATTAATAATTGAATATGTGGAACTATTAAAATTAGTATAATTTACATTCCTAATAATTATGAATCATTACAATTTAGTATATGCCCAAAATATTCTAGAAAATCTATTTTAAAGTAATAATATATTAAAAAAAGTTAAATACCTGGACAGTTTGAATCTATTCTTCTCTTGTGTAAAATGTCATCAGACAAATAATTCCATGTTTCCTCCCACACAATGTCAGGTCTTGACAAACTGTTGGATGCTAAAAGAGTTGCAAATAAGTTTCTGAGATAAGGGCCAGAACCTGCAAAAGCCGCTTCCTTTATTGCTTCAACATATTCTGTATCATCATCCAGGAGTCCCATTGCGTAGCATGCATCCCTAAAAGATGATTGTACTTTCCCATCAACTTTAAGAATATCTTGAAACGATGTTGGTCCTTTAACCTTATTCAAAAGCATTCTCAAAAAATAAGCTTCGCCAACAGAAGCAGGAACTGAATGAATTCGACCAATTGACTTTATTCTTTGCCTAACCTCCCATTTTCGTTCTTGTGCTTTCCAAACATATTGTGAAGGGAATTGGATGTAAGTTAGTTGCCTTGCATTGGCATCAATTTTGTTGCGTTCCATCCAACCCAAAAACATAGAGGAAGCACAGGAGGGTTTATTGAGAACGTCGTCAATGTCTTGCGTAGGATCGAAAACAATTCTTTGTTCACCAGGTAGATGAAAAGGTAGTCTCATTACAGGAGGTGACCTGTAATGAATATCATATGAGAATATTCTCCATGAAGCCTCACACGCAGAAATATAACGACAATCATAAAATCCTTTGACTTCATCAACAACTTTGTCTTTACCGGGTACTTTCTTGCTTTCGACAAAATTAAGAGTAACTCTATCTGGACCCTTGTTAATGTATTTAAATAAATACTTAATGGATCCAGCTTGGTTACACCATTCAACGTTGATATGAGCCTGGTATCTTTTAAGAAGTGTCTTGTTATATGGAACAACATATCTATTATCTAATTGCTCACCAGACTTTTCTACAAACGAACCATTATCTCTGCTTCTATATAATGCATAACCTTCAGTATCAATAGAAGTCTCATTCTGGAAATTTTTTGGGATGTTTTTTGAACATTTGTCATTGACCATACACAGACAACTCATGTTCAAAGGACCACAAGGACCGTGAATCATAAATTCACGTACAAGTTCATACAATCCTTGTATCACAACAATATATTTCGGTAACAAAATTGAAACGATCTACAACATTTATGTTACAATTTTTTAGTTTTAGTTAGATATGAATCATACAAAAATAAAACTGAATCTTATGTTTGATGAGTACATCCACCAATCTAGTTGTATCTATACATACTCAACATAATATTCAAATGGATGAAAACATACTTATCAATCAAGCAAACGCATTTATTAAATATTATGATCGTTATGAAACTTAATAAAAATAGGAAACAATATCATGGTATAAAGAGAAAATAACAAAGTAGAAATTGTTCAAAATTATTAAAAAAAAAAAAAACATAAAGCAATGAAACTGGTTGACCATAAGCATAGCAAACAAATCCTCTTCATTTTGGGTTTAGGAAGACGGGAGGCTCAACGGAATTTTAAGTTACTCCATACTACCACCACTTCCAATCTTAGTTGAAGGAATTGGTGTGCTTTCGTCATCAGAGATCGCGTCAATCAGTTTACGCTTAACCATTTGATACTTGGAACTGATAGAACATTGTTCTCCTTCAGCATAAACTTTCTTATCAACAATGGAAATTGGCGTATCATTATCGCCTGTGTCAGATTCCTAAACAAAAAATAGTTACAAACATATGTATCAGAATCATCAGTGATTGTGTATGAAAGAAAAAATGAGTAAAATGTATTACTATGAAATTAAGTGTTTGTGCAAATGGTACCTTGGAAACAGAAATAACATTAGACGGCATTGCCAGGAGAGACGTGTGAAGTGATTCTGATTCAGCAGGCTGTTAAAAAAATATATGCAAAAACTTAGAAATGTAATAAAGTCTTACGTAAATAAAATTTGCAAAGTTATGTGAAATAGAATTCTAATATGTACCTGACCTACGTACAACTTTTTCTTAAGATGCGAGATAATTGTTGGATCATCAGTTATCTTAGTTACACCATAAACATCATATTTGTTGTTTAAATTGAACCCAGAGACAAAGATCTTAAAAGCAAACTCTCTGTCTAACAAAGTCTTAATCTCTTCAGGATATTCAACTGTATCACCCACCTATATAAAAGGAATAACCAAATACATAATTATTACAAAACTATAATTAAGGAATTATTAAAAATAATTTTATATTTAACAGTTAGTTAAAAATATGGAATATCGTATTCAACTCAAGCAATTCAGAAGCAGTTTTACTAATAAGTTGTGCAACGTCACGATGAAACAACGTAAGCGATACAACACCATTAACGTCTTGCACACGAACCTGAATTTTAAACCTAGAAAAAAATTTGAAAAAAAAACAACAAAAATTTATACCTAAGTTGGGTTGAAATCAAAGTATATTTGTGAAAATTAAAATTGATGTTACAAATATATCCGACCTTGGTGTAGGCTCAACTTTTTTGGCACTACAAATAACATTCAAACACTCGTAAACCTTTTCTTCCTCAAAATCTGAACTTCCTTCACCAACCTGCTTGATTATA
Source organism: Ambrosia x helenae (assembly GCA_030844895.1). NCBI lineage: Eukaryota > Viridiplantae > Streptophyta > Magnoliopsida > Asterales > Asteraceae > Ambrosia > Ambrosia x helenae. The sequence goes on from CM061228.1 coordinate 121,754,339, forward strand.
TAATCAATACTACATTTTCTGGTGCATTTGGGGCATCCCATGTAGTACCAGCCAATTTCGGTAAATAGGTCTTTAATAGTACCCAATAATACTAGAGCCTGCGCCTGTATGAATATTATAGTTTGTTACCGAAATAAGATAGTATATGGTATACAATGGATATTAACATTAAATAAAAATTAAATTTTTAACCTCATTACAATTTTTTAAATTTAATTATAAATATCGTATTTAAGTATCAACATTATACTTACCTCTTGAATCTCACAAATGTCGCCAATGTTACTAAAAGGAGTGTTATGGACAAATTCATCTTCATCAGAGCAAAACATAGAAGTTCCATATGGTTGATGAGAAGAGGAAGGATTATCAGCGATTTTCTTACCCAACCTGATAAAAATAATTATATACATACACATTACATATTTATTAATACTTTTTATAAAAGTTTTGTAATTCGTATTGAAAAACGTAACAGTACATACCCTTTTTTGTACAGGTTTATATCTTCAATATCTCCATTGATGAACAGTCGACTAACTCGATCTCCAAAAGAGTTAGAAACATACGGTTTTCCTATATAAAAAAAAACATTAGGAAGAAAAATTTGAAATATTTAATAATAAGAAAATTTAGAAGTTAGAACTTAATTTATAATGCAAAATATAATGTAGCTATAAATATAAATATAACTATATATATTTATTAACTTTATACAACCATTATAAAACTTCAAACGGCCAAACTGCATTATTATTATAAATTATTTCTCTGTTTGATGAGTTGCAACATATTTAGACATCTCCATGGCATAAATATCCCACAACGTTAAATAGATGCGCAAGCCCCTTCAAAAAAGTACAAATTATTTTAGTAAAAAATAAATAAACAATTTATAAAGCTACGTAATTTTTTTTATATATAAAATGCAAAAATAAATAAAGAATACATACTCGATATCTTGAATTTCCATTGTTAACCTCTTTTTATCAGCGACAACCTTTTTATCTTTATCATCATTGCTGAAGAACTTGTTAACATGTCCTATAACATCTAAGATCAAGTATAAAATAAAAATTAATGAAACATAACTTATAAAACTATTATTATGGTTTGGTTGTGATGAAAAAAATACTATTAGAACGAAATATACCTATTGTAACATATTCATCAACCTCCCTATCCAGAATTCTTTGAAAGGGCACAAAAGAGAAGCCAAAATCTGGACCTTGGAAACCATCATATTCGGAAACTTGAGTATTCATATTCAAGCAGAGTTTGTTTGGGTTTGGAGCATACTTGTATTTAGAGGAATTGACCCCAACTCCTGGATTTCTTATAATAAGAGAAGAATTTTCGGTCAGAAACCTCTCAAATCTAAAAAACAACCGCTTAAATACATTCGCTTGAATCCTGTCACCCTGTTCATTATAAAAAAATAATCACGAAAACACTAAGTTATATGTATCTACGTAAATGATGTATTTTATCGTACGAAAAATAAGATAATTGATATACATTATAATTGAAAACATCACAATTAAAAAAAATTAATGAAATTTAAAAATAATAGGATATAAAAAAAACGTGTTGTTGAGTTTTACATTTTCATCACATAGGATCATTTCAATTGAGTACACATCATTAGGATTGCGACGATCGGGTAGACGCCAAACCCGAATAATCTTTAGCTTTAACGTCACACCGTTTCGGTTTAGATGAATTTGGTTAACCATTGTAAACTCATTTGCATCTACAGCAGCCATTGATCTTGTTAACTGGAAAAAAATGATGTAAAAACCAAAAGATGACTTTAATAACACAACAAATCAAAATCAAAATAAATAATGTTTAAGTATTTAAATATGCGAAACAGAAATTAACCTAATAATATATTTTTGCGATTACTCAAAGTGGCTCCAACGTGTCTTATTACAATCGTATGTGAATTGGTTTGACTTGTTTATATAGTTATTGAGTTTACCGAATAATAAGAAATGGATGAAATGGTGGGCGATTAATTAGCATTTGAATTAGCATTGTTTTAAAGGTTATAACATTATGTATTGTTTCAATTTAGTCAAGGTCAATCATTTCTTGATTAAATGGCGTATGTCAAGAATTATATAGGTATTGATGTAGGAATTCAATCAATTCAATAATAACAAATGGATGAAAGAGTGGAGGGTAATTAGCATCCGAATTACGATTGTTATTATTGTTATAATTTATGTATTGATTGAATTTAGTCAAAGTCAAGCATTCAAAGCAAAACGGACGTATGTTAAGCATTATAGTTAGTTGTAATTTGTTTTGATCTATTCAATGTTATTTAACTAATGTTCTTTATATGTTATGTCAAGCATTATATAGGAATTCAATCAATTGAATAATAAAAAACGGATGAAAGAGTGGAGGGTAATTAGCATTCGAATTACGATTGTTATTATTGTTATAACTTTATGTATTGATTGAATTTAGTCAAAGTCAAGCATTCATGTCAAGCATTATACTTGGTTGTAATTGTAATATGTTTTCATCTATTCAATGTAGAGTAACTAATGTTCTTTATATGTTATGGCAAGCATTATATAGGTATTCAAACAATTCAATAATAAGAAATGGATGAAAGAGTGGAGGGTAATTAGCATCCGAATTAGCATTGTTTTTATTGTTATAAATTAATGTATTGATTAAATTTAGTCAAAGTCAAGCATTGAAACCATTAATGCCGAATTTCAAGGATTATACCTAGTTGTGATTTTTTTTTTTTTTTGATCTATTCAATGTTATTAAACTAAATGTTCTTTACATGTTATGTAAAGCATTATATAGGTATTCAATCAATTCAATAATAAGAAATGGATTAAAGAGTGGAGGGTAATTAGCATCCGAATTAGAATTGTTATTATTGTTATAAATTAATGTATTAATTGAATTTAGTCAAAATCAAGATGTGAAACCATTAATGCCGCATGTCAAGGATTATACCTAGTTGTTCGATTTTTTTTTTATCTATTCAATGTTATTTAACTAAATGTTCTTTATATGTTATTATAAGCTTTAGTAACATGCTTGAAAATTGGACGAGTAAATGCGTATTCAAAGTCAATTTGTTATTGTATAAGGAAACCATAAATTTCGCAATTACATTTATCAATTCATTATGAATGTTGTGAGCAAATTCAGTTGTGAATATGTATTCTAAATAATCACGTATTGCCACCACGGGTTAACGTATACATATTGTTACAATTACAACATACTAAATATTCGGTAAAATTAGACATTTCCATGTCAATCTCCCAAATGAAAAAAGAAACACAACATTTTAATGATTATTGATTCACACATTGTCGTACTAATTTAGACATGTTGACCATAATTAAATCTTAGTCAATGTGCATAATTACACATTTAAATTAAAATTAATACGAAGTTTGAAAATTTATAGCATATTCAAAGGTCAAAACACATTTTAATAATCAGTAAAATTTATTTAAAATAAGTACAAAAGGAAATCACAATAAATAAAGAAATAACATTAAACTGACGAGTGTATTGAAAATGTGTTTAATGGAATGAACGACAAAATACATTTAACAGGGATTAATTGATTTGTGACAAATCAATAACTTCTTGTGTGTCAATCTTGGTAACAAAAAGCCTACGTTTGTGCGAACACCATTTGAAGAGGCAGTAGTCCCCAATAGAGAAGCATAAATCATGAACAACTTTTGACCATCCATTTGTTAAGCAGAATTCATCATCTATAAATTCTAACAAAACAAACCAAGATTGACCATGGTATGTCGAAACTTTAATGTTGTTGTTTCGTAAGTTTTTAGATAACAAAAACCTGTTCATGGATTTAGGCAATGTCTGGACAAACACGTAAAAACAAACATTATAATAACAAATAAGCTTTTTTTACTTAAAAAATATTAGAAACGTCATACCAAAACTCGTGCGGAAGGGTCATGAATAACCTTGAAGAATTTGTCACCCTTGTGATAAGCCATAATGAAATTATTTGTCCTAATGAAATCCTGTTCTTCGTCTGCAAAAACAAACTTTTTTTAAAATATCCATAAAGTCACTAATACTCAAAACTGATTTTAATTATCTTTGTTTTATGAAATCCTGTATTTTGTTTGTCGATTTTTATAATTGTTTTTTATATTCACACATACTCAAAACTGATTTCAATTGCAATCTGTTTATTAAAAACACAATCATATATTCAATGATTAAACCTAATCAGAATTACTTGCGTGTCGATTTCATCCAAAGCAGAGAGTTGATCCTAAACAGATTATCAAATGGTGTTAATAAAAAAAAGATTCTGTTTGGTTTAATATGTTAGTAAACCGCTGTGGAGGAATTTCAAAAATTTTCAGAAACATAATCGACAAACAGATTAGAAAGTTATTTTAATAAGAAACCGATTGTGTTTATATTTTATGTAAGATGGTTTCAAACATTTTGTGGATGGAATTCATAAAGTGTCAGTTACATAATCGAAAACGTGATGATAATCACATATTTTGTAGAAGGTTGATAGCTATAGGATTGTGATTTGTCTTTGTATAAAAATAATGATACAATCGGATTGTGGTGCTCTTTTATGTAAGATGATTACAAACATTATGTATCAATATAATCAAAATGCAGAAAAACTATCAAAAACATTTTCGAGATTCATCTAAGATTGATGAAGAACATACCTTGCAAAAATGACAATGAGAGAGGAATGAGGAATGAGAAAGGAATTAGTAGGATAGGAAGGAGGAAGATGTTGTAACATACAAATGGATGTTGACAAAACTAAATAAAAAGAGGTTTATATAATACTTTGTCTTGGAGCCCCATTTAGGATTTGGATCCTTCAAGACCCTCTAAAAATCTAGGATTCAACCCTAGTGTTTTCATTTATTATATAGATAGATTTTCTATACATTATATAAATATACAATTATGACCCATCGGGTTTTTAAATCCGATCTGATCAGTGGATCAGTAGGTCGTCTGGTTCATTGTCCGGTTCGATTCTAAAAACATTGATTGCAAAATTGCATTTAGCCTTCTCAAATATAGGGCTGAGCAATTCACGGTTCGGAACCGTTAGAACCGAGGAATCGACGCAGAACCGCTAGATTCGAACCGTATTCTTGTATTTAGGGTTCGGTTCCGGTTCTTAAATTTTGGTGAAAACGGTTCGGTTCGGTTCGGTTCAGAACCACGGTTCTTTTTAAAGAACCGCTAGAATCGGGTTGGGTTAAAACTTTAAATATTATATATAAAACCCTATTAATTTAGTGGGCTTTTCCAAGTAGTTTGTATACCGACTATCCATATTTTCAATTCCCAAGTTTAATCTTTATAAAGAATACTTTTCGAGTCATGTTAACTAATAAACTTGTTGTGATAGAAGTTCCATTTGAATTATGTAATTTCTATACAAACATATAGAGTATAATAAAGGGAACGAAAATAGCTTAAACTGATAATCAATGCTTACAAATTCATTTATAAGGTTTATGTAATTTCTATACAAACATATAGAGTATAATGTGTATCGGACAATGGTGTAGTATAACATGTGACATTAGGAATGCATGACACATATCATTCGTAATGTCAAAATCACAATCATTGCATATATGCGGTTGGTATTGTGCATTTCTAAACATGTATCATAGGTCCGTAATATGAGTAGGACACCACACTTTAGTTTACTAAAGTTGCCTTTGATTTAATTGTTAGTTTTAGGATTTAATTGACAATCGGTTCCGGCAAGAACCGTTTACACGAGAACCGTTTAACTCGGTTCCGAACCGAACCAGTAGGTTTTTATACGGTTCGGTTCGGTTCCGGTTCTTATATTTATCACTAAACGTTTCCGGTTCGAGTCGGTTCGGTCCGGTTCTGAACCGTTGCACACCCCTACTCAAATATATTCTTGATTGGTGATGTTTTCTGGACTTCTAAGCACCGGTTGTTATATATAAACCTTTATATTTTGGATTTTATGTTTTTATTGGTTCGTATTACGTAAATATATTAAAATACTGATGGCCAACTTTTTTGTATGCGTCATTTATAGAGACGTCCCTGAAAATTTAGATGTTTTATTTGAGCCATCTAGAAATATGCTCATTCAACCTTAACTTTTGAGTTTTAAATGAGTATTCGCTTATAAATTGGCTAATAAGTTTCAAATGAGTTTTCAGTAGCCCTAAGTTATAATTTTAAAATGAGGTTTCTATTAAAACACACAGATATAACATATCTATATAGGTATTTTATATATAAAAAACTAGATTATACCCCGAGAGCGTCCCGGTTGAGAAATTTAATATGATACATGAATTTTACATATAAAATAGACTGATGTATAACTCTAATATTAATATCTAACCTAAAACAAATTAACAATGTACAACTCCAATGCTAACACCTAACCTAAAAGAATGTAGAACTTTAATGTAACTCTAATATTAACACATATCCTAAAGACTAAACAAATGTACAACTCTAACATACTAATATTGATACCTAACTTAAAACAACGCATAACTCTATTAACCTATTCGACTCTGGTTGAAAAAAAAATTCATATTTACTGATTTGAATATAATTAGTGACTTGCCTATATATACATGATTAATGATTTACCTAAACACTTTGTGTTTTTTTTTCATGTATGAACAAAACCCCACAAAAAAATTTCTCCGTTTTTTATATAGCACTATGGTACTCGTTGGAAAGATAATAAAACGCTCGTTAATTTGGTGTAATTTTTTCCTTTAAAAAATCTCGTATATTAAAGATATTGACGTTTAAAAACTATGGGAGGAAACATGAGGGTAAAAAATCCAATTTTGTTTTTAAATTATTTTTTTCATAAAATATCTCAATGCGACATGGGATGACACATGACACACTCAAGGAAGAGAGTGTCTCTTTGAGTGTCATGTCATTAAAATGGCTTTGATTTATTATATGTATAGATGTGCCCCCGAATAAAACGAACCCTAGCTGTGGGTCCTCTCCGGCCATCCTAAGATCCTCTCATTCTTTTGTTAAGGGCTAATGTCATCCCTATTATATTTTGCACCAAATACACCATTACCTATATTTGAACCTAGAAACCCCCTCTAAAAGTATTGTTGAGGAAGTTGCATCCTATATTTATTTTGTTTATAGTTTTTCATAGCCTTGTAATTGTTTTATTTCAGAATTAGTATCCTGCGACGAAGTTTTGTTTGTAATATTGACATTCTTGATTTTATTTATTTTGTTTATAGTTTTTCATAGCCTTATAATGGTTTTATTTCAGAATTAGATTTAGGGGCTGTTTGGTTGATTAAGTGCTGAATCATTCAGATGATTTGAATGGTTAAGAGGCTTTAAATGGTTAAGAGCTGAATCATTCAGCATCCCTTATTAGCTTAATGGTTCAGCACTTAATCATTCCATTCAGATGATGAAACAAACAGTCTGAATGCTGAATGATTCAGACCTAAATGGTTAAGAGGCTGATTAAGAGGCTACCAAACAGCCCCTTAATACAAAAGTTTTGTTTGTAATATCATACATTTTGACGGTCTCCATTTTTTTTTACAATTCTTTTTTATAGATTTCAAACCTAATGGCCAACATCTAGATTACTAGCTAGATTATTGGTATACCTACTTTTAAATATAGGAGTTAAATACCCCTTAACCTAAAAATAAAAAATAAAACCTGAACCTAAAGCCTGTCGATTAGGGCTGAGCAATTCACGGTTCGGAACGGCTAGAACCGAGGAACCGATGCAGAACCGTTAGATCTGAACCGTATTCTTGTATTTAGGGTTCGGTTCTGGTTCTTAAATTTTGGTGAAAACGGTTCCCCGTTCGATTCGGTTCAGAACCACGGTTCTGTTTAAAGAACCGCTAGAACCGGGTTAGGTTAAAACTTTAAATATTATATTTAAAACCTATTAATTTAGTAGGTTTTTCCATGTAGTTGTATACCGACTATCTACATTTTCAATTACCAAGTTTAATCTTTATAAAGAAGACTGTTCGAGTAATGTTAACTATAAAATATCTAACAAACTTGGTGAGATAGGAGTTCCATTTGAATTATGTAATTTCTATAAAAAACATATAGAGTACAATAAAGGGAACAAAATAGCTTAAACTGAGAATCAACGTTTACAAATTCATTTATAAGGTGCACAGGTTGGCCTATAATGTGTATCGGACAATGATGTAGTATAACATGTGACATTACGAATGCATGACACATATCATTCGTAGTGTCAAAATTACAATCATTGCATTTATGCGGATGGTATCGTGCACTTCTAAACATGTATCATATGTCGGTAATATGAGTAGGACACCACACTTTAGTTTACTAAAGTTGCCTTTGATTTAATTTTTAGTTTTAGGATTTAATTCACAACCGGTTCCGGCAAGAACCGTTTACACGAGAACCGTTTAACTTGGTTCCGAACCGAACCGGTAAGCTTCTATACGGTTCAGTTCCGGTTCTTATATTTATCACTAAACAGTTTCGGTTCGGTTTCGGTTCGGTTCGGTCCGGTTCTGAACCGTTGCACACCCCTACTGTCGATAGCTTTGATGGCTAGTACTGAAAGCAATGAAGAGTGGACAAAAATTACTATCTGAGTCCCTGTGTTTTGGTGATTTTAACTACTTGAATCCAAAACCAAAATGTTTAACTATCTGAGCACCTGGTTTTTCTGATTATAACTATCTGAGTCCAATTTACTAACGCCGTACACCAATTCTGTTAGATTTCTTGTGAAAATACAAAAATGCCCCCATTATTAAAAAAACATATAAACCCCTTTTTATGGTGTCTTCTTCCTCCATTCTCTCTGCTAACTAAACACTCACCACCATAATTACACCACTGCAACCACCATCTCCGGTGACAAGCAACCTGCACTTTTGTTCTTTCCACCCACATGCACTATATATAAAGATATATGGTCTGAATGTTTATTAACATAAAAAGGATATCATTTTTTTCTTGTGGGAAATTGACAGTGGAAGAACAAACCAAACCCAGATCTACAAATCGAACAAATTAGCTGCTTTTATAGACACTAAAAATAAACCAAACCCACCATCATATGATTTCTTTGTGAAAGAACATCTACAAAATCAAATCAAATCGAACCCGTATCTACAAAAGGTGAGGCATCGGACACATCTTATCTTTGATGATTTAGATCTGTAAACCGAACCTAGATCTACAAATCATCATTGGTTGTGGAGAACGATGGTAGGGTATTTTGGAGCAACATGGTGGTGTGGTTGTGGTGGGAGGCGTGGAGCTGTAAGGGCAGTGGTGTGGTTGTGGTAAGGTGAGGGTGGTAGGTGAGGGTGGTAGGTGGTGGTGTTCGGTAACTGAGGTTAGATGTAACACACTTGGGTCTTTTTTTCGGTTGTATGGCCTAAATCCGGCGTCTATGGTAGATATAATGACAGCCGAGGTGAACAATGGTGGGTTGTGGTGGTGTTCGTTCAACTGGTGAACATAAGCTTCATAAAGAGAGGGTTGAGAGAGAGAGGGGGGTCGGTGGTTGTGGGTGGTGGAGGTGGACAGTGGAGGTGAGCAGAGGTGGTGGCTGGAAATCAGATTATGTGTTTTGAGGTTGTTGGTGGAGGTGAGCAGTGGTGTTGGCTGGGAACATATATATATATATATATATATATATAGGGGAGGGTTATCTTGAGAACGCTAAATATCACGAGAACCGTGAGAACAAATGAGAAAACCAATCAAAATCATTTTTTTTCAATACAAACCTAATTATAATCAAAATACAACATTAAAAAAACAAATTTTCTTTCCAAATAATTCATTTTTTCTTGCAAAAACACTTTCAAATTAACTTTTTACACATGTGTAAATGAAACAGTAAATTTACACATGTGTAAAAACAATTTATTTCCGTATACATTAAAATTTTTACGCGTAAATTGTGTTTTTGGAATTGTATTTTAGTAATAAAGATAAGTGTAAAAAGAAAATTTTGATTTGAATGGTTTTAGATGGCGTTCTCGCGGTTCACACGAAATATAGGTGTTCTCAAATTAACTTTCCCCTATATATATAATATATATATATATATATATATATATATATATATATATATATATATATATATGCGTATAGAATAATAATAATAATAATAATAGTAAATTTATTTTTTAATATCTTGTGCATTAAAAACTTGTACCTTAGATGTAAATGACTAAATTACCCTCCAAACTAACAAAGTTGACTGACGACGTTAGTAAATTGGATTCAGATAGTTATATTTAGAAAAATCAGGTGCTCAAGTCATTAAACATTTTGATTTTAGATTCAATCTATTAAAACCACTATAACACAGGGACTCAAATAGTAATTTACTCCAATGTCTATTTTCAGGAACTTATGTTTACATGTTTACTAAACAGGTCACAAACATTGTTCATATTCTAAAGCCACAATAAGGGTGGAGGGGCGCCACCGTAAAGGCTTCGGGCACCCATTTCAACCCCCCCCCCCCCCCTCCTCGACGGTTTTTTTTTACCAAAGTAATTAAAAAAACAATTTAACTACATCTAAATAAACCATTTTACCATCTTTATTTAAACCACACCATCTTTATTCAAACCATTTCTTCACGATTTCACATTCTCTAATTTCATTCAATTTCTCCACATTTTATCTTCATGAGGGGTTGGTTATCCATTTGCAGATGAACCTACGGACCTTCATACCGTCAACGATAATCCCGTCGCCATTCAAATCGTCCACCTTCTAACTCACCGCCTTCTAACCCACCGCCTTCAAACCCTTTAACTTTTTAATTTTATCATCCACAACATCTTGAAGATTTGATTGTAGAAAATTTGAACTGTGTATATGATTATACCATGACTCAACTATGATTAGGTGCATTATGAATTTGAGACGCTCCTACAGTGCCAAACACGTACTCCAATTTAACACGTACTCCAATTTAGGCCGAAGGGTACGAAACCAGTTTCGGGGCGAAATACATAACAAGGTCAAATGAAGGAATGGTTGATCCGACATCTGAAACTTTGGTTATCGATAGGTTGGACGGGCGTAACATTGATTGTACTACTCGTCGCCCGATTCCCAATTATTTTTTCGAACAACTAGCCTTTTCACCTTTTTTTGTGGGATTCGAACCCCAATTCTTCTCTAAGAAGGTTTGTTCTCTCTATTTGATTATTGATTTATATAATTGTGTGTTTAAATGTCTGGTTTTAATTTTCCTCTAAGTGATTTATTTAGGGAAAAATGGATTTAAATACTCCCAACTATCGCCTGTTGGCGGATATCACTCCCAACTTTCACTTTGGCCAATAGCACTCCCAACTTTCAATTTAGTTTGTTCCATCACTCCCATACTAACGGAGGTCTAACCTGGTTAGTGTTCGTGGCCAAAATGTGAAAACCAAAACTTTGGGACATTTTTGAAACATTTTATTATTATTATTAAAAAAAACTTATTATTATTATTAATAAAAAGGTATTATTATTATAATGTATTAAAAATTATTATTTTTTTAAAGTTTTATAAATCCCACCCACCCCCCCCCCCCCCCCCATTTTTGTTGACAGACCCCCCCCCCCCATTTTTGTCTCTCTAAACCACCACCGCCACCATATCTGATATCATCATCATCATCTTCCACACCCACACCTTCCACCATCGACCTCAACCACCAACCCCGACCTGCAACCACCACCAACCGACCTGCAACCTCCACCATCGACCTCAATAACCCCCCAATCGACCACCAATTGACCACCTATCACCACCAATCGACCACCGGCGAAGCCATACCTTTTAATCACATAACTGCAACCCATATACAACTTCTGTTTCGAATCAGACAAAATATGAGCATGACAAAACTTAGTCAACGCCATAGTCTTCATTTTACATCCATGAACAGCATACCGAGTCAACTCACTACCACCACCACCTTCAAACCCTAATTCCAAACCCTCACCATTATTATTATTCCCTACAACTTCTTTTTCCAATTAACTCTCCTGGTACAGACTCTTCCCAAACTCACGATAATATTTCTTGTACCTGAACTTAAGGTCTTCCATCATAGACCAGTAATGGTGTTTATAAACCCTGGATAACTGTTTTAATCTACGGGATCTTCGTTTGAGAGAAATGATTCGTCATTGGTTAGGTCGTTGGTTGTTGGGGGTGACTGGTGGGCGGTGGTTGTAGGGGATGACGGTGGAGGCGGTGGTTGTTGGGGATGGCGGTGGAGGAGGTGGTTGGTGGGGATGGCGGTGGAGGTTTGTCACAAGAAGAAGAAGAAAGAGGGGGTGGGGTGGTGGGGGATTTATAATAATAATAATAATAATAATAATAATAATAATAATAATAATAATAATTAAAATAATAATAATAATAATAATAATAATAAAAGTTTCAAAAAGGTCCTTTAAGTTTACGTTTTTACATTTGTGCCACGTACATTGTCCATTAAGTTTAGGTTTTTACATTTTGGCCACGAAAACTAACCAGGTTAGACCTCCGTTAGTTTGGGGGTGATGGAACAAACTAAGTTGAAAGTTGGGAGTACTATTGGCCAAAGTGAAAGTTGGGAGTGATATCCGCCAATAGGCGATAGTTAGGAGTATTTAAATCCATTTTCCCATTTATTTATGTATTAGTTTTAATTTTATGTATGTATTAATTTTTATCTTAGATATGTATTAATTTTAATTTTAGACATGTATTGGTTTTTATTTTATGTATTAGTTTTAGTTAATGTTCCATTTTTTTAGTTTAAATGCTGTTTTATAAAAGAAAAAGAACATTTCATGGTAGTGGTTCAGAGTTGTGTTGCCTAAAAAAATATTTCATGATAAGACCTTACGGTGTGGAGCCAGCATAGGGTCGGCAAGTGTATGCCGGGCCGGTGTACACCGCCTCCCTATGCCAGCATAGGCATGAGCAACGTCAATTTGCCGGGGATGCCGAGCCAAATTTTCGACCGTTTGTTTGATGTGACCCTTTCAAACAAAGTCCTAACCCTTTCACCCAATATTCCCAAATGCACCAAAGTCCCACTACCTTTAACCAATTTAGCCATATGCAAATGCACCATAACCCTCAATCTTTCACCCAACTTTTGAAAACTCCGCCATTCCAACCGTCTCTACAACAACAACCGTCACAATAACCACAACGACAACCCTCTTTCGAACCCGATGAAGAAGAAGAAGATGAGGTGGAAGAGTTCGTGCCCGAAACGCAACCCGAATCTTCGAAGGGCAAAAAAAGAAAAGTCGGGCTAATGCTTCTTCGAAGAAGAAGAAGCATTAGCTAAGGCGTATGTTTCTACTTCAAAAGATCTCATAGTTGGTAAAAAAAAATCTTACAATACGTGTTACAATTTTTTTTATTTTAGTGCTCTAATATACGTTTTATTTAAAGATGTAGGGAACAATCAAACGAGGGATAGTTTATATATCGAAGTAACCAATAAATTCCACCAAAAAATGAAGCAACCTCCATATCGCAACTTCGAGTCCGTAAGTTCCAAGTGGAGGAAGATGAATACTACAGTCGGAAAGTTCATCATGTTTTATAATCTGTTGTTTGTGAATCCTTCAAGTAGGTGGAACAAAGAAATGATTTTCAAAGAGGCGATGCGTAAATATGAAGACAAGCATGGGCAAGTTTTCCCTCACGTTCGTGCGTGGATGGTTTTGAATACATCTCCCAAATGGCCACCGGTTCCAAACGAGGTTGCAAGCGCCAAACGATCCAAAACTTCAGAGTCGGGCGGCTATAGCATGGGAGGTGGGTCGACCGGTCAATGTCAATTAATATAAATGATGACCCAGAGTTCGAGAAAGATCCCATTCCAGAAGAGCCACAACCCATAGGGAGGGACAAAGCTAAGAAGCAAGCGGCTGCATAAAAACAAGCCGCGTTAGGGAGTGGGAGCGGGTCAAAGATGAACGGGTTGGTGGCTGAATTGGAAACCTTCAAACATACCTTTAGTCAAACTCAAGCAGAGAAGGTAAAATTGAAGGAACGCGAAGTTGAAGAAGAACTTCGATTGAGGCAAAAGAAAATGGAGGAAAGCATTCGCCAAAAGAATGAGCTATGCAACTAGAAGAATGGCGAATAATGACATCGAACATCAACGACTATCCCGAAGAAGACCGTCCCGTGTTGCTCAAAATGAAGGAGAATATCGCCAAAAAAATATAATTTGTAGTTTTTTTTTTTAATTTAGGTGTTCGTTTTCTTTTTTACATTTATTTAAGTGTTCGTTTTTTTTAGTGTTCGTTTTTTTAGTTTTATTTAAGTGTTTTTTTATTTGTAATTTTAGGTTTATTAATATAATTTTAACTTTTTAATATTAATATTATAATATTATTTAATTTAAAAAAAAGGGGGTGATGATGGGCCTCCTACCACACCCTTGGACCATCATCCATATGATGCTCATACCCTACGATGACGTGGCAGCTGAGATGGAGAACCATTATGGATGATGGGCCTCCTCCACACCCTATAGTCTAATAAATCAGGGTAATGAGGTGATAGTGTAGGATTCGAGGTATTCAGGGTAACTAAGACCATTGGGTGTGGAGGAGGCCCATCATCCATGATGGTCCTCCACCTCAGCTGTCACGTCATTGTGGGGTAGGAGCATCATATGGGGTGTGGTAGGAGGCCCATCATCCACCTTTTCGTTTTCTTTTTTTTTTTTTTGTTATTTTTAATTAAATAATATTATAATATTAATATTAAAAAGTTAATATTACATTAAAAAAACACAACTAAAATTAAATTAACATATTCGACATAAAAAATTTTTACAAATAATCTACTATTCTCCGTTGTTCCAAATATATTCAACCAAGTCCGCTTGAAGATTATGATGCGTGAACTCGTTATATAACGAAAACTCGTTTAAATCTTGTTGATGTGGGTCAACAGGCACAGTATTCTCCGCCGGGGCATTCTCGTCATACTCACAGATGGCGGAGCCTTCGTCTTCGAGTAGGGATGAGATCGGTACTGTACCCGTACCCGTACCGAAAATACCGGTACTGAATTTGAAAAAAAGTGGGTACCGAGTACCGTACCGAATATTGTGACACCCGGCATGTTCAGCTTAAACATTTTGGCAAAACATAAGTCTACTTTAGCGAAAAACATTTATAAACGAACTTAACTGGGTCAGTTGAGTCGGGTCAGGTTAGGATTGTCAAGGGTACAATGATCTGGAGGATCATTGGGAGTCGTTTGAGTATACACTAGTCATGAGTCCCGTTGGTGGTGAAATTACATAAGTTGAATTAAGTGTTATACGTAGATTAATACATACATGTGATACAATGTGCAAATACGTGTTTCAAAGGTGTAAACATGATTATACATGATTCTATATGCTTAACATATATTAGGATTGCATATTCATACGTGACTGTTGTGTTTCGTGATGTTTTCGGACTGTTTTGATGTGAATTGATGCGTTTTAGAAGTGTTACTGCAGACTGGGTCGAACCAGGCTCCATTCGACCCATCGTGGGGTCGAATGAGGCTTCTGGAGGTCGAACCAAAAACTTAAAGGGGCGAAGGAACTTTAATTTGGTCGAACGAACATGATTTAGGTCGAATTAACACGTGTTAGGGTCGAATTAACATATGTTAAGATTGAATTAACATGTGTTAGGTTGTATGAACTTGTAAATGGGTCGAATTAAACTTCTTGGGGTCGAAACAAGCCTCTTGGGTTCGAACCAAGCTTCCTTTTATGCTGATTCGACCCAACAACCTCAAATGTGCGATACGTGATGCAAACTAAGTGTTTTATGCTTGAACCTTATGTGTAATCTATGTGTACTTTATTAGTTTATGTAATAGGTCACCAACGGGATGTCGGGTCAGTCTAGTGTGTCGGTTGAGTAGTCAAACATGTTTTCAAACATACTTAGTCACGATCTGGACAATCGGGGACTAGATAACCTTAGGGTTATTAGTCAAAACACTTATATGAACTTTTATGATAGATTCCCGGTATTAGGAACTATCAGAACTTGTTGGTAACACTTTTCCATAGAAGACACAACCTAAGGTGAGTTTCACAGCCCCACTTTTATTGGCTTTACTTTTGGGGGAGAAAACATGCGCTAAACTTATATTTTGGGAACATATGTCATACTATGGGTTACTTTTGAGTTTCTATACGATCTTTGGAAGTCCCGGGGAAAACCATGAATGTGCGGGGTTGCACAACGGAGAAATGTGGATAGATCTATTGGGTGTGACCTGCCCCACTCGTCGACTAGAGGTCGGACGGGTGCATGTTGTCTCGAACTATGCTAAACTTGCTAAATATTATTCGGGCGGCTTAAACATGTGCTAAACTTGCTAAACGTATCCAGTAATGGTTTTCCAATCGTAGTAGTAGCAAAATTTACGCCTAGCTAGCGCACTTTGGCTTACACTTGACATAGTATTGATAGGTTTGAACTTGGTAACATTTGGTAACACTTGGTAACGTTTATGAAAACCTATGAACTCACCAGCATTATATGTTGACACCTTTTTGGCATGTTTTTCTCAGGTCGCTAAGGTAGCATCACACGGACTAGGCGCACGGGTCTGCATGGCGTCTAGAGTTTTAGTTCATGTTTTTGAATAATCTTTTGAAACTACTTTGTCACATAAGTTGTAAATTTAATTTGCTTCCGCTACAGTTTTTGAGATGTTAAAGGTTATATTTTGAATCTACGTATCTTTCATATAGTTGTTGTTTATTGTGACCGTTGACTTGGATCCTAGTTTGTCACGCGCCTCGCGGTAAAACCTCGCATGCGGAATTTGAGGGTGTGACAAATATATAGGTACGGGTACGAGTACGGGTATGGGTATTGGTACCGGTATTTCGGTACAGTACCCGTTTTGGTACCATTTTATTATTTTTCATTTTTGAGCACTTATACGGGTACCAAGTAGATAAAACCATTACAAGTATCAACACTATACGGGTATCAAATTTATAAAATTGATACGAGTACCAATATGGTACATGTACCAAATAGGTAAAATTGATACGAATACTATAAACACCATAATATGAAGTAAAATATATATCAAATTCACTTGTATTGTATATACAATTCGGTACTAGTACCATTTTTACCCGTACCCGTACCCGTACCGATACCGATACCGATACCGAAAGTACCAACTACCGAAATCAATAAAAGTGGGTACCGATAGCTATACCGAGTACCCAAAATCGGTACGGGTACAGGTATAGGTACTCGGGAAAAAATGCTCATCCCTTTCTTCGAGTATCATGTTATGCAACAAGATACAAGCATACATACAGTAACGCAACCTTTTTGGGGTGAACATACGTGCCGGGTTTGCAATGATGTGCCATCTTGGTTGTAGAACCCCAAATAACCGTTCAATGTCCTTTCTTGTCGCCTCTTGAAACTTGCCAAATTTCTTTCTTTTTTCGTCGAACGGGTGGTGAATAGTTTTAACGATCGTAGCGTAATGTGAGTAGATCTCATGAGCAAGATAATACCCGCGCCTATATTCCACCCCCGATACTGTAAACCTGGTATTCGGACCCGTTCCTTTTATGACATCGTCAAAAACCTCTGATTGATTAATGACATTAATGTCGTTGTTCGAACCAGGAATGCCAAAGAAAGCGTGCCAAACCCATAGATCTTGTGAACAAACAGCCTCCAAGATTATTGATGGATGTCCATGATCCCCTCGTGTGAACATTCCACGCCATGTATTCAGGCAATTTTTCCAAGGCCAATGCATGCAATCAATGCTTCCGAGCATTCCTGGAAAACCATGTCTTTGGTGGTGGAACTGATACAATTGTTGGACCTCACTGGAGTTTGGTTTTCGCAAATATTTCTTGCTGTAAAGCTTAACCACACGCTTGCTAAACTTGTACACACATTCTCGTGCAGTTCTTTCTAACATCTTTAAATACTCATCTCACGCATCCGACGTAGTGCCGTACGCTAGTTGCCGCTGTGCATTTTTGTAGGGTAGTGAACCCCCTTTTCTTACTAGCATCATATCGTAAGTTAAAAAATGGGTGAAAATTCGCCACATCATCGGCTATACGTAAGAACATTCTTCTACTCATTCGGAAACCTACGCCTAAATATGGCCGTCGAGTACAAGGGTTTGTCGGCAAAATAATCGGCTACCAATCTATCATGGGCACCTACACATATTTTAACAAATATAAACACAATAAAAAATTTACAATCTTAACAAATTTAAATATAATGAACAACTACAATCTTAAAAAAAATTAATACACATAAATAAATAAAATATAAAACATACTTTCTCAGTCTCTGTTTATAGCCGCTTGCCTAGTTTGAGGTACCGAGTCGACTTCATCTCCTTCCTCCTCGGCAATGATCTGCGCCGCTTGCGCCATGATGTTTATAACAAAATTTACGGCTTTGTTTGTAAATGATGAACCCGAAGAAGACGAAGATGATGATGACATAGTTGTTTGAGGGTTTGGAATTTTTATAAATAATGGGTTGGTTTAAATATATTGAGAGAGTTTAAGAGAGTTTTTAAAAAAAATTGAAAGAAAATGGGTTGGTTTGTGGTGTATTTAAATAAAGGAAAACTTTTTTTTTAAATCGACCGTTGTCAACGGTCATAATAGTCCCAACGGTTAGTTTTTAGCCCGGCACAAGAGGCGTGAGGATGCCGCCTATGCCGGCATAGGGAGGCGGTGTTTGCCGGGGCGGCATCACCTTGCCGGCCCTTTGCCGGGTACCATACCGAGAGGCCTAAGAGTGGCGCCCCTGCTCTAATGCTTCGAATGTATTGGAACTTCGAAAGGCAGCTAGGGTTACACTAAATCCGACATAATATCTCAGAGGGAGTACTTTAAAGATTATGTCAAGATTAGTTCCAATGTCATCAGTAGTGGTGCGTGCTACAACATTATTGGTAATGATATTGTTGTCTGGTGGACCTATATAAATATCATACTTATCTTTCTTTCTTTTTTTTTATCGGCGAACAACTGTGTGCAGTGGCGGATTCAGGATTTTTTTTCCAATGGGTTCGTTGTTTTAGTCAGTTTCGGATTGGACATAAAAAATTCCAGGTCGGTTCGACGGTTCGGGTCAGGTATCGACGTATGGTTCATCACATAATAAAAATAAGATACAATAATAAAAACATCTTCATTAGAAATTTAAAAAAAAACACATAATAAAAATACGAGTAGCAAATCCATCGATCCTATACCAACACCATACCCCATCACTCACAAATGCCTCGTTTTGTCCACGTTCCTTAAACAAGTAGCAATATAAAGAATACATTATCCGTTTTAACACTATATTCTAACAATTTTTATGTTTTCCGTTGTACCATTCTTGCTTAAAAGATCTTAATAACCTATATATCACATTCACGTTTCAACAAATTAACATCACTAATTGTCTAATTTAAATTCACTATTTCACATAATCATTCAAGTTCAACAAATTAACAATTGAAAACCATTAACTACTAATTGTCTAATTCATATTCAAATTACGATTTCACATTATTAATAAAGTTTACAAAATGACAAATTAACAAACAATAGATGGTTCAATAAAATATAACTTATCACATTCCTCAATCCTCCATTTTTCACATTCTTGTAGAATATTCTCAATTAAAATGTAATATAGATGATTCAATAAAATATAAAAACTAGGAACTTAAAAAAAATCAAACCTTAATTATTGTGACATGCGGAGCACAGCGGTTGTGCGAGCACAGGGGCGGCAGTATGTTTTTAGGTTGATTTAGAATGAAACAAAACATAATAAAACCTTATTTTAAGGCTTGGTTTATTTAATTAAAAAAACATGCTAACAGCAGGTTTCGAGCCTACACTTTAAAAGATAAAAGGTGGAAGATTTAACCATTGAGCCACACATGATTTTGTTAATGGGTTGATGCCAATTTTTCTTATGGGTTCATGGCTCATTTTTTATATATATTTCTACTAAAAATCGAAAACCGAGTGGGTTCGCGTGAACCCGTACGGGCCTTCGTAAATCCGCCCCTGACTGTGTGGCAACCACCCTTGCGGGGCGCCGTGCCCAAGAATCGACTACTCGACCTCCAGCAGCCCCCGCCTTCTCCTGATGCGCGGAAACCCGAGCCCCACCCGCCCGAAGGCACGACAGTGTTATAGAACTTGGTAAAACCTCGCCGCCCGTCAGATTCGAACCGGCGCCACCCGTATTCGATCTTCACCCGGATACCAAACCACAAATGTTGGAAGTGGGAATTGAACCCATGATCACCTAAGTGAACATAAGGCCTCTCCACCACTCCACCACTATGGATGGATATCATACTTATCTTTCTAATTAGGCATCATCTACTAAACATTTCTGGTACAAACCCTGAATTCCTGAAACAGCATACATGTTTGTTTACCTGACTTTCACATTATAACTATCTCACATGGTTCAACCATGTAATAAAGCTAAATTCCTTTTTGGATTCATGTCTCACGATTGTAGCTAACCCATTCCCAAAGCTTCTTTCCAACTCTCGGTACCAATTACGATTTTTGTTGCATAACATTAAATTTAACATGGACAACTCGTATTCAAATATTGTGATTGACCATAGGTAATTGGTTTACGGTTTATTAGTTGACAAACTCAGGAACTTATTGATATGAAGTTTGAACCATTATCGACGTATGACACAACCCATATACATGTACATAACGACATGGTAGATTAATTTTTCTTCTTTTTTTTTTAATCCAGGGTGATCATAACATTCCAAAACAAGAATCAAATTAAGTTGCTTGATGATCAAAAACGTAGTCAACAAAATGTACATGTCATATAATTCAAACAAAAGTAGGGAAAACACAGTCCTAGACTGGCAAGAAATTCACAAATACACATGTGTGTCCCTACCATGTTACTTTCATAGTATTTGTCTCTAGATGGTTTCCTTTAAAAAAAAATACACAGTCCTAGACTAAACGGTGTGTGGGTCGGCATCGGCCCGTCGAGCCCGTCTTTGGCCGGCCAACACTGCCCCCCGCTCCACATCCGGCCTAAACGGCTGTTTTCGAACGAATTAGCCGTGCCTTTTGATTGGTTGCTTGCTTTGTGTGGGACCCCTCTCCAATCCTCTTTGTTTTCCCTCCCATTTAAAAAAAAAAAAGTCATGAGGTTACTTACCTCTGGAGATTGGAGGTTGAAGATGGAGGTTGAAAAAAGTAATTATATATTATTTTCAGTACTTGAATACTTTATATTACTTTTGTATATTTTTTTTAAAGGTAATTATATATTATTTATAATTTAGATTTAATTTATATTTTAATTATTTTCTTAGTTAAAAATTAGAAAATAAAAAATAACTTCTGGCCATAGGAGGGGATGACTACTTAAGGAGGACTACCCCACACCTTTGGGTAGTCCTCAGGATGTCTAAAACAAAGCATAACCCACCGTTTGCGAACATGACGACAAGGCTTCCCATTGCTTAAACCACACCTCTATAGTATAAAACAAAAAATTAAGATTAATTAAGATACATTGTAGGTAGGAAATCGTCAAAAGCATGATAAAGTTATTTGACAAAATATAAATCGTCCAATGATAACCACACATTTGTTGGTATGCACCGAATAAGATTGTTCCAGCTCACGTGAGGCCCATCAATCGGCGGCAGTGGAGAATGGGCGAATTTGAATCAAAATTGGTCTTGTTATTGGGCCCATTCCTTGGACCAGTTGACCAAAATAAAGGTAGGTTCCTTTCTTATTATTATTACAACTTTTTTTCTTTTTCGTTTGTAATCTTATTATCCATGAATAAAATATGCTTAATTAATAGTAAAGAAGTAGAAAATCAATTATAATAAGTAGAGGTGATTGATGAAAATTAAAATAGTAGACGCATATAATTTCGACTAAAAACAAAATAAATTAAAGCTGGCCAAAATTATTTTTAAGTAAATATAGGATCAATAATTTGAAATATGCTTGCAAATAAATTTTAACTCTTCAAATTATTTAAAACTGGAATAGTTTTATAGTTTAGTTAGTATAATATAGAAAATTTATAGCTTGAGAATTTCTTGAAATATCAAATTACCAATTGTAGATTTGTTCTAATTTATTATTGTAAGGTCAACAACTTTTTGGAAACTAAAGTGTCGGTCAAGGATGGATGGGTCGATCGAAACGTGCAAGTTACGGACTTAGGTTTTCTTCAATTGGACGAGTCAGTTATTCAAACTTCATCCCATGTGGCAATTGAAAATTTTCTGTTTTTAAGCTTATCACTTTCTGACTATTTTGTAACATGACATGAAAATATTTAGGTTTTTGGTTACAAGTCGAGTGCTCGCGCGTTGCGGCAGGAAACAACATTTATAACGGTTCCGTTAAGCCATGATCAATTAACCAAGATATTTGTTTTGGTGTGGTTCAAAATCATTAGCGGAGCTTGAACTGCATCAACCACAATCGAAACATTCGAATCCTATGTGCTAGAGGAAGTGCAAGCACATGAATATACATAGCAATAATTGTGAGAAACGCTAATCAAAAAATTAGGGTGATCATGAGGAACTGGGAAGTTACACACATAACGACAAACCCTAATTGTAAACACATTGGTGATTGTCCGAAAATACATAATCTAACCTGAAATTGTGAAACAATATTAATTCAACGTTTATAAAAGACAGATACGTTGGTTGATTTTAGGTCATTTCGTTTCAGTTATTACCTAACCCTAACATATTTTTTTAATTGAAAACACTATAACAATACTATATTCAAATTAAAGAGACTGCAATGCTATACGGTGTAATAATACTAAGAAAATATTAAGAATGAAAAAATTATGGACGTTTAAAAATCGTAGGGGTAGTTGGTTAAAATAAGGGTGCGAAGATGAAATTACTATTTAAATAAATAAAATTTGAGTAAAGTTGCGGGAATAAATGTGTAAGTATTGTATAAAAAGTGGGAGTGTTGGATGAAAAACCCGTTGTATATATTGTAAGGTTTTGGGTGAGCCTCTATTTTGAGGTTTCGCTCTTGTGTTAATGAAGTTTGATGTTCAAAACAAAAAAAAGTATTGTATAAAAGACATATGTTGTGTTGTACTCTAAGCAATTATAATTGTAAAACTTAAATATTAAGAGTTAATTGGGAAATGTATTATAATATAATATTAGTGTGCCTGCGCGATGCGGCGGGGAACACAATAATATGATTTTTTTTACTATGGTCTCTATTATGCTAAAAAAAGCCTCAAATTTAAAATTCGTTTTAGGCCCCTAAAATGGTCAAGTCGGCCCTGGTAAATCACATAATACCTCAACTTTTTAAAATTAAAAAAAAAATAGCATTACTATACTCAAATTAAAGGGAATAAAATTCTCGTTTTTATGATTTTTTTTTTAAATTAACGTATGAAAAAATTGTGGCCGTTTAAAAATCGTGAGGTTAGTTCCTTAAAACGAGGGAAAACATTTAACTATTATTTTTCATCTAATTCGGTTCGTTTTCGTTCCAGTTATTAAACCTATCATATCATTTTTTTTATATAAAAAAACTACACAAATACTATACTCAAATTAAAAAGAATAAAATGCTCGTTTATATGGTGTAATAATATTAAGAAAATATTAGCGCACGAAAAAGTTATGGACGTTTAAAAATCATGGGGGTAGTTGGTTAAATTAAGGGTGCAAAAGTATAATTACTATTTAAATAAAAAAAAGTTGAGTAAAGATGAAGGGGTACATGTGTAAGTATTTTTTAAAAGACATGTTTGCCTAAAAAAAAGTAATTAATATCTGCATTGTGTTTTGTCCTCTAAGCCATAGTTGTCAAAAGCGCGCCTAGGCGCAAAGCGCAACCAGGCGCACCAAGTGCGCTGCGCCTTGTGAGGCGTGTGCCTAGGCACTGAGGCGCACTATCGGGGCTGATTTCCGGCCAAATTCAAGCTAAAAGTTGCCTAAACCTCTAAAACATACTAAATGAGTTATAAACAAATCCTAAACAACCCTAAAACATCCTAATGTAGCCCTAAACAAGCCTAAAGCATCTCTAAAATCCCCAAAAAATGTATTTTATACTATGCGCCTAATTATAAAAAGCCCTCGTTTTTTATGCGCCTTGCGCCTAGACTCCGGGCTCGGCCTATGCGCCTAGGCGCTTTGACAACTATACTCTAAGCAATATGCTTGTAAAACTTGAATTTTAAGAGATCATTCGTTTTTTTTCTTTGTTTTCGTTTTGGTTATTGCTTAACCCTATCATATAATTTTTAAAAAATTAAAAACTAAAGCAATACTATACTCAAATTAAAGAAAATAAAATGCTCTTTTATACGGTGTAATAATATTAAGAAAATATTATCGTCTGAAAAAGTTATGAACGTTTAAAAATCGTGGTTGTAGTTGGTTAAAAAAAATGTGCAAAGGTGTAATTATTATTTAAATAATCAGAAATTTTGAATAAAGTTGAAGGGGTAAATATGTAAGTATCGTATAAAATTATAATATAGTATAGATAGATAAGGGGGAAAACTGTAACTAATAAGGGGTATATGTGAAAGTTATGTTTGAAAAGACATAAATGCCCTTAAAAAGTAGTTACTACATGCATTATGTGTTGTACTTTAAGCATTAATAATTGTATTACTTAAAAATTAAGAGGTCCTTCTGAAATGCTTTATAAGATAGTATAGATTATTTGGGGTGTTTAAGGTTCGGTTTCAAACCGTAAAACCGTTCAAATCGATTATCAGTTTGGTTTTATGGTCGGTTATTTTACTTAACTTTTGGTTGGTTGGTTTCGATATATTCAAAGTTTCAACCCGTAACGAACGGTTTGGTTTACGGTTTATACCAAAAAAAACAACTGCAAAAATTTGCACCGAAAAAAACCGGACCGTAAAAATATTATATAAATTTATATATTATTAGGCATAATTAAATTTGAATGCAAAACTGTATTGTTTCTAATTAACTAAAATAAAGTAAATGAAAATTGTGCCAAAACTATTTATACATTCTACAATCTCAATACAATAAATGGCTTCATGGACTATTGGATTATATTATCATTAGACTTGTTTAGTGTGAGCCCACGGGATCAAGTTTGTCTTACAATATATAGAGAATATAAGCAAACCCTAGAAACCTAGGGTGAGCCCGTGGGCTCACACTAAACAACTCTAATGATAATATAATCCAATATGGACAACTGTTTTCCTTTTCAAAATTAAATAAGGATAGTTTGTGATTTGCATTTTATAGAGAGCTCTGTTTCTTTTTTTAATAGCATGTTAAAGTGTTCAACTGTTTTAGAGAATTTTATTTGATAACTTGTTAAATTCTGTAAACTTTGGACAACTTTCCTTATATATATCATGCCTAATTTTAGACTTCTTGTAAAAAGATCTAACGAGTCCAAACCATGAAACCAAACTGTTACTAACGGTTTGGTTTGGTTTGGTTTGATTCGGTTTAAGAATTTTATGGTTCGGTTTTGGTTTACAAAAATAGATAACCGTTACTAACGGCTTGGTTCACGGTTTAACCTAAAAACCGAAAAAAAACCGTGTGAACACCCCTAGTTATTATCTTTGGCCTCTTTAAAAATTATGTCCTGTTTGGACTGACATATTCAGCCGTTGGATTGAATGAGTCGTGTTCATGTTGACATGTTTAATTCATTTAATTGAATAGGCCAAACTGTTAGCCGATTTAATCATACAAATCAACATGTCAACTTTCCTATGACTCAATTACTGTAATCCTGTCGGCTTGTTTATAAGGGTATGTGTAGTGGTGGATAGTTATGTTGGGGTTATAGGATTAAAATATTAAAAAGTAATAGAAAAGGTGTTATGTTGGGGTTATGGAAAAAGAGGGTGTAGTGGGAAGGAGGGTTATGTTGGGGTTATAAATGATTGGTAATGATTGGTTAATTATTGTTTTTTATTTAAATAAGAATATTTAATACTTAATAATATTTCATTAAAAATAAAAAAATTACAAATACTAAAACAAAAAAAAAATACAAATACTAAAACAAAAAAAAAATACAAAATAAAAGATAAAAATACTAGATACCATATTTTTTTTCGATTTTTGCCTTTCGGCTCATAGCCATTTCCAGCGCTTTCCCCTCTAGGTGGTCAAAGTTTGACGTGTAAAAAGCAAAGTCGCGTTCAAACTGTCGTTCCTTCATGATGTCAACGACCTCTCGGTTTTCTTGGATACGCTGAGCCCCGATATCGCGCAAGTCTTGGAGCCGCTGGTTCATTTCAGCAAATGCCGGGACTAACTTATCAACCCCCGACGAAGACTCCGTCCGTGCGGCTCGAGCAGCCCGTCGACCGGCGGGACGAGGTAGCTCCTCCGCCCCCTCCTCCCCTACAAAAAAGGGATTTTCTTCTGGTGAGTTGAGGTCGACATAACGCGCGTCAGACGTAGGCGTTTCGGGATCAACCGAGTCAGAGGTCCTCGACTTTTTTGAAGGCCTCATATTTTTGGCCCTAGATGAAGAAGATCCAACAGTTGGGCGCACGGGGTGCCATTTGGTGCAGTCTTTCAGCACGCGCCAACATTTCACGTACGGGAAATTCCCGTACGTCTGATTGTATTCTTCCAAAGCCGCCACAAAGACATCCTCGTCACTTTGCCCACTTTTCCACCCGAACTTGGTGCGCTGATAAATGGCCTGAAAATTTGTGCATTTTTGGTTGATATCGGTCCACTTGCCCGATATCGAATCGTTCTCCCGGTAGCCTTCTCCTTTACCCGAGAGATCAAAAAATATTTCCCGTACTCTTTTCCAAAAATCGCCTTTAGATTGATAGTTGGCTGAAAAAAACATACCAAAAACTATAACATTACCAAACAATATAACATTACCAAAAAACATTACCAAAAAATATAACATTATACCAAAAAACATTACCAAAAAATATAACATTACCAAAAATTATATATCTTACCAAAAAAATTTAACATTACCAAAAAAATATATAATATCTTACCGACTTCAGGATCCTCCGACACGTCAACCCACGCTCGGGTTAACGAGTACAACTCGTGGTCGGTCCATGGTATAACCTTTTTCTTGGCACGACCGCCCGTCTCTTTTCTTGCGTGACTCCGTCGCGCGGGTGCCTTGCCTCGCCCGGGCTCTTCCTCTTCAACCGGGCCTTGTGTCTCCGGAACCGACTCTTGCCAAGCATTTGAAGAGCCGAACATTTGGGATGACCCGTACACTTGTGTTTGGCCAAACCCACCTCCTATGGGCATCCCAAAACTCCCTCCCATGTTAACATTATACATGTTCGGGTCCCAACCATACGGTTGGTTTAAGAGGTGCGTGAAACTTTGCGGGTTTGAACCCGAACCCGGAGCTATAGGTCGGGTGTTGTCGCCACTGGTTTGGGAACCAAACCCGAAACCTCTACCGAAAGGATTCATCTCTTCCCTCACAATAAAATTTCAAAGTGTGTGTGTGTAGTGTTTGTGCAGCTTGTGTTGTATGTGTGTGAGTCTTGTGTTGTATGTATATTTATATACAAATTTTTTTTTATTTTTTTTTTTTAATAAATGCTTCGAATAAAGCACCCCAACCACCGGTCAAAGCATTCAAACCTGCCATTATACTCCCAATGCATGCATAACGCTCGCTATGTGGGGAACAAACCAAACCCAAAACGCCCTATAGCGCCTGGGGGGGCGGTGTTCCCCGGCGCTATAGGGGTTATAGCGCTGCACAACGAGCCCCACTACATATACTCTAAGTAGTTTAACATATTTACAACTTTATTACAACACATCAATTTTTTTTTAAAGGCAAACTTTATTAAACCACATCAAACGCCGGGAAATCTCCAAGGCGGAGACTCCCAGACCAAAAAAGTTATATTACATCAAAATTAAAAACTTGTCAATCCTTCCAACCCACCATACCCTTTTTACATCTACTAGAAAACCAAATAAATCCCAAGGATTTTATATCCGCAACAATATCGACCATGTTCCGACTATCATCCTTGAAGATCTTATCATTCCTAGTCTTCCAAATTCGCCAACACGTTATGAGCATAATACCATGCAACGCCATTCTCTTTACCGAAGACCAAGTAGAGCTCGAGTATGCCTGAATAATATCACTCACCGAGAAAAAAATAAAACGGAGGAAGATTAATCCATCTAGCAATCCCGTTCCATACTCCGTTAGCCATCCTACAAGCAGTAAACATATGATCCACACTTTCCTCCTGCTCTTCACAAAAGTTACACAATACCTCCCCACAGTTGATATTCCGCCTTAGCAACGCCTTTTTAGTTGAATAAGATAAATAAATGTGGATATATCATGAATGTGGTTATTGAGACCAAGACTGAGATAATTCTATTACAACATGCATGTTTCATGTCCTAGACTTCAACCACATTCATGATATATCCACCGCGTTTATAGTTATGTTTTAGTCAAACTATTAGAAGAATTCCATTAGTATGATACCATTGTCACTGGGTTGTCTTCATAGGCTTTGTGTAGCGCCCTAAGTCTCTAGAGGCCAACCATTTGGTCCCACTTATTGATATGGGTCATTGGTTTCATATTATCAATAACTAAAGTCACAATCCTGACCAGTTGAACGCTAAAAGTGTAAACAGTTATGTTGCATAACTTTTCGTACTCACTTAAGGTTTTCCCAATAATACACCAGAGTAGTAAGTAGTCCCAAAGTGTTTCAACACCATTGAGTAGTTACCATCTACAAAACAATAGTTTCATTAAGTTCTTGTTATAATGTAATGTAGTTTCCATATATGTTTGAACTTTAGCGGTTAGCATGTATACTACCACATAAGTCACTTATGAGTAGGGATGACCACTAGGATGAGTATTGGTGATCCTAGTCACATACCCGAGTATAAAACCATATCTCATATCTAGTCCCAAACTCAACATGTACACATTATGTGGTTAAAAAGTGTACTCGTTGGCATGTTAATTATCCGAAACCTGATTTTAACTCGCATAAAAAAACAACTTCAAATATAAATTAATATAATATATTAATATATACGATTTCAGTACCGATAATGATGTTATGGTAATGGATTGATTACCACCCAATATATATATATATATATATATATATATATATATATATATATATATATATGCCTCATATCCAGCTAAATGTTTAAAGCTAGCCTCATACCCTAATACCCATCACATTACTCAACCCAATGTGTTTCACGTTATCCTATCCGGTTTGGTTTCTTTATCCATCCATTTTTTTAACAGTCAACAAATCAAACCCGAGAACAGTTAACACTTATTATACATCTTCAATCATCTTCCCACACCACGTACCATCCAGGCATTCATACACTGCCTTATCTATTCAAGTGGTTTCTCTTTCTCTCTCTCTCTCTCTGTTTACTTTTTACGATCTATTTTTATTGCATTGCTCATTAGGGGTGGCTTTGAGGAGGTCTGAGTAGGCCAACGGGACAGGCTCCCCGTAAATCTCAGGGGCATATATATTTTAATAAAAAAAACCTATATATATATATGTATGTATTTTTTTAAATAACTTATCTAACACTTGAACTTCGGCCCAATTAAACTCAAATCTTATAAAATTGTTAATTAACCTAATAACTCATAACAAATTTATGAGCCCAAAACCCAATACGGTATGTAATTTCACTCACTCTAATATTATTATTTTGCTAATTGTTATGTTTATTACTATACTATTGATCATACATAAAACTTAGTTTAAATTATTTAATTCGTTAAAGCCTAAGGAGCATTTTTTTCATGATTCAGATAGAGTACGTGAATTCTTAGGAACGTCCCTGTTGCTCATTCACTTATGTTTTGATTGAATATTTGTTTTTAATATAAAAGATTAGGATTTTAATTTCATAAAAGCTTCCAGTTTACTAATAATATGCTAGTATTCTTTCTGGTTTAGCCTCATACTAGTCTTTTCATTTGTATATGTTACCGTCATTCTTAAAAAACTAATAATATGACAACATGCCAAACAATGTAGGCTAGGAGAATCTTGTGGACTTGAAAGATGTGAACGAGAGAATATTAATCTTTTATAATAAATTAAAAAACCGATGTACTATATACTAACATTTTTATCTTTTTTTTCGTGGTACAATAATAACAATGACGTGACGTATGATTGTTAACATAACTGTAATTGTGTGTATATATGTATGTAACATTTAATTCATGGTGAATATTTATTCTAAGTAGTTTTTATCCCGGAAGCGTCCCGGGTTGAAATATCTAATATTACATAATAAAATATCTAATATGACAACATAATTAATGGTTTGCCAATATATGATTAATGAATAATAATAATAATAATATTATTATTATTATTAAACAAATCTCTGACATAAGTTATCATATTATTATTTTAAAAAATTCATGGGTATCACTTAATCCCAGGCCCGACCCAAACCCATAATTTTTTTAAACTAATCCCAAACCTGACACAATATCTGTCGGGTTACAAAAAATAGTCATTTTTTCTCCGTTTTTATATAGCACTATGGTACTCGTTGGAAAAATAATAAAACGCTCGTTAATTTGGCGTAATTTTTTTCTTTAAAAAATCTCGTATATAAAAGATATTAACGTTTAAAAGTTATGGAAGAAAACATGAGAGAGAAAATAATAAAGGTTTAATATTTACATTTAGTATATTAGGTATTTAATAGATTAGGCTAAACCATATTTAAACCATATTTATTTCTTTTTTTTAATTGGTCTAGAGTTGCCACATCACATCCTATGTGGCATCTCTCAAAGGAGAGATTGCATAATATTATGACATGTAAGATTATTAGCTTTGCAATATATATCTCTACCACCTTATTAAGGAGGAGAGATGGGTAAGAAGGTAATTTCACCATCATTTTAAGATGGCATACAAAAGATCACAAGGTAAACAACTATATATTTGCCAAATCCTTCCCTTTATGCCCCTATGTACAACATTTGATTACAATTGTACAAATGACTAATGCAAGTCATCTATATTATTATTATTATTATTATTAGTATTATTATTACGCATTTAATTCATTAACCTATGCATTTACCCCTGTTAATAACATATCAACCCTTTGCGTAATGGAAGCGTCTCGCATTCAACTCATGCGTTACAACCAGTCAATCACCCTGTTAATAGTAATGAAACTATAACTGGTTTACTTTGCACCTGATGCTTCTACTCCAAAATTCATCTCTTTCTTTCGATTTCCACATATTATAGGTGGCCGTTGGACAGGAGATGGAGCGGTGATGGTGACGGTGGCGTAGGGGTTTGCTGCAACTCACAATTATCTAAGCTTGCTTTTTGTGTAACAATATTCTAGAAGATTATATGAACTCATTTTTCTTTTCTAATAATTGTGAAATGCCATAATTGCCACCCTTTCCGGTCCTGGGGTTTAGTCATTGTCAAACTCGGTTTTCGGTTTGGATTGGTGTGATCTGGTTTGACTTGATTTACCCGTCACGCTTAGAGGTGATTTAAAATTAATCAACTCATTTTGACCTTAAATTTCAACTTTGAATTCATGTATTTAAATAAATAGGCTTGCAGCCAAATAAATGGAACCTATAAGTGACTTGAACGTCAACGATGCATGCAAATGGGTATATGATGTTGGCTTGAAGCGGGTTGCTGTTACAAATGATCCGAGATCAAAGGGTGAGTTGTTGATTCCTATGCTTAAACTACATGTGTAAATATCTTTGACCAAAACATTTTCCTGATCCATATCTCAAAATACGATGTTCAACTTCACACATAATGCGAGAAGTGGTTATGTGGTTACGATCAACATTACCACTTTATATATCACACATAAAGCGATATGTACATGATGAGTTTTTTTGCCATTTTACTTAATATTGCCATATTGGTTTTGTATTGAATGGCGGCCTAGGTTATATTAAGTTCTGGACTAATGATTTCTTCTTTTTGACTTTGTTAGTTGTTGTTTGTAGAAAAATTAATTTGATCAGTTTCTCAAAATGTTTCAGGCTCAACCCCAACAGATTTTGGTCTCCATGCAACGCACAGTGTAGCGTTTCCTTGCTGATTCGGGTAACGTCATGTGGTTATTATTTAATTTAGGTGCAAGGTTGTAAGTGTGTTATTAATATGTATTCGTTTTAGGTATGTATACAACACTCACTCGAAATAGGCCTAAAATTTCGAATATTAAGATTACTTTTTTATGTATTTATATGTGATGTGTTTGAATGCTATAAGGATTACCCGTACTATTTATTATAACACATTTACAAGTTATATTTCGATATATTCTTCTGCACTTGCCTCTTGAGTGAAAAGCAATGGTTGGTTGCAAATTGATGTTGTCATAAGATAACAATGAATTTAAAGTATTATGTAATTTGTCATTTTATTTACATTGAATTAGCTGCAATTCTCATGAAACGACATCCATATTATTCTGCTCTGAATCTGATATTAAGACTTATTCAGTTGCATTTTGTAAATGCCTGCAGCCGCAGGGTGGTATAAATGCAGCATTAGGAAACATGACTGAGGATGACCGGAGGTTACACATGTATGACGCCGTTAAGGGAAGCTACTTGCTAGGTACTTATTCTACAACTGATTGGTTTGTATGGACAGTGTCAAGGTAATGAACCACAGTTCACATGTATTAGTGTTCACATAACATTTCACTCAGTCAATACCTATATTTTGCATGTTCTCTCTAATATTGTTGCAAAAGATTTGTTTATTCTTTATTTTATTTTTGTTTTGGTATGATGACAAAGGTTTTTCATTTCTTTAGGTGATCAAGATGCAAGATGCTATCGTATATGAGTATAGAAGCACCAAAATCATTTATTGAGCTTGAAAATTACAGGTTACCATTCTCTTGAACCGAGAAGGGAAATATATACCAATTTGCATTTGGTGGTCAGATAATAAATTGTCCTTTGAAAATTGATATATTGTTGAATTAGCACATAAATTTTATAAATAACATAAGCGAAACTTGTAGCGCAACGAGCAGGGCAAAAACATAAAAACCCGCGGCAACGCGCGGGCATTTTTACTACTCCAGTATATATAGATGTTTGATAAAATATTGCATTGCATTTATGAAAAAGAAAGTAAGCAAGGATAAAAGGAGAGGGAGCCCCCTCCACAAGTGGTAGACTACCCGACACCCCGTCTGATATTAACCTTTTTTCATGGGCCACCAAAGAATCTTCCTAGTAAATTAATTACGCCGCCCCATAAATATCATCAATTTTCCCAAATATAAATCTATGTTAAAGAAAAGAAAATATAATAATATTATTATATAAAGCCAAAACTTTGAGCAAGACTAAAAGATAATTTTTTTTTTATATACAAACTAGTTTTTATCCCGGGAGCGTCCCGGGTTGAAATATATAATATAAAATAATAAACTATATTATTATTATTATTATTATTATTATTATTTTAAACAAATCTCTGCCATAACTTATTATATTCAAATATAAAAAAAAACGAATCTCTGCGCCGGGGTATAAATCTAGTGCCATTACAAATGAATTCCGAAGTTTGTAATCGATCATTCTAAAAAGAACTAACATGAAATAAGAAAAAAAAAGTTAATTATTGAAATATCGAACGCATTAGTCTAAGGGTTATGTGATGCGTTAAAAAATTCATGGGTGTATGATCGGGTATGTAGTTCGGGTATTTGGGTATGTTGTTTCGGGTAATCGGGTCGGGTATCACCTAATCCCAGACCCGACCCAAACCCATAATTTTTTTTTAAACTAATCCCAAATCCGACACAATACCTGTCGAGTTACAAAAAATAGTCATTTTTTTCTCCGATTTTTATATAGCACTATGGTACTCGTTGGAAAGATAATAAAACGGTCGTTAATTTGGTGTAATTTTTTTCATTAAAAAATCTCGTATATAAAAGATATTAACGTTTAAAAGTTATGGGAGGAAACATGAGAGAAAAAATAATAAAGGTTTAATATTTAGATTTAGTAGATTAGGTATTTAATATATTAGGTTAAAGATTATAATAGATTAGGTTAAATCATATCTATTTTTTTTAATTGATTTAAAATTGTCACATCACATCCTATGTGGCATCTCTCAAAGGAGAGATTGCATAAGTGTATGACATGTAAGATTAATCCCTTTGCAATATATATATACTAGTTTTTATCCCGGGAGCGTCCCGGGTTGAAATATCTAATATGACATAATAAAATATATTATTATTATTATTATTATTATTATTATTTTTATTTTTTTTAAACAAATCTCTGCCGTAAGTTATCATATTCAAATATAAAAAAACGAATCTCTGCGCCGGGGTATAAATCTAGTGCCATTACAAATGAATTCGGAAGTTTGTAATCGATCATTCTAAAAAGAACTAACATGAAATTAGAAAAAAAAAAGTTAATTATTGAAATATCGAACGCGTTAGTCTAAGGGTTATGTGATGCGTTAAAAAATTCATGGGTATATGATCGGGTATATAGTTCGGGTATTTGGGTATGTTGTTTCGGGTAATCGGGTCGGATATCACCTAATCCCAGACCCGACCCAAACCCACAATTTTTTTTAAACTAATCTCAAACCCGACACAATACCTGTCGGGTTACAAAAAATAGTCATTTTTTTCTCCGTTTTTTATATAGCACTATGGTACTCGTTGGAAAGATAATAAAACGCTCGTTAATTTGGTGTAATTTTTTTCTTTAACTTTTATTATATGGAATCCTTAGTTTTCATAATATGACTTGAGTCATTTTATTGTTTCGGTTAACAAGGGACAATATCTACATACTTACCTCCTACCTGACATCTTAGCTACTTATGTTCTCATAGGTCTTCCCTAGATCTGTAGACTATCCCCGTCTACTATTATCACGAATGATGTAATGGTTTAAGGGGCCATTCTATCATGCACCTTAGGGCGTCTATTGTAATACTCGATTGTAGCATGTATATGCATACATGTCTATGTGTCTATTTTTAACAAGTAATTTGTCTTGGTTTCCAAGACTAACCCGGCTTTTTAACTTAGCCGTTTCTAGCTTCTTGGATTCATCCCCGAATCCATCCCTCGTTTCTTTTTGGTTTGCTTGAATGTTATAAACAAACTTTGCTTTACACTATCACTTTCCTTTCTTTGGCTAATCCTATTTTAAGAATTTGCCATTTATTTGGTTTACCCAAGTTCCCGTTTTGCTCACTAGATTGGTGGTCATTGCCCTAACCGACCCGTTTAAAGACTTTTGAGTTTTAGATTTCAAACCATTTATATATTTAGAACGCTTACTTTCTAAAAGTCCTTTTTCTACGCGATGGGGTGTTTTTGGCCCAAAAGTGCTTTTTGGTTGGGCTTGGCCCAACAGACTTGGTTTTGGACATGTTTTTGGGTTGGGCTTGATTTACAACTTGTATGGGTTCATTTATGCTTCGGTTTAGCATTAGAATTTCGTTTTTAAGTGTAAAGTATAAAGTTTGCGTTATGTAAAGTTTATAGAATAATGAAATAGATTAAGATTAAATGCAATTAACAAAATACTTTTCCATGTACTAGACTCAAGAAAAGAAAAAAAACAACTAAATTTATTAAGTACAAACTAAAACCAGACAGTTCAATAAATATTTGGCAAGGTCCGATACGATGTTGGTCTCGGTACCAAACCAAAAAGAAATCAAAATTCTCTACAAGTATAATGAAAACACACCGTTGAATAAAAATTGAATCTGCTGAGGTCTGATCCAAGTTTGGTATTAGTAATGGACTGAACAAAAAATAAATTTTCTTTAAAAGTTTAACATTAAACTAAACCGTTGATTGCATGTTTTAGCTGGCTAAGAGTCGATGCCAATTCGATCAAGTTCGACCGATTATTATAAACCCTTACATAGACAATTCTAATTACTTTTAACTTAGGGATGAGCATTTTTTTTTCTAAATATCCATACCTTACCTGTACCGATTTATGGAATTCGGTATAGGTATCGGTACCCAACGGTTTCCAATTTTTTCGATTTCGATACTCGGTGCTTTCAGTGTTGGTACGGGTAAAAACAACATACTTACCGGAGTTTATATACTAATAGATTTGATAACATGATTTGCTTCGTATTATGGTATTTATGATACTTGCATCGATTTTACCTATTTGGTACTCGTATCATATTGGTACTCGTACCAATTTACCAATTTGTACACGTATAGTATTGATACTCGTACATATTTTACCTACTTAGTACACATATGGGTGCTAAAAAAATAAAAATAACAAAGTGGAACCAAAACAGGTACAATACCAAAATATATCAATACTAATACCCATACTCGTACCGTATCAATATATTCGATAGTGTATTTGATACTCACCTTTGTTTAAATTCGATACTATAGAAAATTAGAAACACATTTTCATTATTGTTAAAAGAAAATGAATTTGAGCTGAAGAACTTATTACATCGTGTATATATATGTTTTCTCCCTCTTTCCCTTCATTTTAAAACCCGAAGACGCAGCGTAAACCAGCTCTTTAATTAAGGATCTTGCCTGCCTCTTCAAAGATCTTTGCGTCTTCAAGTCTTTGAATACATATCACTCAATCTCTGCTCCTTTATTCCTCATTATTATTATTATTATTCCTCTTCAATTCCTATTAATATTGCTCTACCCCAGGTAACCATCCCTCTTCAAATCTGTGCTTTTATCCCCAATTTCTCCAATCTTTTTGTATTTTTTTTTAATAAAAGGTTCAGTTTTTCATTTATGGGTTCTTTAGATTTCAAATGAAAGTTTTTGTTATTCTCTTGAGTTTATCTTGATCATTGCTTATATAGTTATGTTGATTTTTTCATTGTGTTTGTTGTGTTAATTGCTAATTAGGGTTATATAATTTATGGGTTTTGGGTTTTGATGTTTAGATTAATCTTTTAGATGTGCAAGTTGCAATTTTTACATTTATGCTGCATAAATGCAGTCTCTTTGTTAATAAAAAAAAAATACTATTTTTTTATGCTTTTAATGCAAGGTTGTGAAAATGGATGTGCATTTTTTGTTTATTGTTTGGGTTTTGATAGTTTGTTCTTATCATCAGGCTGCATCTATAGTCTGTTGAAGAATTTGTTTTAATGGTGAGTGAAATCTTCATTAGGAGTGTTATGATAAAATCCTGATTGAAAGTTGTTTATTTTTTTAAAGCTGTTTACATGTTTGTTGTTGGGTTGTTTTGGAAATTAGGGAGAAGCTCCAGCTTTAGTTATTGATGATGTGCAAAGGAGTTTTTCAAAAGGGTTTGATCTTAAACAGAACAATTTCGAAACATCGGTTGTTGTCGGACATAGAACTGTATGATGCTGAACCAAGTCTTGTTTCAATTCAGTTTTCCTTAAAAGCTTCTTGTTTTAATGTTTAATTTTTTATTTTTTTTCCTTTTGTGCATTTAGTATTGTATCGGTGGGACCGATGAGCCATCGTCAAGTGTTCTTATTTTCAACAAGTTGACCGGTGAATGGTGAGTTTTGATTTATTTTTTATTTTATTTTATTTTTTTAGTTTTGAGTTATTGATGAGTTAATGAAATAAAGATCGTGTTTTTGACGCTTACAGTGTGATACCGACCGTTCTAGGAACAAAACCAGAATCACTTAAGGGCCACTCATGTGTTCTTTTGAATGACGATAGAATCTTGATCATCAAAAAGAATTCCAAATCTAATGTATCTGTTTGGTTTCTTGAGGTGGGTATTTCTCGATATACAAAACTTATCAAGAATTGTGTAGTGTTCACATGTCTTGATTGCGAAATGACATTGTTCTTTACTTTTTATTAGGTGGACACACAATTCATTCGGGACCAAAAGAAGAAACTTGAAACAGAAGTTGTTGCTTGGAGTAAGGGCGTTATTGGTAACGCTGAGCGGCCCATAGTGATTAGTGGCCCGTCTGGGGTGGGT
Source organism: Ambrosia x helenae (assembly GCA_030844895.1). Lineage (NCBI taxonomy): Eukaryota > Viridiplantae > Streptophyta > Magnoliopsida > Asterales > Asteraceae > Ambrosia > Ambrosia x helenae. The sequence continues at coordinate 121,792,549 of CM061228.1, forward strand.
AAGGGTACCCTAATTAATATGCTCATGAAAGAATTCCCCACGATGTTTGGATTCTCGGTTAGCCACACAACTCGTGGTCCAAGAGAGGGGGAGCGAAATGGGGTGCATTATCATTTCACTAAACACGGTGTTATGGAAGAAGATATTGAATCCGGGAAATTTCTTGAGTATGCCGCAGTCCATGGAAATCTTTATGGGACTAGCATAGAAGCTGTTGATGTGGTTGCTGATGCTGGAAAGGTATTATTTAGCTCGTGTTCAATATTCTAAATAATTATAGATGTTGACATACATAATGACAAAAATAAATAAATATATAAATGAATAAACTTTTGAGTTTGTTTTTATGTAGAGATGCATTCTTGACATTGATGTTCAAGGAGCAAGGTCAGTGAGGGCGAGTTCACTTGAAGCTATTTTCATTTTTGTGTGTCCACCCTCATTTGAGGAGCTTGAAAAGCGCCTTCGTGCAAGGTTTGAGTTTTATCTTTAACAAAGTGTCAGCAAAACAATATTGTTTTTGTCTGTCTTCAAGTTGACTAAAACAAGTTCTCTGATTTGGTCAACAGAGGAACGGAAACTGAAGAACAGATCCAGAAAAGACTAAGAAATGCAAAGACTGAACTTGACCAAGGAAAATCTTCAGGCCTTTTCGATCATCTTTTAGTGAACGATGATATTAAAGCCTGTTATGAACAACTTAAGGTGAATATACATTTGAGATAACTATGATTTAAAAGCTTTTATATGATTCTATCTGATAAATTATTGTGATTTTGCCGTAGAATATCTTGGGTATTAGTGAAAGCATCAACACTGTCCCAGTAACCGGTATGCACTTAGAAATATGCCGCTACACATTTGATTATATTTCGTTTATGCAAGTTTAATTGATTCTTATGAGGAACTACTTTGTGAAATGCAGCAAGTGAAGTGTTTGATTTGCCTGCGGACCTCTCATTGTCCAAAATCGATGAAAAGATCTTGATAGACTGCGGGGCTGCTGAACAGAAGTATGTACAACATCTTACACATATTCTCTTTACAAAAGTCATGCAGCAAACATAAAAAAAAATGCATGTTATAATGCACAATGTTTTCTCATAACTGTTGTTTGCTGATAAATTACGTTCACGCCCGTGTTATTTTCTAAACAAACTTAACATTATCTTGCAGGGTTGTTCTTGATTTATCTTCAATGAAAGGAGGTGCGCCTGCTCGAACGAGAGGACTAGATATGTGTGTTTTTAATCAATAAAGAGTTGCAACTCTTGCACCGTTCTCTTTAGTACCGACTACCGACTCTAGTCATGGATTACTATGTTTTTTTTTTATTTGAAGGGGGAGACTTAACAAAGTAACATGTAGTTAGAAATCCCATTTTATGGGCTATGTTTTTGTGTTCTGAAAGTTATTTGATTGAGGGATATGGAATTATGGAGTAACTGTTGAGAATTTCAATTTATAAGATGAACAATGAGAAAGGAGATGAATCTTTATTTTGAACAATCTTGCATTATTTTTATACATTTTTATAAAAAGAATTGTTTTTTTTTGTTGTAAAATCATTTATTTTTATATTGCTCTTTATGTTTTTATAAGAATAGCCTCTTGTTTATATAGTAAAAAATATAAAGGTTTCATTTCATAAAGGACGATTTACGTTAGGATAGCAGGCAAATGGACAACAAGTTAACTTGCGTTGCCTGACTAGTTGGATTAGTTTTTAATCTTTTAAAGGGAAAAAGAAGACTGTTGTAGGGACAAACACTATTTTTTTTTAAATCAAAGGTTTACAACAAGATCTTGTGTTTGTTGGAGAGATGGATCATGTGTGTTAAAGATGCTGACTAATCAACTAGTCACTGTGTAAGTGGTCGGACTTTATGATGGTTTTCTGTGGCAGTTGATGCTTGCAAGTTGCAACTATCACATGCAGCTATCTACTGGCAAACATGTGATGGAAAACAAGAAATTAATATTTCACCAATCACAAGTTCACAACATTTGTTGCAACTGTCATGACAGCCGTCCGTTAATAGTTTATGTTTCTATAAAATTATAAATCATGTTATATATGTTGTTTGGGAGGTCAAGGAAGTTAGTGACATGATGGGAAGATGGACACTGAAGCCTCGACGTGTCATGTAACGATTAGTGAGATAGAAGGGTTGAAAGTGTTTGTAAGTCTCAATCGTTTTTAATCGAATTATATCACATGCAACAAAATAAGGAATACCAAAAATCAGTGTTTTTTCATACATTAGTCATGGTACCGGATCATGGTTGTGCCCCCGGTGGCCTAATATCTCATGATTAATTTTGAAAGTCACCTTAAAGACTAATCTAAAACAATAACTTACTTGTGAGGGCTATTATCCATGTCAATTGTATTTTTATTTTATACCATGATTTTATTTCATAAGGATGTAGGAACCACTCGTATATAAAATAAAAATGAACAGATTACTTACGATTACAAATAAAAGAAAGCAAATTACAATACAAGTTACAACAGAAGAATAAGAAATAGGTAGAAGAAGAAGAACTTGGCTGAGAATCGTGTTGAAGACGGGACCCTTAAAACAAATTCCGAGTCTATTAACGAGAGCTCGTTTTGTTTCCCAGGGTACAACAGCCGGAACAATAACAACTGACGAAGTTGGCTCTGGCCCAGATGATACCTGAAACAGGAAGTTAGAACTTGATTGCTGGAGAAGAGTGTTGGTGAAATCAGAGAATCAGTGAAGTTTTTTGGTGTCTTCCAACCAAGGGTCTCCTTGGTATTTATAGTGTCCCAAGTCGAAACAGTTTCGGAAATCATTAAAAACGAAAAATAAATGTGACTAAACTTCTTCAATGGCATTTATTCTGTTTTTAAAGTTTCAAACGAAACTGTTTGACTGAACAGTTACACACTCTGAACTGTATTGTAGCTGCTGAGGAGCTAAGCGAGTCCGTGCGCGCCCTGCGCGAGACGTGATTCTCGTGTTACGTCAGGCGCAGCTGACCCGCCTCTACGCAGAACGTATTTACATTTTACGTCACAGCTCCGCGTCACGCGAAAGCCACCTGCGCGCCCACCTGGGATCATCTGCGCAGACCAGGAAGCCCCCTGGTCTTCCGGGGGTACTCGCGCGCTACACACCTCACCCACCACTTGTTCATCACAACCCAAGCACTAGACCACAATAGGGATGAGCAAATGGTACCGGGTACCAGTACCGAATTCCGGTACCGAATCAATTTCGGTACCACTACCGGTACCCACATTTTTTGTTTTTCGGTACCGGTACCGGTATTTACCAGTTTTTACGTTCAAATACCGGTACCGTACCGGTACCATGCTCATCCCTAGACCACAAGCCTGCGTTCAAAAATACTAAAGCGGCTCGCGGTGATGCGAGTGTGCGAAGTGCAAAGTGCGTCATCAAAGCGCCACATTGCGCCCATCGCCCACGCCACGCGCGTGGGCGTGTGCGAGTTAGGGTGCACCAAACGCAAGTTCCACAGTGTTTGCTCTTATGAAACTATAAGGAAGGAGTGTTCACACTTATATACCACTCATGGTATCATCACTCTTCCAATGTGGGACAAGTTCCACTTTGTTTCAATTTTTCAGCTTTGAATGTTTCATTCACCAAACTTTGAGCATCGATATCTCATTCATCCTAGCTCCGTTTTGGACGTGGTTTGGTTTGTTGCGAAACTCTCACAACATAGAACATAAACCCACAAAGAAATATATAATTAAACATCTGTTTCAAATATATATTTTAGTCTAAAGTTTGGAAAAACTTATTTTCCTATATTTGTGAAAATAACATTTTTATATATTTTTGTACTAGGTTAAAAATAGAATCCTACCTGTTACACGAGTTGAATAATTGTCATACTATGTATGCTTAGTAAAAACAAAGTTATGTTCTTAAAAAACTTGTATTGCATGAGTTAAATAAAATATAATTTAACCTGTTATATGTCTTTATAAATAAATTTTATTGTGATAGTTTATAAATTTTGTTAAGTTAACTTTCTAACTTTAATACAATTTTTAAAAATAGTTTAACGATTGGGTTAGAAACCCGGATATTACACGGAGTTAGATCAATGAAATGTTAAATAACTAGATAATTATTTATAAATGAAAAATTAAAAGAAATAGTTGTGAAAAGAAATATTATTCAACAAAGAAGTGGACAAGTCTCATTATCGTGGTGGAGTGATTAGAGAAATGAAGATAAGAACTAGATTCTTGTGGTTGCAAATTCAAGTCCGAGCTAACACGAGTTTTATCCTCCAGTGCTAACTCACAGAACATAGTTCTTGTGGGGGCACAACGGCTGTCAAAATGCGGGTATGACCTACTTATCCCTATAAAAAAAGATAAACGAAATTCACTGTTAAAAAAATGGACAAATTATCACTTAATATGAGGGAGACTAGCCGATTACCCCGGAAGGGTCCCGGGGTTGAAAAATCTAATTTTACGTGATAACCTATTGCAAATGGCTCAAGTTAACTAACCACAAAATCTCTCAATCATTGCATGTTCATAGTATTCTAATCAGTAATAACTCATATTCCTCACAAAATCTAATTTTACGTGATAACATGAACACTTTGTGTGTTTTTTTCCTGTATGAACGAAATCCCACAAAAATAGTCGATTTTTTCTCCGTTTTTTATATAGCACTATGGTACTCGTTGGAAAGATAATAAAACGCTCGTTAATTTGGTGTAATTTTTTTCTTTAAAAAATCCCGTATATAAAAGATATAAACGTTTAAAAATTATGGGAGGAAATATGAGAGAAAATTTTAAATTTATTTTTAAATTATTTTTTCCTAAAATAACTCAATTTAATTAAAAAAGGAAACAATTCAAAAACACCAAAAACTCTCCATTATGATGCCACGTGGCACTCTCAAGAGAAGGTTGAGGCCTCCACTGCACGCTACTACGTCAGCATATACGTTTTCTTTTATATATATACTAGATTATACCCGGGAGCGTCCCGGGTTGAAAAATTTAATATGATACATTAATTTTACATATGAAATAGACTGATGTATAACTCTAATATTAATATCTAACCTAAAACAAATTAACAATGTACAACTCCAATGCTAACACCTAACCTTAAAGAATGTAGAACTTTAATGTAACTCTAATATTAACACATATCCTAAAAATTAAACAAATGTACAACTCTAACATACTAATATTGATATCTAACTTAAAACAAATTAACAATGTACAACTCCAATGCTAACACCTAACCTTAAAGAATGTAGAACTTTAATGTAACTCTAATATTAACACATATCCTAAAGACTAAACAAATGTACAACTCTAACATACTAATATATTGATACCTAACTTAAAACAACGTATAACTTTATTAACCTATTCGGCTTTAGATAAAAAAAAATTCATATTTACTAATTTAAACATAATTAGTGACTTGTCTATACATGATTAATGATTTACCTGAACACTTTATGGTTTTTTTCCTGTATGAACAAAACCTCACAAAAAAATTTATCCGTTTTTTATATAGCACTATGGTACTCGTTGAAAAGATAATAAAACGCTCGTTAATTTGGTGTAATTTTTTTCTTTAAAAAAATCTCGTATATTAACGTTCAAAAATAATGGAAGGAAACATAAGGTGAAAAAAATCCAATTTTGTTTTTAAATTATTTTTTTCTTAAAATATCTCAATGTCACATGGGATGACACATGACACATTTAAGGAAGAGAATGTCTCTTTGAGTGTCATGTCATTAAAATGACTTTGGTTTATTATATGTATAGATATAGATAGATTTGAAAAAACTAGAGTGAAGAAACACTAAAAAGTAACCTTTTTTTTCTTAATGTTTCTCATTCATTATAGATAGAAGGTAGAAGATACGTGTATGTGCAAGCCTTAAATATACGATCGATTAAAACAAAAGAAGGGAATAATTTATATGTATAATCCTTTAATCGTCAAAATCTTGAAAAAAAAAGCATTCAAAAGAATGATAATTGTAGCCCCAGATGGTTGAGGACCTAAAGTTTCTTATGGGAGGCTTGAGTTCAATTCCCACTAGCTACATTTGGAGGACATTGGTGGAGGGGAAATGAGGGATGACCCGGCCATTGGCTTGGGTTCGAGTTCTGATCTCGACCGGTTTTACCGATTATTTCACCGTCGTGCCTTCGGGCGGGTGAGTGGTCGGGTTTTCCCGGGAATTGGTGGCCCGGGTACTCTCGAGTACCTGATTCGCCAAAAGGGTGCCCGAGAGCACTCGGAATTGATTCGTTGGCCGTTCAAAAAAAAAAAAAGTTAAAAAACAGCAAAGTGTGATTGATATGAATCTAATAATATGTTATCCTTTAAGTATTACAATGATCTCTACGAGACATTTAGCTGTGATGTGTTTGGTGGATTGCATCACAGGTCATGTAAGACATACCATGTGTGATGTGTTGGTCGTTTGCATGTTTTAAGTTGTGGGAAACAAACATGTCTACCATACCAGATGGACAAGGTCATTTGCTACAACACATCGACACTAATTAGGTAATTATAGCTACATTGTATCATTATATTAAAGGATGTCGGAAAACTCATTTTAAACCACAAAAAGGTCTTCTTGAATTTTGTTTAATATTTTTTAAACTCAAAACAACTATGTTAACAATCGAAATTTCATAGAGGGTTGGTGCGTGTTCAATGAAAATTAGTTCATGACACATAGTCCAAGTAAGTGTTTTCTATAGGTTTCTTCCTATCGCAACGAGGTTGTTAAAGTGTGTATTAGGCCATGTGTGTGAAATTTGTGGGTTAAAGGGGTATTAAAGGGGCATATTTTGATATATGGTAATGTGGGGTCATTTGGTGGGTGAAAGGGGCATTAAAGGGGCAATGGGTGTAATGGTGGGTGAAAGAGGCATTAAAGGGGCAAGAGATGAAAGGGGCATTAGTTTTTTTTTTTTTTTAAATCTGCCACGTGGCAGCATCCCATTGGATGGGCAATGGGGGCAGTGTTTGTGGGTGAACGGGGCGCCAAAAAAGCCCTTTAGCGCCCATTTGACTGACCACTACGTATGGTCTTAGGCATGATATTGCAACACAAATAATTGTTAGTATTGTCATTGGTGGTATATAATAACCTAAACTATTAGAAATTGGTCATTGGCACCTCCAACTAAAAATTTAGCCACATATAACCTGAACTATTAACTTATTGGAATCTAACACCCAATTAACTGACGCCGTTAGTGGGTTGCTGACGTGACACCAGTTGCTGACTTGGCATGCTGATGTGTCAATCCACGTCAGTGTGCCACGTCAGCAACTGATGCCACGTGGATTGACACACCAGCATGCCACATCAGCAACCCACTAATGGCGTCAGTCAATTGGGTGTTAGATTCCAATAAGTTAATAGTTCAGGTTATATGTAGCCACTTTTGTAATTGGGGTGCCAATAACCAATTTCAAATAGTTTAGGTTATTAGAATCAAATTCCCTTATAAAAAAATTTTAAAAAGTAGGATTTTTGTTAGAAGCAAAAGTGTACAAAACTATTGTTTTAGGTGGTGTTTGTTTTTCTCCCAGAAGCATTTCTGACCTCTTTTGTCTGCGGCGCGCAGACGCGGACAGACGTTTGAGGCGGGCAGACTGTTTGTTTTTTGGAAGACATTTCTCTCCAAAAGCTCTTCCTGACCTCTTCTTGGTGCAGACTTGGACCAAAGTCTTCTAAGGTCTTCTCCTCTTCTCTTCTCCTCACCCACCACCACCACCACCCACTACCACCACCACCACCACCGTCCACCACCGTCACCCACCCACCACCACCACCACCTAGCATCGTCCACCACCACCGTTCACCACCACCACCGTCCATCACCACCACAGTCCACCACCACCACCGTCCATCACCACCACCGTCCACCACCCACCACCCACTACCACCACCACCACCACCGTCCACCACCGTCACCCACCGTCACCCACCCACCACCACCACCTAGCATCGTCCACCACCACCGTCCACCACCCACTACCACCACCACCGTCCACCACCGTCACCCACCGTCACCCACCCACCACCACCACCTAGCATCGTCCACCACCACCGTTCACCACCACCACCGTCCATCACCACCACAGTCCACCACCACCGTCCATCACCACCACAGTCCACCACCACCACCCACCACCGTTCGCCACCACCACCGTCCATCACCACCATCGTCCACCACCCACTACCACCACCACCGCCGCCACAGTCCACCACCGTCATCCACCCACCACCACCTAGCATCGTCCACCACCACCGTTCACCACCACCGTCCATCACTACCACGGTCCACCACCACCACCCACCACGGTCCACCACCACTACCACCACCACCCACCACGGTCCACCACCACCACCTACCACCGTCCACCCACCACCACTACCACCACCCACCACTGTCCACCACCACCACCCACCACCACCACGGTCCACCCACCATCACCACCGTCTACCACCAGACTGCTGTAAAAACTCAGTTTATTTAAATTTAAGTTTATTTCAGCAGCCTGCAAACGTTAACAAACAAACAGTCTTCTTCTTGCAGACTACAGACCTTTGGTCCACCTCTTCTCCTGCAGATGTCTGCAGATGTGATCCGCGGACTGCAGACCTTTTCCTACAGAAAAAACAAACAGCACCTTAATTTCTAGTTATATAATTGGAAAATAAAGTTTTTTTTTTCCTTATATTTTATTTGAATTTTGTTCCGGACTAATAAACCACCTTTAAGAATTTTTTTAGTTATTTTAAAATAATCTCATAGTTTTTAAACAACCTTTTATCAAACAATAATGAGCTCATGCCCCATGAAAGCTTTACACGAAGCTACTTGGAAGTTTCACGAAATAAGCCAAATACCCTTCGATTAGTTATGTTGTCTATTTTAATAATTTGATTCATAATTTCTTGAGCTCATTTGCTGACCCAAACACAGCCAATTACAAGTGATACGTAGGTAAACGGGTCACAAGTTGTGCCGCTACCCCTTTTGGTATTGCAAAACCTACTCTATTGAAAATAAAACATTGGCCCTTAGTAGCTGGAGAATTACTTTGCACAACTTTCTTCACGCGATCGAGGAGCTTAATTGCTTGCAGGGCCAGCGCTCCAAAAGTATCAAAAGCGAAGGGCACAAACACATGCTGGTTCTCTAGACAAGCCGCTTCATGTTTATCCACTTTTTTGCTCTCCGCTTTCAAAACTGTCTGCCCAGCCACAAACCCCGAATCCCGGAGTCCGACCAATTGGGATACCCCAGTAAGGTCAACGCACGCATGCTTGCCTTGCGCCCATCCGAATACAAGAACGTCCGCTGGCCTCAAGGTGGACCGCCCGTCAAGTGGGTCTGTCAAGAAATTCACAGGAGCCTCTTTTTGGGTGAAATCCCTGCCCTTCGTAACACATCCCATAGAACATCTCTAACCAGGTCATGTCTGTATTTAAAAGCCTGGCAACTCCTTACAATGTAGGGCGTGTTCTCCAAACTTGTCCAATCGTGTTTTTTTACAGATCGGACACGGTTCGTCAACGGGGAACATGGGAATCATCAGTCGGTATTTGAGGACCGCCCGATATTCGATAGCCGACATATGTTGCCCGAGTCCGTCAATTGGGAGTGTAGTGAGGAAATCTTGAGCATGGGCCTCTTTGAGGCATTCAAACACCGCTTTCTCTGGCGCGAATACATGTTAAACTCCTCCTTCATAGTCTGCATGGCTTTACAGTTAAACGCACTCGCCAAGATTTTTTGAGGCTTTTTTTTTGGGGCGGTGTCTTTATCCGTAAAGCCACCCACATCTACATTGAGGAGAGAGCTGCGAATGTTGTCCAGTGCGAGCTTATAATCATCGTCCATCCCAACCACCCGCTGTTACTTGTCTATTTAAGTTTTTAAATGTATGTTATTACATATCAATTAATGTTTTTTCTATATTTATTTTCACAAACAATTATTACAAATAAATTAATAAAATCTCCAAAATTCGATTTCAATATAACCTCCAAACTCCAAATAGTCTAGATAATCGTTCTCTAACAAGCAAAATGAAATTATTTTTCTTCCCTCCCAATCTTGTTTTATTCTCGTTTTCTTCTCTCTTTCATGAATACATACACAGCTTCGCTAGTGTTGCATTAGTTTGATAGGTAAAAAGAGTAACGCCGTACCGCGTTACATCGAATACTTTCCTACTCTCCTTTCCTTACATGGAAAACAACGTTAACCTCACAAATTAACTATGTTTTAGAACATTTGTTTTGGGAGTTTCTTTTAATACAATGAAGGTGCGAAAAAACAATATATCCCCAAACATTTATCCTCCGTTTCAAATCCACTTTTGTCTTTGTTCCCGAATTCACTTAACAAGAGAAAAGAAAGTATTTGGAAAGGAATGAAAGCTTTCTTTGTTTACCGAGTTTCATTTAAGCAAAGAAAAGAAAGGAGGACAAAGCATGTTGTGTTCCCGAGTTTCACTTAAAAAACGAAATGGAAGGAAACTAGGCCAAATCATTTAGTTTAGTTTTCCTTTCGATTTGAAAGGAAATGATATGTATCATTTCTTTTCCTTTCCTTTCTGTCGGCTCTTTTCCCTCCTCAAGTAAACTTGGGAACTGAGCGACCGTTAGGTTTTTGGACGTTTTAGTAGCCATATGTAAACTTTGAACCAACCATTAACTTTGTTTGGGCTTAGTTCACTTAACAGTTAACACCAAACAAAAAAAAAACCCACTTTTGTATGAGCCTTGTATCCAATTCTTTTGGCCGGGTTCCGTCTTCTCCCACGTTCAAATTTTTATACACCGGATTAGGGTTTCATCGGCAGGCAGACGTAGCAGCTTTCACTCGCCGGATTAATTATTATTTTACAGGTTCTTACACTCTTTGTTAATCCCACATATAATATATATATGTAAAATGAATTTGTGCATACAATATTGGATGTAATTTAGTCAACTCGACGTTTATTTAATAATTCTTTTGTGGTTTCGGATTGCTTAGGTTGTTATTAAATATTAATACATATGGTGAGGCTAAACGTACCCCTATATGTTAATTATTATTTGTGAGATTAAACATACCCCTATATGTTTAATGCAAGTAAAGTAAACGTAGAGAGATGATGTGACTCATTTAGTACGGGAGAGGTACATTTGGTAAAAACAATACGAGGGGTACGATTAGCACAACCCGAATTATCACGCCAAGTTTTGTTATGGCTAGAGCGTACTTGCAATCGATAAGATTACTTGGATTTAGTTCATTTGATTAAAAATGTTATTGTTTTTAGTATACAAAAGCGCGACAATGGCGTATGCTGCAATGAAGCCGACAAAGTTGGGCCTGGAAGAATCTCAAGAACAAATTCACAAGATTAGAATCACTCTCTCTTCCAAGAATGTTAAGAATCTAGAAAAAGGTATTAATTTTTTCGAAACCATCGTGTTGATGTATTCTTTGCAATTGGATTCTCAGCCCTTGTTATGTGTTTACACTTTACGCTCTAATGTAACTTACTAATGACATTGTGCTTAATTGGTGTGTCGTGTCACGCTTGACAATTTGTTTTATATTCCCTGGCATTGTTGTCAACGGACTACACATATATCGTGGGAAGCATAGCAACCCTCAATCGTTTGTGTATATGGTGATGAAGTTGCATCAGGCCGTTAGTTTTGAACTTTGTTTTTTATATATTATGTTTAGATGTTGATCCATGTTATCTGGATTGAATAGAGGGATGATAGGTTTTAGATGTAGTGTCATGTAGTTTATGCTTCTTTGATGTCAATCTTTGTGTCTACTAACACCCTCAGAAGTTTATAATAAAGTGCTTATCTGTCATAAATCACAGTTTGTTCGGATTTGATTCGTGGTGCCAAAGACAAGAAATTAAGAGTCAAAGGACCCGTTAGAATGCCAACCAAGGTTCTTCACATTACGACAAGGAAGTCTCCTTGTGGTGAAGGTATCAAACCTTTCTTTTAGTAAAATGTATGCCCTTACGTCGTTTCATTCTTTTCACACTCAGTTCACTTTAACCCGTGTCTGTTGACGAGGTGAACTTCGTATATATTCTAGTATTTCATGTGTTAAAACATTGCATATTTGATGTTTGTAGGTACAAACACATGGGACAGATTTGAGCTTCGCGTCCACAAGAGGGTTATTGATCTTTTCAGTTCACCAGATGTGGTGAAGCAAATCACCTCCATCACTATCGAACCTGGTGTGGAGGTTGAAGTCACCATTGCTGATCCTTAAATGGAAAGCCTAGTATTGTCGTTTTTGGGTGACATCTCTTTTGTTCTGTATGAAGATCTTGTGATAGGCTCATTTTTTAATCAAGTCTTATGGTTATAACATGGAAGAGAAGTAGACTTGTGTTCATTATTTCATTTTATTTTGAATAACATGAATGTTTCAAATGGCATTCAGGACGGTGCTTGGATAACATTTTCGGACACTATAATTTTATAAATCAAGTAAAGCATCTCCATTGGTTTGTTTGTAAGAAATGTTTGGCCTTTGTTGAGCCAAAGATAATAACATTTATCCGACCAAAGATAACATCAAGTGTATTCATTGTAGCACTTAAAAAGAGTTAAAAGCTTTCTTTTTTTCTTATCTCTTTTTGTTTATTAGTTTTTTTTTGAACGGTGACTTTCTTAACTGTGTGGCGGAGATCATCACACCGTCTCTTGGCAGGCCCTAATCACCCGCGCGTCTAAACTATGTTGTCTGAACCGGGTTCACGTTGGTACGGTGGAGACTACGGTGTTCGCCCGGAAACCATCCTGCCTTCACATGAGTTTCCTCGCTGAAGAAATGGCTGGATGAAAACCGGGTCAGCTTAGATTCGAACTTGCATCAACTAGTGAATCACGAGCTCTTATCTTCATTGCCTTGTGTGCTCTATGATTCGAACCTATGAATAGACCCTCGTAACAACTGAAGTTTTTAGTGTCAAAATATATAAAACGGTATAATTTTGTCTGGGATTTATGAAATTATCTTTATATATTATTACTAGGTGAAATCCCGTGCGATGCACGGGAAGACTGTATCATTTTTTAAGGTCTGTTTACTAAAGACCAAATCAAGAAGTCAAGCATCTGTTGCAAGCAAAGTCTGTTTACTAATGTTTGTTCCAAAGCAGTGGGTTTGTTAAGGAGATATGTCTGAAACAGCTGTTGCTTCAAACAGATGTTGCTTCAACAGTTTACTTCAAACAGTTGTTGCAAGCAAACTGTTGAAGCATCAACTGTTTAAAAGCAACAACTGTTTTAGACAGATCTCCTTAACAGACCCACTGCTCTGGAACAAACCTTAATAAACAGACTTTGCTTGCAACAGATGCTTTACTTCTTGATTTGGAAGGATAATAAAACGCTCGTTAATTTGGTGTAATTTTTTTTCAAAAAAATGTCATTTAATAAGGTTATTAACGTTTAAAAATCATGGGGGAAAGTGCATGTGCTATGCACATGAGAGAGAAAAAATAATTTAATAGTATATGGAGTATCCATGACCCATTTAATTGACCCGATAAAATGAGCGAAAAAAACTTAGTTAGATAGTCTGAGAATATGCCATGTGTCCCAATTTGGTTTCATTTTTATATAGTAGTTGAATTCTAGATGAATTTCATTTTCATTAAGATAGTTGTCAACAAAAAGTCATTTGTCTTTCAAGTACTAAACCAAAGATGACTTCAGGCATGCCCCCACCGATTCAATTTTTAAATAATGCAAAATATAGAAAGAAATTAAAGACGATGATAGTTTCAAAATAATATTCTTCCTGAAAACTGTCACTTGCCAATAATTAACATACTAAGTCTTTTTTTTTTTTTAAATATTAGCATTTTGAAATTTACTACTTACAAAAAAAAAAGTGACTATAGTCCTATGACATTTATTATTTAGAATTGAGTTAAATAAATGATATCAACAAATGAAAAACATCTAAGCTTCCATTAACTCATCATGCAATTCTAAAACCTTGTACAGATCTAAGTTAGGCTTGAATATAAACAAGAACAATTATCAAAACTTAAGTTAATGCATTACTTTCCATGGTCATTACTCATTAGGTTCCTAAGCATCCGAGTCTGATCCGGTTCTGTATCCGTCTTCCAGCGGTCTTTTCCGGCACGTGGAAGGCGGGTGGCGGTGGATCAACCGGCATTGCACCCTCCAACACATTCACTATCTCTCCCATTGTAGGCCTCATTCTCTCATCTGACTGTAAACACCAAAACATTATCCTCAATACTCGCTCCAGTTCATCGCTATTAACACCGCCTTCTATTGTTGCATTCACAATTTCACCTGCATTACCACCCACCCATTGTTCATAAGCCCAGTCACAACCATTGTTCCGAATACCACTCAACACCGCCAGAACAACGTATCCGAAGTCTAGTATGTCCTTTGCACTACCACCTCCATCATCTGAGCCGCCACCAAGAAAACCTGTTAAACCATATTCGGTCACTTTGGCTTCTAAATTCTCATCCAAAACGACGTTTTCACAAGTTAAACTTCCATGACCAACAAACTCGCGACATCCCATGTGTAAGTACGAAACTGCCCTTGCGACAGCTAAGCAAAGGTCCAACCTTTTTCTCCAAGTTAGTTTCTTGACTATCACAGTGTCCTCCAAACACTTGGCAAGTGATCCGTTTTTTAGGTACTCGTAAACCAAGAATCTGTAACTCGATTCGCAGCAATAACCTCGAGTCTGACAAGGTTTCTATGATGAACACTTCCTAGTTTCAAAACCACACTTCTAAACTTTCGCGGTTCTACCTTAACTATACTAAAATCTTTAACCAAAACAGGCTGCTTTTCCGGGAGAACACCTTGAACGTGTTTGACCCGACCCTATGCTTAAAGTTATCTGTAATGTCTTTCACTTCACTGTATGATAAACCAAGACACCCGCTAGGATTTGGGCCGTCTTTACTATAGGTTGCATAATCTGGAGGCGTGAAACCATACCTTTTTCGATAAATCCAGTATCCCATCAGTCCTAAGTGGATAAGGATAAACACGGCGATGGTTCCGCCACCGACTCCGATCACACAAGAAACACAAACTGAGAAGTGATCTTCTTGTGTTGTAGGAGTGTTTTGTGAGGGGGAATCAGGTTTAGATTTGGGCAAATTTGGTATAATCGCTAAAGGATCGTTACACCTTTTAACAAAAGAAATAGAAGCTATGGATAACCCCGACTGACCGCTAGCGTATTGGGTTGTCTTGATCTTGCAATTCGCGGTTCCATCGTTCATGAAAGTTGCAGCAGTGCATAGATGGTCTTGTTGACACAGGTTTTGACACTGCGCAGCACTGACTTGAGAGACGACGGTTTCATTTGGTGGATAAATAGCATACAGTAAAGTACGATCGAATGGAACCATCGTAAAACCTGATTTGCAGCTTTGCTTATAAGGAAGCAGGCATTTGGAAGAAGAAACTGATGATACAGAAAATGGACATTTACAAACAGGGGACCCCGATTCGTTAAACGCACAGATTCCAGAGAGCCCGCAGGTGGCAAAAACGTCACACTGATTCTCGACAGCTTGCCAAACTAATTTCCATGACGTCGAGTTTTTCGTCCACGAGTGTAGCCGAATATTTCCGTCCACATCCAACCGAAGGTATCGAAACTTGACATCTTGTTCATCATGATCATCGCTAAACACTGACCATATCGGGCTTGACATGTGATCAAACAGTTGGAAAGCTCCATCAGAAGCAAGCACAGCTCGCAGAGCTGACCGCGAAGGGACCGACGCACTTCTCCAATATACAACATTATTTTCCCATTTGAGTTCTAGATCACCCACTGCACCTATCCTAAGACTGTAATAACTTGATATCGAATTTCTACGAGCAGCTCGTAACACTTGATTTGATGATAAGTTCTGGCCCGGAGAAGCGTATCAGAAAGAGTATCGAAGCTTTGCCAGACAACGTCTTTGTTCTTATTCAACAGAACCAAATTGCCATCATTTTGCAGAACTGCTGAATCAACAGACGCATTAGCGGTTGCGCTGGCCCAAACAGTAACACCTCTTGTGGAATCAAAAAGAACCAATTCTCCGGTTTTTTTAAGCTCGAAATACGACTTGTCTCCTACTCTTAAGTCACCACCAGCAGCCCAAACAATGGGCTGTTTATCAGTTGGTATCAAACGCGAGCTTATACGTATCCCAATACCATACTCATTCAAACGGTTAAAGAATCCGATTGCGAAATCTCCATTTGAAGAAAGCCAGTGATTCTTTTCCTCCACTGATAGCTTTGATCCCAATGAATTTGCGAAGCAACAACCGGTAAAACAACGATAACGAGCAAAAACATCGAATGAACATGTAATGATCTGTCTCTTCCAAGCATACCTGCATATGCCTAAAAACTAAATGCAATCTTGAACTTTTGATCTCTGCACATTCAACAAACAGGAAACTTAATAATATTAATAAGATATTGACATGTGATGAATGAAGAATCAATTCTTGTCCTATGATGGCCCACCTAACCAAACCATGTATGAAAATAACAAAATCCATGTGTAAGATCTAATAATAATATGTTATGAAATTATTAATTTATTATTTGGTTGGTAAATTGAATATTTGGTGAAAATGGGTCCCATATTAGGCACATAAGATGATCATTTGAGCATAAGTAAACACTTTTTACAGGTCAAAAGAACACTCATAAACAAGATGTGCTAAACAACTAATACATTCAATGCAGGCACTTATTTAAAGTACACTAAATATTAAAGTTTGACAAACACAATCAATTAACTTAATCTTATATTATAATTGTTTGTGAACACAATTGAATTTTATTATTAAAAATACAATGGGAACCCACAAATTAAATGACCAAGAATAGCACACAAGTTAAGCAACACAAATAAGGAAAGCCTTTGAAAATAATATGATTGGACCCATTCAATCACTTTCATATATTTGTTGAATCAAGGGTGTCACAAGAAGGCATTTAAAGATATGTGAAAGGTCAAAGCATACACTGCAATGGCACCATGATATTATTGAGTGTGAAGTGAAGATTGTGTTTGATGGGTATGAAACAAGATTGAGGACAATGAGGAAAAAAGAGAGTCCCAATAATAAAGTTGAGTAATTGTAGAAAAAAGAGGGATCTTGAAGATGAATCTGATTATTTTTATGTATGTTTAAAAGATTATTTTGCACTAAAACAAAGAAAAAAAATCTTGAAAGTTTTTATGTAATGTATAAAAAGATTATTTTGCACTAAAACAAATAAAAAAAATCTCAATCTTGAAAATTTCAGTAGATGCAAAAAAAAAAAAAAAAAAAATCAAAATTCTTGAATTTTTATTTTATTTTTTTTTTTTTTTTTTGTGGCTATGAAAGTGTTAATTGTAAATGGCTCCTTTCCTTTCAATTGATAAATTACATCTATAAATATACAAGCCTATCTCCTATTTTTGGGTAGGAGATTAATGTCATGAATTCAAATTACAAATCAGTTGACTATACTATAATTATCTACAATCTATTACACCCCCGCAGTCGAAGCGGGAGGCGACCGGATGCTGAGACTGTCTCTGAAGTCTTCAAAAAGTATTCTTGGTAGACCTTTGGTGAAAATGTCGGCAATCTGGTACTTAGACGGCACATGCAAAATGCGAACTTGACCTTTTTGAACTTGTTCTCTGACGAAGTGAATATCGAGTTCTATGTGCTTGGTGCGTTGATGTTGAACCGGATTCCCCGACAGGTAGATAGCACTTATGTTATCACAATAAACCAGGGTGGCGGCGCGGGACAGTGGAGTATGGACCTCGAGTAACAAGTTGCGTAGCCAGCAGATTTCAGCTACAACGTTTGCCACAGCCCGGTATTCAGCCTCTGCACTGGAACGGGAGACAGTGGATTGTCGTTTAGACGACCAAGAAATGAGGTTGTCTCCAAAATAGACACAGTATCCACTAGTGGAGCGACGGGTATCAGGACATCCGGCCCAATCGGCATCTGTATAAGCAGTTAAAGTATGAGATTTGGAGCCGGATAAGGTAAGGCCAAAATCAGGCGTGCCTTTTACGTAGCGCAAAATGCGTTTGAGCGCATTCCAGTGATCATCTGTCGGGGCGTGCATGTGTATACATATCTGTTGCACTGCGTATGCAATGTCCGGTCTGGTGAAAGTAAGATACTGAAGAGCACCTGCTAAACTTCGGTAGAGGGTCGGGTCCTGGAATGGATTGCCGTGGCTAGTAAGCTTCGGATTGGTGTCGACGGGTGTTGCTACGGGGTTGCAATCAGTCATTTTAGCCCGTGCCAAGATGTCCATGGCATACGATCTTTGAGAGAGAAACATAGAATCTTTGAACCGTTTAACCGAGATGCCGAGAAAGTAACTCAAAGACCCAAGGTCTTTCATAGAAAACTCGGTGGAGAGATGTCTCATGAGGTGATGGCGAAGCTTGTCAGATGAAGTCACAAGAAGAATGTCGTCGACATAAAGAAGTAGGTACGCCGTGTCATGAGCATGGCGAAAAATGAAGAGAGATGCATCACACTTACTTTGAGTGAAGCCCAACTGTAATACATAGTCCGTAACCTTTGATACCACGCCCGAGGTGCCTGTTTAAGCCCGTATAATGATTTTTTCAATAAACACACATGATCTGGAAAATTCTTGTCCCGAAATCCCATTGGTTGATACATATAAACCGTTTCATTTAGATGCCCGTGTAAGAAGGCATTAGTGACGTCAAGTTGATGCACAGACCAAGAGTTAGACAAGGCAATTGATAACACAGTCCGAATTGTTGCCGGTTTAACGACAGGGCTAAATGTTTCACCACAATCGATACCCACCTGTTGTAGTCTCCCATCACATACAAGCCGTGCCTTATAACGTTCTAGAGACCCATCGGATTTAAATTTATGCTTAAATAGCCACATGCTACGTATTACATTCATATCCGGGCGACGAACAACTAACTCCCATGTCCCGTTTTTAATAAGAGCATGATATTCATTGGACATGGCGGCAAACCATTCAGGTGAGGCGAGGGCTTGGGTTGGGTTTTTAGGTAATGGTTGAATGGATGTGGTGGTGGAGGTGTTTAAGGTTGAAGGGTGTTTTGGTTTATGGATACCGCTCATGGAGCGTGTGTGAATGGTGCGGGTGGGTGGTGTGGAGGTATAGGAGGGATAGGCGGGCTTGGTGTTGGGCTGGCTGAGGGTGATGTTTGGGCCTGGGAGGTCGGACTTGGATGAGGCGGGCTGCTGAGTGGATCAGGTTGCGGGCCAGGGAGGAGTTAGTGGGCTGAGGAGTGGGAATTGGGCTTTGGGTAGGACGGTGCTGGATGGAGGGGCAGAATGTTCGTGGTCTGTTGTGTTAGTTGGGCCGGAAGAAGTGTTGGGTTGGGTTTGGACATGAGGCCAAATCGTAGGTGGTACAGTAGCATCAAAGATGTCATATTTTGGTGGAGGGGCGATGGTATGTTTGAAGGAAATGTGGTTTCATCAAAGGCTACGTGACGGGAGATGATGAATTGTTTTGTGTCGAGGTTGAAACAACGGTAACCGCGATGATTCGGTGGGTAGCCTAGGAATACACACGGTTGGGAACGGTCATTAAGTTTGTGGATGGTGGTGGAGGGAGTAAGTGGGTAATATGGGATGGTTGGTCGATGGTGGATTGGTCAGACATGGCGGGTGGGATTGATCAGAGGAGAATGTTTGGGTTAGGCTGGGAAGACAGAAATATTTAGGAGTTAAGGGTAATATGGGAAGCAAGGAGAGGGAAGCAGATGGTGGTTTAAGGAGCGGTAGAGGGAGACAGACGGTGGTTGAGGGGGGCGCAGAAGGAGGTTCCGGCAAAAAGAAAAGGATCCGGCAAAAGAAAAGGACCGGAAATATTTAGGAGTTAATGGCTCTGATTACCATGTTAATTGTAAATGGCTCCTTTCCTTTCAATTGATAAATTACATCTATAAATATACAAGCCTATCTCCTATTTTTGGGTAGGAGATTAATGTCATGAATTCAAATTACAAATCAGTTGACTATACTATAATTATCTACAATCTATTAGAAAGATAATGAATTAAAATCTATGTAAATAAAGATAAAAAGGGAGCTGAATCTGATGGTGTGCTTCCACACATACATTCAAGGTTTAGACAGAAAATTCATAATCCATTGATTGGTATCAAGATTAAAAACTGAAATGAGAACCTAACACAGAAAATTTGGTTCAGATTAAAAAAAGATGAAAAAAATAAATTGATAACTACAGACACAACCATAAGTCCACAGCATAGAAGTATATGTGCAGCAAATAGAATGTAGTTTAGGCACACACACACACACAACAAAAATAAATAAATAAATAAATAAAAAATTGCAGAATAATGAAGAGACATTGAAGTAACATTAATGGTACAAGGTATAAAAAACAATGGTAGATGAAGTAGTAAGTGGTAAAGATGTGACCAACCAGGAAGAATAAGTCAAATGTAAGTGAAGTGCAGACTTGAGCTCATGGTCGCCGGAAGAAGGTGAGAATGTTGGCCGGAAGTAGAGAGTTCTCCGGCGAGTACACACCCGTGAATGAAGTAGGGAGGGGGGACAGAGATTACAGAAAGTAGACTGGTCCATGAAAATGAGTTTGTGGACTTTTGTAGCTCTTTAGTTTGTCTTTTAGTACACACTATTAACTTTTGGTTACAAAGAGGAAAACTTTTATATTCTTTTCTATACAACCATACATCTATATTCTATCTAAAGCTGTTATAATTTTACTCAACGTTCAACACATAAAGATACAGTAAGTTAAACGCCCTTTGCTATTAAAAGTTTCAATTGGGTTTTTCTGTTTTTTGACTTTTTTTCCTAGTCATATTTTTTATTTATATTGCATAGGTTACAAACCTTTGCATCATATTTTTTTCTGGTCAAAAACCCCTCACGAACCTTCCCGGTTCTCACCAACCCAAGAATAGTTTGTAAGACCATACGTACTTGAGTGCTAAAAAGGGCGTTAATTGGATTTTAGCGCCGATTCGCACCCTCTACACCGCTACGACAGGTGCTAAAGGGGCAAGGTGGGCCGGTGGCGTTAATATATTAACGCTTAAATTTTTTAAACGTTCGAGAATTGACCGTTGACGGTCAAAAAAATTAAAAAAAAAAACTTTTTTTACTTTAAAAAATCAAATTAATTCAATTATAAAAACCCACTCCAATGCAATTTTTTAACACACATTTCTCTCAATCTTCTAATTTTATACACACCATGGTTCCATACCGTCCAACCTTCGGTGTCCCGTCTCGCCCAAGCAACCCGAATGCGGTGCGCCCAAACACTACCCAACCGCCACCCACTTTTAATTACCTAGATTTTAGACCCGAACAACCACGTGAAGCCAAGGGTTCTCAATTGTGTGTACAAAGAAAGAAGTATCAAACTTGGGATAAAGACGAGGAATTTGCACGAGCGCAAGCTTTGCTCGACATATCGGAGGATCCTGAAGTTGGTTAGTATTATTATTGTATGTTTTTTAAATCGTATTTTTTTTTAAAACCGAATTGAATTCGGTTTGGTTTCGGTTTAAAACCAAACAAACCGATTTCAACCAAATTGAACCGAAGTTTTTTTTCTCTAACTCATATGCGTTTGTGTTCCGAAATCCGAATAGAAAGTTAGCAATTAATAAAAACAAAAAAATCAAACCTCGCAATATATTGTAAAAGAAAGTTTAAAAGCAAAATAAAACAAACAAATCCGGAAAAATAGTCTTACACACAAACATCATAGAAATAATTTGGCTTACATTTAATATTTGGTCTTATATAATATATATATGGCTTATTAAACATTATTATTTTTATTTAATAATTAATTAGTTTACCGGTTTATTCGGTTATCTGAATAAACCAAATAAAAAAATGTATACCCAAAAACCAAACCAAACCAAACACCAAATTCATTGTTTGGATCGGTTTTTTCGTTTTACGGTTTTTATTTGGTTTTCGGTTTTTCTGAACACCCCTACATGGTCTAAGTAATCATTACCCAGGACTATTGCCTTGGATCTTGGCGAAGTCCTGGGTCTCTCCTTTTCACATTGTTTCCAAGTCGGTGTCCCGGATTTAAAGAGTCTTGCATTGTAGATGTTGACTCAGATAATTAGATCAAACATGGGATATTAAGGGAGATTAACTCGCGACTCTTTCTTATTCAAACAAACGAACTTACAAAGAAATGGACAAATAAAAACATTAACCTAATCCATATTTATACTAAAATAACAATATTAATTCTATTCAAATACTTCTACCAGTTATATTATAATACTAGCTCGCATTATTATCTCTACTAATTAAATCTAACTAGACATTTCTAAACATTCATATTAATTAATTAGAGTAAAGATCAAATACAAATGAGCTTAACCTACTAAACATGATAAGCGAAGAGGAAAAAAAAATTACATCTGCTTAAACATGCTTTCTAGATGAATACTACAAAAAATAAAAAAATAAATTGGGTAATTACGTAATTACTCTACAATAGTAATTATAAGGGTGAGCAATAAACGGTTCCGAACCGCGAAAACCGTGAAACCGACCCGGAACCGCTAGAACCGAACCGAATTAATGTTATAGGTTCCGGTTCCGGTTCTCATATTTTGGTATAATCGGTTCCCGGTTTGGGTCCGGTTAAGAACCGTTAGAACCGTTTTGAATTAAATTAAATATTTAAATATTCTATTATTAGTTTGAAATATAATATGTTGTTTCCTTCTTTATAATTCTTAACACTTTTAAATTGTTTTACTTCGTAGGAATGTAGAGTATTGCCTTATGTGATGGTCAGCAGTCAGCACAGCTTGTTCTGACCCGTTTAATCTGTATAAAAAGAATGATCTGATCCGAACAAAACATATTTTGATACATAAACTACTATACTTTTAGTAACCATGGTTAACACAAACTGTTGATAATTTTTTTTAGAAAAATCATTGTTTTTGTTTATTTTTTTATTTAATTGTTAATGTTAATTTTAGGATTTTATTGACAACCGGTTCCGGTTCCGGTTCTCATATTTTGGAATAAACGGTTCGCGGTTTGGTTCGGTTCGGTTCGGTCCGGTTCTGAACCGTTGCACAGCCCTAAGTAATTACGTAATTACTCTACACTATTTTTTTAAATTTCAGTACTAAAATACATGGTTAACAATATGAAAAAAATTCAAAAAAAAAAAAACCATTCATTGTTTCTCACGGTAAGGGCTATTTAAATAGGAACAATTTGTAAAAAACCTTCCTCTAATTAATTAAAAACTAATTAATTAAACTATTTTATATTACCCCTTCAACTTTCAATACATATTAATTCTAGGATTAACCTTTTAACAACATATGCTCTAATTCCCTTATATTGTTAATTTATGTCACACCTAAAGACATTTTTTTTTTATCATTTTATCCCCTCATCTCCTCAAAACTCTATTCATGTTCATCTTTATTTTTAACACAGTACTCTTTCAAAGCAAGTCTATAAATCAAACCACGTTTGATATGCCAATTCTCATTTCAAATGAAACAAGGATGTAACACGCATAGTCTATGAACTTCTTCTACATCCATATTTATCTCAACTCACCATTTTTACAAAATATGGTCTTAACAAATTTAACTTTGAGACGTACCAAAAGTATACAGTTTACAAATTAGCCAACTATTTGTTATCTAAAGTAGTTAAATTACATTTAAAAGGGACCAACGATGGTATTGCCGGTTGGGTTGGGTTGGGTTGGGTAGGCCGGTAGGGTAGCCGAAACGGGTACCTAAGACCATACTGTACTCCCTTAAGTTTAAATTTTTGTTATATATTATGGACATTGTTTTTTGAAAAGATGTATCGGATAATAAGGTTGGGTATAGGTAAAGCCCATGTGAACTTTATCGCGCCACATAGGTTTTGTGGCAACATTTCAAAGGGATGGTGTTTAGCGTCCCCTTTAAAGAAGAAAAAAAATTGATTGGTTGAAGAGAAGTGGGTCTACTAAATCAAGCTTTAACGACTGTGAGTGGGTAGGTGGAGGGAGCTATAGCGTCCCTCTTTCACGGTGGTAAGGCGGTGTCAGCACACGAAACTGCTAATGTGACATAGGGCGTCACTTCACACCCTACGGCCTAAATAATTATTTAATTATTTTTTTAAGAAGATGAGGTTGAAGTTGAATCTCTCACATCTAACTTAGGGGGGACAGAGCGCCACCAAAATTGGGCACGAATACTCCACTACTAGCACGATAACACCGTTGCCATCGGTGGTGGTAGGGGTCCCGTGAACCAATTTCTTGTTCTATCTAATGAGCTGGTAACAATGAAACGGTCATATCTTTTGACCTAATAATTATTTACCCACGTTCTTTTTTGTTTGACCGTTATTTTTTTTTACCATTTTATATTTTGACCGTTTATAAATTTTACCCTATATAAACACCATATCTACACATACAATTGTATACAACTACATGTTTGAATATGGGTGGTGGCAATATGTTTCCGAATACGTATCGTCGTCGACGACGACGATCATCCCGCGCTACACATCAACCAACTACACACCCACCGACTACACACCCACCAACAACACACAAACCAACTACACACCCACCAACAACACACTTACCAATTAATTATACACCCACTGACTACACAGCCTCCCCAAACATTTGAATATTATGAGCCACAACTTCCTGACGATTTATCCACAGAAGAATTGATTTACGGACATGATTACACAATGGCTATACTAGAACTAGGAGCAATACGGGTTGGAGATCTTGTAAGAGTGCCAGAGCGTGTTAATCCTCATATAGTGCAAAAACCCCCAGAAGAAGGTTATGAAACTGATCTCGGGGCCGAATACGTAATTTATTCGGATGAAGAAATGTCTTGCCCGACACCCGAAAGTGAGGGACATCGATACGAGAGGTTGGACAGACGTGATAGTGATCGTGACATTTCTTCGCCGAGTCAATTGCGTATTCTTTCTTTTTTTAGCTATGTTTAAGTAGTATTTTAATTAGGTTTATGTTTATGTTGAACTAAATGTTTTAATTAGGTTAATTATGTTTGTATTTTGATTGTTAGTATCTAACTTTAATTTTTTTTCTTTTAACGGTTACTTTCATTAAACATTAAACCTATCGCACAACAATTGTCATGCCGCAACATGGTTGAAGTTACTCCCGTGTGCATTCACATAGTCGGCGCGCGTGACTAGGATTGCAATGTCTTCTTGAAGATTAGGGTGCCGCGCAATCGTGGCTTCAAAGAGGGCGTTCCATCGGTTACACTTGGCGAAGAGATTTGACCACTTACTAACGAGTGAATCCTTGTTGTGGTCATTTGTGTCGGTTATTCGATTGAATTCCACCGATACGTTGTGCCAAAACGAATCTCTCTGTAAACCGGGAGGATGATTTGTGTGTCTGACTTCCAAATACGCCATCACTAACGTGATCTCCTCATTTACATTTCACGGGACCATTTATACGATATGATTAAAATATGATTTTAGTTTTGGTGTGATTTTGGTATTAGAAATTAGGGGGTTTTTATAGGGGTAAAAAAAGGTAGTCGTTAAGTTGCAACGGTTAGAAAATTAGTTACCGTTTGAAAATTAAAAAAAAACAGTTATTTTTTGAATTTTGAATTTAAATGAAAATAAATAAAAAAAATCAATTGAGTGTTGTCTTCGAAAATATGTTTCAATAAAGTAAAAAATAAAAAATCAATAAAAAAGGGTTAAGGGTTTCATACACCCCGTGACGTCATCTTTTGAGGTATGTGACATCATATTCTGGGTATGTGGCAGTCTTCTATTGGTGTATGATATGGGTCATGTTGTATGATTCCTAATTGAGGAATGTATGGTTTCTAAATACCATAAAAAAGTTGTTAGCACTTCTCCTTATAGTCAACCCTTCCCCTTAAGAGTAGAAAAAAGTTGCCCAAGTACATAGATTCCGAGGTTTTTTTTTTTTTTTTTTTTTTTTTTTTTTTTTTTTTTTTTTTTTTGAAAGGCTAACTTCATTAAAAACAAACCAACGGATTATCTCCAAGCCGGAGATAAACACAAACCAATACATCAAGTTACATCAAAACTACACCATTTGTTCCATTCTACCTTATCCTTTTTCGATCTACTATTAAACCATAAAAAACTAATAGCCTTTACGTCCGCCATTAACTTAGAAGCGTTAGCCTTTCCTTGTTTGAAAATTATCTCATTCCGGTTGACCCATATCTTCCAACACATAATAATAAGGATGCCGTATATTATCTCTTTCCGCGAACTAGACGATGGCAAAACCTCAACACTTCGAAGAATGTCTTTGACTGAAAACAGGAGCATCGGTGGGATTTTCAGCCACGTAACCAAACCGCTCCATAACCCATTCGTATACATACAAGCAGTGAAGATATGATCTGTCGATTCGACCGCCTCCCCGCAAAAACGACACGCACCGTCACCAATATTAATATTCCTACGAGCCAAGTTATTAGCCGTAGGGATTCTATCCAAGCTGGTCCTCCACATAAAAACGTTGCACTTGCTAGGAAGCCACTTACACCATTTATAATTATCACCGATCGGGTTACGTTCTTCGTTACGGAGCCACTTCCTAGCTTCCTTGACCGTATATAAAACGCTAGATCCAGAATTCCATCGCCATGAATCGTTTTGCTGATTTAATCTAATTGCCGAGACCAAACGATGGCACTCGATCAACTCCCGGGTTTCATCATCTAAAGCCGGGTAACGTTTCCATTCCATTGAATGACACCACCACCGTTCGTAGTACCAAGCCGATCGGCCACCTTGCACCATTTATTTCTTTCCAACCGGAACAATCTAGGAAAAAGATCTTTCAAAGGTTCATCGATAAGCCACGTATCCAACCAAAACCGGATATCCAACCCATTCCCTATCGTCCCACGAATCATATTGATAAATCTTGTGCCTTGAACTTGAGTCGTATAAGCAGTTTTAACAATCTTGCTCCACGGCCCACTAGATTGCTTGTTCCACGGAATCATATCCCAACGGCGATTAGACACATGAAGCGCCTCTATGACTCTTTTCCACATCGCATTTTCTTCAATCTTATAACGCCATATCCACTTGAACATCATCGAATAATTGCAATCCGAAAGCCGATTCAAACCCAATCCACCAAGCACCTTGGACTGAGCCACCTTGTCCCATGCCACCCAATGTATTTTGCCAATTTCATCTGTCCCTCCCCACAAGAATCTCTTAATGAGGCCTTCTAGTTTATTAATCACCGCCACAGGAGCCTTATACATAGAAAAGTAGTACGTAGGAATACTCTCCAAAACCGACTTAACTAACACCAATCTACCTCCCATGGATAAAATACGCGCCTTCCACAAAGAAAGGCGTTTTTTGAACGCTTGGATCACCGGTTCCCAACTGTTAATTCTAGACATATTACTTCCAACCAGAATACCCAAGTATTTAAAAGGCACCTCTCCAAACCGGCAACCTAACCAAAGAGCTTTAGCTTGAACCTCCATAATCGGCTTCCCAATCCCATACAACGTGGATTTATTTATATTAATTCTAAGGCCGGAGCATAATCGGAAAACCCGCAACATCCTTCTAAGGGAATTAAAATTCGCTTGAGACCACTCACCCATAACCATGGCATCATCCGCGTACAATAAATGCGATAAGACCGGTCCATTATTGGGCAGGCGCACCCCCTCAAACATCCCCATATGACAAGCTCTTCTAATAATACTAGATAACGCTTCCATGACAATAATAAAAAGAAAAGGAGAGATCGGGTCACCTTGTCTAATACCTTTACTACACAAAAACTCAAAAGTAGGGGAACCATTGACCAGGACAGAGGAAGCAGCCGAATTTAACACACCAAGGATCCAATTACACCACCTATCCGGAAACCGCATTTGCTTCATGATAGAAATTAGAAAACCCCAATGAACATTATCGTACGCCTTTTCGAAATCAATCTTGAACAAAAAGAGATCATTACCCCTCCTTTTAGCCCAAGACATGACCTCACTAATAATCATAGGACCATCCAGGATATACCTTCCTGACAAAAAAGCCGACTGAGTCTCATAAGTAACCGACTCCATCACGTCTTCAATCTGTTCGTCAATACTTTCGAAATCACTTTACTAATCACTCCAATCAATGTAATAGGACGATATTCCCCTAAACCCACCGGATTCTCCACCTTAGGGATCAAAGTAATAAACGAGGAGCCAACCCCCCTACTAATCGTCCCGGACTCGTGAAAGTGTTCGAAGATTTTCATAAAATCATCTTCAAATAAGTGCCAAAATCTCTTGATAAAACGGAAATTAAAACCATCCGGACCCGGTGCCTTGTCACTACCACATTCAAAAAACCGCCTCCTTTATTTCTTTTTGCGTAAACGAACACACGAGAGAATCAGCTTCCACAACAGAGATGGTCTTCAAATCATTGCAGACCAGATTCGGCCGCGCCTCCATGTCTTCCACAAATTTATCCCTGAAAAAACAAAACACTTCACGTTTAACTAAATTAGGTTTGGTTACCCAAACCCCGTTAGCCATAACCCCCGGAATACAATTCGAAACCCTCCTTTTATTGACCACGCCATGGAAAAAACTAGAGTTTTCATCTCCATCCCTAGCCCATTTCACCCTCGCCTTTTGTCTCAAATCTTTTTGGATACCAATCTCGATCTTGCGTAACCGCCTATTCCTTCACAATAAACCCACTGTTCTTCTTCCCTTAAGTCACGATTTTCCACCTCCATATCTAACGCCTCCAAATCCACCCGAATACTTTGAACCTCCTCCTCCTCAAGTTTTAAAAAGCGAGATTTCCACTCAACAATGGCACGGCGAATAAATTTCAACTTATGAAGCAAAAATAAATCCGGACAAGAATTATCACGGAAGCGATTAGCATTGGTAACAACAATCTCCTCGAAACCATCCCGGTCTAACCACGAATTAAAAAATTTGAAGGGCTTCGGACCGAAATTTCTATATTCAACTTTAAGGATCAAAGGGCTGTGATCCGATTTCCCCCTCGGCAAGGCACGGTACTCCGCATTAGGCCACTCGTTTAGAAAATTTAGGGATACAAAAATTCTGTCAATCCTGCTACACTTATTTCCGGCAACAAAAGTAAATTTTCTACCTTGTAACCCGTACTCATGCAAATCCACATCATCTAGGAAATCATTAAACTCATTAGAGGAAATGGCATCAAATTTAGAACTTTTCCGTTCACTCTGTCACGAACACAATTAAAGTCTCCACCAACAATCCAAAGAGACGAATCTTGGCGAATAATCCTCTCCAATTCCCTCCAAACCACTCTCTTATCATCAATCTTTTGAGGCGCATAAACATTAACCAGACCCACCTTCATGCCATTGCTTCTAATGCTACCATGAACAACTAGAAAATTCCTATGTTTAATAACCGAAAGCTTTTGGAATATTTTCTTATCCCACATAGAAACAATCCCCCCCGATCTACCCGTAGCATCAACCCATTCGGCTTTGTATTCCCCTCTACCCCAAAACCTATCCAAATCAACATTTTGCATAGACACCAACTGAGACTCTTGAAACATAACAAAACAAACCTCATTGGCAACTCTGACGTTCGAGATCCACCCCGCCTTGTCCACCCCTCCCATACCTCGAATATTAATTGACATAACATTCATTGATTCACCATCTGAAAACTCTCTTCGTTAACCGCATTCACTAGAGGCTCCTGGAAACATTCCATGTTTGAGACACCAAGATCTCTAGCAAATAATAAAGTGTCTTCCACCTCCCTTCGTAACACATCATCATGATTCTCTACAAAGTGACTATTCCCTTCCAAAATCATATCAGAGTCCACATTACCATTTAGATCAGGAGTAATGAATTCCTCTTGATGAACCTTCGCTATACTCGGATTACCCTCATCCACCTGCGCAGGGTTAGCAAAAATAAACCTATCAATGTCAAAAATATCGTTGTCTTCACGTACCCTCTTTTTTGGTCTGTCTTTATCCAAAGGAGACATTGAACGTCGATAAACCCCTTTCTTCTTCGAGTATTTGCCACCCTTTCGCTTACAATTTTTAGACGTAGAACCGGCACCTACCGAATCATCAAAGTGACCGTTAAGATGTGGCAACCCTTCCTGTACTTCTACCGCATGACAAACTTGTACCGCTTCCGTAGGTAAAGCCTCATTATTGACAACATTAGTTATTTCCTCGACCGGGTTTCCACTAACACTTCAGTTTCATCATCTAACCCAGCCACGCAACCCGGTACCCACTCCTCCATATCCTCCTCTACAAACACCAAGAAGGACTTATCTCTCCAAACGGCTTTAACAAAACTACCAACACGAGCCTGCGAATGAATAAGAATTCCCACAACTGCATAAGATATATCCCCATCCTCAGGAAATTGTGCCTCTGCGATTACCGTGCCAAAAACACTTGCAATATCATTAAAAACCTTCGTCTCGGCAACATGAGTCGGTAAGCCACGAATTTTCAGCCAAGCAACCCTATCCGTCATGACCACTTGACCGTTCCATGGTTCAACCAACGAAAACCAAGATTTCCATACATCGTTAGCACTTAAAAATCTATCCTTATCATCGGCATTCACGAAGTTCAACATAACTGAGAATCCCCCCATATAACGAATATTGCAATCACCAAACTTAGCTTCCTTTAGCATGCTCTTGATTGACGTAAGAACATCTAAAGAAGTCACTTTAGCGATAACACCACAGCCATACAGTTCATGCATGTTCTTACCTTCGGATTGTACGATCACTTCAGGGATCCTTGGTTCCACTTTTTTGTTTAGAAGCGTTTCACGAAACGATCTTTGTTCTACCCATCAGACGAGGACCCATCAACATGCATATCATTCCCCACATTCTGATTACCCATACTCTCTTGGACCTCCGACCCAACACCGGTTTCCAAACCGCGTCCCTGTGTACCGATTTATCAATCTTCTTACCTTTATCAGTTATAGGCTTTTGTCCGGTTACAAATCTTGCTGGAACAATGAACAACTTGTAGCTTCCAATCCAAACATCTTTAAGATTAGCTTCCAGATCCACCCTATTCCGAGTCACTTTGAACGTGGCAAAACCAAATCTTTTGCCCAGTTTGTCATACTTTCTAGCAATGTAGATCCCCTGCACATCCCCATACCGTAGTAACACATCCTTCAGATCCGACGAAGAGCATCCATCAGGAAGATTTGAAACGAAAAACTTCACCCCATCACTCGATGCATTAGAATTCTGATGTTGAACGTTGTTACGACTCTTCTTAGGAGGTACATCATACCAAACATTAGGTTTAAACCTCTCCCGATCCGCCATGTTAACGCTGGAAAACCCTACTCGCCGCCTATCTCCAAAATCGCCCTCCGGGAACTTCGGATCTAGGGTTTTAGTATAACCAAATAAGAATAATTATGTGTCAAATTTGGTACACACATAGATTCCGAGTGGGCAGGTGGAGAATGTCGGGATATGCGAATCAAATTTATTTAATTAACCCCTTGATTATCAGTTATTACAACCTTGATTTTTATTTTCAAAAATGCAGACATTTAAATATAGATTGCGATGAATAAATAAAGTTGTCAATGTATTTTTCTATAATTTAATAATAAATAATAACAATGTCTATGTGATATATAAGATAATATAAATGTAACATGTTGATCATAGTGCTTCAAAAATAGCATGTCCCCCTACTTTAGATGTTTGGATGCTATAGTCTCTATGAAGTATAGTGGGAATGTCCGCGCGTTACGACGGGTGTCTCTACCGATATCATATTCAGTTATGATGTCTATTACAAACTCCCACCTGTTCCGAGTTTTTAACAAATGAAGCTTAAACTCTATGAGAATATAGACGTATCCAAACAATAAGTTCCTAAAAAAAAACATCACAAGCTTAAACTGCTAAACAGTACTAATAAATAAATAACATATTATCAAACAATGGGCTTATATGGACGTAACCAAATTGAACTGAACTTTTTTTTCTCTACCTTATATGCGTTTGTGTTCCGAAATCTGAATAGAAAGTTAGCAATTAATAAAAACCAAAAAATCAAACCTCGCAATATATTGTAAAAGAAAATTTAAAAGCAAAATAAAACAAACAAATCCGAAAAATAGTCTTACACACAAACACAAACATCATAGAAATAATTGGGCTTATATTTAATATTTGGGCTTATATAATATATATGGCTTATTAAATATTATTATTTTTATTTAATAATTAATTAGTTTACCGGTTTATTCGGTTATCTGAATAAACCAAATAAAAAAAATGTATACCCAAAAACCAAACCAAACCAAACACCAAATTCATTGTTTGGATCGGTTTTTTTCGTTTTACGGTTTTTATTTGGTTTTCGGTTTTTCTGAACACCCCTACATGGTCTAAGTAATCATTACCCAGGACTTTTGCCTTGGATCTTGGCGAAGTCCTTGGTCTCTCATTTTCACATTGTTTCCAAGTCGGTGTCCCGGATTTAAAGAGTCTTGCATTGTAGATGTTGACTCAGATAATTAGATCAAACACGAGATATTGAGGGAGACGAACCCGCGACTCTTTCTTATTCAAACAAATGAACTTACAAAGAAATGGACATATAAAACATTAACCTAATCCATATTTATACTAAAAATCAGGTTCAATCGTTGAAAAATTTTGT
Organism: Ambrosia x helenae; assembly: GCA_030844895.1. Classification (NCBI taxonomy): domain Eukaryota; kingdom Viridiplantae; phylum Streptophyta; class Magnoliopsida; order Asterales; family Asteraceae; genus Ambrosia; species Ambrosia x helenae. The sequence continues at coordinate 121,825,502 of CM061228.1, forward strand.
TTGATTATACGTTTAATCGAATGTTTTGAATGTCTGTTGTTACGATCTCTGGAAAATTTAAACGCCTTTTTCCTAATTTACCCCTGGTTAGACTAACCCAAATATGATTAGGGTTGTTAATTACCATCTTGCCACCGCTTAAATCTAATGGCTTAGAATGCTTCTTACGCTTTGTACGTTATCTCTCCCCTAATTATAATATACATATAAATAAAGAAGGATTTTTTAACACGAGACATCAGTATTTCCATAACCTATTAAATATAGAAATTTGTCGCTTTACCGGTCTACTAGTCATACAAATCAGAATGTTTTCAAAAATTGAATACCGATATAAGACCATGTGTAGTGGTGTAAAAATTTTAAGCCCCTCACTTGGGTATTTTTTGACAAGTGTTATGTGGGTCCCACATGGGGCTTGAAAGAGCTTGAAATATAAAAAAAAGGGTGTAGTGGTGTTGTGTCTTGTGAGTGGGTATATTAAAGATATTAAAATTGAATATTAAAAAACAAAAAGGAAGTAGCAGGTGGGTGGCATCACTTGATTCGTGGAATGGAGGTGAATGGTGGCGTAAAATATTTCTCACCGAAGGGTTTAGCGTCCATTTAACGAAGGTGGGGCGGTATAGGTGTGACACCCCAGGAAAATCCCACATCGGCCGTGGCCAGGAGAGATCCTTGGTTCATAAGTAATGTCTTGCCTCTTAAATCACCAACGCGTTTTGGGGCTTAATGTTAGTGGATGAGAGGAGAACTCCACAGTTAAGCGTGCTCAGGTGGGAGAAATTTCAGGATGGGTGACCTCCTGGGAAGTCTACACTTGGGCAACCAAAAACAAATCCGTGAGCTCTAGATGGGCAAAGCGGACAATATTGGTGATGAGAGGGGCGGGGTGTTACAGATGGTATCAGAACCACTCCTGTGTCGTTCGGGATGGTGGGTGCACACCTCATCAGGGACGATGAGACTCTAACAGGGGGTGAATGTGACACCCCAGGAAAATCCCACATCGGCCGTGGCCAGGAGAGATCCTTGGTTCATAAGTAATGTCTTGCCTCTTAAATCACCAACGCGTTTTGGGCTTAATGTTAGTGGATGAGAGGAGAACTCCACAGTTAAGCGTGCTCAGGTGGGAGAAATTTCAGGATGGGTGACCTCCTGGGAAGTCTACACTTGGGCAACCAAAAACAAATCCGTGAGCTCTAGATGGGCAAAGCGGACAATATTGGTGATGAGAGGGGCGGGGTGTTACAATAGGGGCTTGAAAGGGGCGCTAATTTGCCTCATTAGCGCCCAATCTTGATACCACTACGGGTGGTCTAAATATGAATCTTTGAAAAAAGAGATAATTATACAGATAGTCCTTATGGTTTATACAAAAGTAACATCTTAGAGTACTAACTTTATTTTTTAATATGTTAAGGGTTTATGGTTTTAGTTTTGTAACATGTATGGGGTACTAAGGCCAACTCCATTAGCATTTATAGTTAAGTTTAATTAAATGACTAAAATGCCCAAGAATAACCAGATGTACAATTCTTAAAATTAACACTATTTGATTTCAAGGATACCTTTTGCAATTTATTGAAATTAGAATTATATATTAATGGTATTAAATTTAAAAATTTTCAATTTGGTTACGTCCATATAAGCCCATTGTTTGATAATATGTTATTTATTTATTAGTACTGTTTAGCAGTTTAAACATTGCAAGCAAACATTGTTTAATTTGGTTACAATTGGTTTATTTACTATAATCCCATCTAACTAGTCATCACTGTTGATTATCAATGTTTAAACTAAACTTAACTTAGTTGGACATACTTATGTTTATTATCTGTGTCTATTGTATTAGTTATACACAATCGTGAATCAAGATCATTAGGATGTTGATGCTGCACTAGCAAGGCTGAAGAAAGGGAAGGATCATAAAATGATTTACATGAGGCGTGCCTCAAGAGCAAAACAAACACAAAAAGACAGAAATACCCCTCTGTGGCTTTGCCAGTTAATCAAGAGATTTGGCACCAATCTAACCGTTGTGTCTCTTAGTATAGTATAAATAGTATAAAAAAACTTCGGTTCAATTTGGTTACGTCCATATAAGTCCATTGTTTGATAATATGTTATTTATTTATTAGTTATGTTTAGCAGTTTAAGCTTGTGATGTTTTTTTAGGAACTTATATTAATATTAATAGTATTAAATTTAAAAATTTTAAAATTTAAAGATATACTAAATTAAGTAATTACACTTTATACTTTTTAATATATATTTTATTTATAAACAATACTTTTGTCCCAATAAACCACCATCGATAAGCCTAATTCGTGTCTGACATCAAGCGTCATGTCAACTCTCATTTCCACCGCCATTGCTGCCAAGCGTTTTCTATATTTTAAACGCTTAGAGTTAATGTGTTGCATGATGTAGAATTATCTATTTATATAATTAAAACACATAGTGGATAATTATTTAATTTAATATATATATATCTAGGGGAGGGTTATCTTGAGAACGCTAAATATTGTGATAACCGTGAGAACAAGTACAAAAATCAATCAAAATCAATTTTTTTTTAATACAAATCCCATTATAATCAAAATACAACATTAATAAATGAATTTTCTTTTCAAATAATCCATCTTTTCTTGCAAAAACACTTTCAAATTAACTTTTTACACATGTGTAAATGAAACAGTTTACACATGTATAAATAGCAAATTTACACATGTGTAAAAACAAATTATTTTCGTATACGTTTGAATTTTTACGCGTAAATTGTGTTTTGGGGATTGTATTTTAGTAATAAAGACAAGTGTAAAAAGAAATTTTGAATTTGAATGGTTTTAGATGCCGTTCTCACAGTTCGCACGAAATATAGGTGTTCTCAAAATAACTTTCCCCTATCTATCTATATATATAAAAGAAAACGTATATGCTGACGTGGCGTGCAATGGAGGCCTCAACCTTCCTTAAGAGTGCCACGTGTCATCATAATGGAGAGTTTTTGGTGTTTTTGAATTGTTTCCTTTTTTAATTAAATTGAGTTATTTTAGGAAAAAAGAATTTAAAAATAAATTTAAAATTTTCTCTCTCATATTTGCTCCCATAATTTTTAAACGTTTATATCTTTTATATACGGGAAGAAAAAAATTACACCAAATTAACGAGCGTTTTATTATCTTTCCAACGAGTACCATAGTGCTATATAAAAAACGGAGAAAAAATTGACTATTTTTTGTGGGGTTTCGTTCATACAGAAAAAAAACACACAAAGTGTTCATGTTATCACGTAAAATTAGATTTTGCGGGGAATATGAGTTATTACTGATTAGAATACTATGAACATGCAATAATTGAGAGATTTTGTGGTTAGTTAACTTGAGCCATTTGCAATAGGCTATCACGTAAAATTAGATTTTTCAACCCGGGACCCTCCCGGGGTAATCAGCTAGTATATATATATATATATATATATATATATATATAGGGTAGGGTTCCTGTAGGAAAATGATTTTGTGTAGGAAGGGTAAGAAGTGTTTTCAACCATTGGATTTAAAGATGGATGGTGGAGATTAAAAGTTTGGATATGCTTAAAATTTAATTAATATATTATAGAAATTCATGGTAAGATTGTGAATATGTGTTTTAAATGAGGGTATCAATGTCTTTTTATGCTAAACTTCTAGAAACTTTTTTAATGTTTTCCTTATATTATGGTTCCTCTCTCTCTTATCATTATTATTTGCCATAATCATTCTTAAGCATCCTTTATAATTATTATTATTATTATTATTATTATTATTATTATTATTATTATTATTATTATTTACTTCTAGAAACATTTAATGCTTTCCTTATATTAATGATGATATAAAACATAGTAAAATGTTGATATTTTAGTGATGAGATATAACACAGTATAATGTTCATATAAAACACCATTTAGAAGCTAAAGTGTTATGGCTTACAAAAATTGACTTGGTAATTTTGTGGTGATGTAAAACAAAGTTATTATAAAGCACTCCTAATAAGAATACAACACCCCTGATGTTAGCCTGTGATGAAAATGATATATAAAACACTATTGATGTTATTATAAAACACTCCTGATAAATATAAAACACTATTGATGTTATTATAAAACACTCCTGATAAGTATAAAACACTACTGATGTTATTATAAAAACGTAACTCTCAAAAAAATTGAATTCAGATAAATATAAATTGTTTTTTTGGGAATTGATCTGAGAAGTTGAATAAGAATGTGGAGATAATTTGAATGATATGTTAAAGATATGGTGCTAAATTAGTGGGATTTGATTAATTTAAAAATTGTTAAAAAGCCTTAAATGCCCTTAATCTTAAAAGTTGATCCTATGGCTATAAATCTTTCCTACACAAATCAATTTTCTTACCGGATCCTCTACCTATATATATATATATATATATATATATAATGTAAATGATATCAATAGACAATTCTATGTATTAAAAAATATAGACGACTTTGTCAAATATAGATAACGTACGGCAGCAATGGCGGTGAATATGAGAGTGTACGTGGTGCTTAATGGCATATACTAATTAGGTTTAACGATGGTGGTTTATATGGATAAAAGTATTTTTTCATAAAAATTATATATTAAAATGTATAGAGTATATTAATTTAATTTAGTATACTTTTATAATTTAAAGCGTTTAAATTTTAATAATATTAATAGATAATTCTATATATTAAAAATATAGATGACCTTGTCAAATATAGATAACGCATGGCAACAACGGTGGTGGAGATAAGAGTTAACGTGGTGCTTGATGGCAGATACGAATTTCGCTTATCGGTCGTGGTTTATATGGACAAAAGTATTGTTTTATAAAAAGTATATATATTAAAACGATAGGATATAATTATTTAATTTAGTATATTTATAAAATTTAAGATTTTTAACATAATAATATTAACAGATAATTCTAGTTTTAATAAATTGCAAAAATTATCCATGTAATTAAATAGAATTAATTACAAGAATAGCTCATCTAGTTATTCTTGGACATTTTAGTCATTTTATCAAAATTTAACTAGAAAAACTAACGGAGTTGGCCTTAGTACCCAAAAGTGTTACAAAACTGAAACCACAAACCCTTAACATGTTAAAAAATAAAGTTATACTCTAAGATGTTACTATCTATAAACCATAAGGAGTACCTATGTAGTTATATCTTTTGAAAAAATTATTAAGGTGTTGTTTGTTTTTGAAGAGGTATAAGGTCTGCAGTTTGCGGACCACGTCTGCAGACATCTGCAGGAGAAGAGGTGGACCAAAGGTCTACAGTCTGCAAGAAGAAGACTGTTTGTTTGTTAACGTCTGCAGCGTAACCTAAAACCATAACCCATGATAACCATAACAACCACAACCCACCATAACCATAAAATTCATTCATCCCAATTGCTTTTCATCACTTTTATTTATATATATAAAAATTCATATATATAAAAATTCACATCACTTTTCGTCACTTTGTGCCTTTTCTTGAACGATTATCCCAATTGCTTTATATAATTCCCTTTCAATCTCTTACATATCCAATATTAAACCACTTCTGCATCTATTACATAAACAATCTAAGGTAGTAATATTATCCATAAACAACCCATTGTATTTGTTCTTAATTCATCTGGGTTTTGTCTCTTTGATTATTTTCTTGAATCTTTTATAGAGTTTTGTTTAAATTGGGTAATTATAATGTTCTTGAATCTTTTATTTATAAAGATTTGTTCTTTTGTGGGTGTTAATTATTTGTTGATTGACTCGTTGGGTAGGTTATCGAAGAGGTGGAAGGAAAGGGTAACAGGTTATGGGTGGATGCGTCGGTTGACGGAGAAGAGGAAGTACCGGTGTCAGAGGAGGAGGGTAGGGAAGGGGAGAGGAGGAGAAGAAGAAGAAGAAGAAGAATGATAATGAAGAAGACGGGGAAGATAAACAGAGAAGAAGAAATGAGAAAGGAGAAGGGAGAAAGGTTGGAAGAGGTGGGAAGACATGTGTTTAGGTCTGCAAGAGGAAGAGGACGGGCAGAGGTTTTTATGGGTTATGTCTTCTAAAAAACAAATGAGCTGCCCGCCTCAAATGTCTGTCCGCGTTTGCGCGGCGCAGACATAAGTGGTTAGAAGCTCTTCTCACAAGAAAACAAACACCACCTAAGTCTTCGTAAATAAGTATGAAGACTAGAGTAATAAATGAATTAGTAAAGAAAAGGTGATTAAGGGTACTCAACATGACCGGTTATATATATGGTTTACGGTTTGATTCTAAAAAGTTGTTTGACATCTATATGTATATCTATATCCATATCTAACTATCTATATTAATTAAAAAAAAATACATGAGGGATACATGACACTGCTCATGAATTTTCCCATTTTATTATTCAATACAATAAATTCAAATATAATTATATTCATTGATTTTCAAAAACATAATATAGATATACCAAATTTAATTTTAGTAGTTATATTAATAATCATAATTGTAACAGATTTCAATTAAACCGATTGAATGATTTTTGTTATTAATGTAAATAGATTCTTCTTCAGTCTGTTTCTAATGATTTCTGTTACATCTACAATTATTAATATAATAAAAATAATAGAGAGGTAAATTAGTAAAATTCAATATAATATATATTTATCTTATGTTTTTGTAAATCATTTAATATAATTATATTTTTATACAAAATTAGAAATAAATTAATTATATTTTAATACAAAATTAGAAATAAATTATTAGACATATTTTGAAAAAGTTTATTTACTAACAAATTAACCATTATTATAAAAATATTGATTCTTTTTTTAAAATAACATATTTATATGTCATTAACTTCCAATTTAAATCATGTATCTTAAATTAACCCATTTTTTATAATTGATCTTTTATTCTAAATTTAAAACAATATTTGTTACGGTGTTTGACAAATGATTATTAAGTTTTACGATTGTTTGTTTTGGTTATTGTTTTAAATGTTAAATATGCTAAGCAAATATATATTAATTTTAGATGTTAACAATAATTCAAGAGTCAACTAAACAAATTAATAATAACACAATGTAATTAGTTAAGCTTTTGTGAGACTTTCATACTGTTCTAAACAAATTAATAAACCAATTAACATTAATTTTTTCTATCTATAATTATTCGTATTTTATTGGTTACTGTATTACTGTATAACTATTGATATAATTTCTAAAATTCAGTTTAATATATATCTATATATATTACGTATATACTCTATGTTTGTATAAATAAATTAATACAATTATATTTTAATACAAAACTAGAAATAAATTATTAGCCATAACTTGAAAATGTTTATTAGCTAACCGAAGTTAACTTTATTAAAAAAAATATTCATTGTTTTTTAAGTTATATGTTATTAAATTTAAATATAAATCGTGTACCTTAAATTAACCTATTTTTTTAATATTTGGTCTTTCACTCTAAGTTTAAAACTATATTTCTTACAATGTTCTAAACAAATAAAATAAAATAAAATAAATTACTCTACATTAATTTTAATGGTTGATTTAGTACAAAACTAAATATGCTTGGCTATTTCCGTATTATAAAGCTTAATATATAAAATACATTTTATATATGAAAAATTATTGTTTGACAACTTCATTGACTTTTTTTTTCTTCAAGTTACTCCAACTGAGCAATGCAATATCTAAGTAAGTGGCCATAGTATTTTCATTAATAATTTGTTTCAATCTTCATTTTCATGCTAATAATTCACGCAATCTTTTTTTTATATAACTATAGTCAAATTGAACTAATAAATCTCATTATGTTTAACGACCTTGATGTTAGAAAAAATGATTATACAATCAAGGTTAAAATACTTTTGCTTTGGAAGAAATTGGATGTCAAATTCCAAAATGAACGATACTTGATTGAGATTGTTTAACGGATGAGGGAGTACTTTTAAATTAATTTCTTTTTTATATCTTAGCCTAAATAGATTTATTCTTATTACTTTTTTTTTGTTTTATTGTACCTGCAGTCTACAAGGTAACAACCACGATATGGAATATACATTTTGGAAAGTTTGAAAATAAATTTACGTGAATATGAATGTTTTTACAAGAAATTATTAAGAGGTTGATAAATATTTTAGATTTTTTTGGTTGTAAATACAACTTTTTTTATTTTCAATATAATATGTAATCTATTTGTTCTTGATTATACTTATAAATAAATATATGTATATATATAATTTAAATTGTTTAACCCGTGTATCACACATGTACATAACCTAGTTATATAATAAATGAAAGTATGGTGTGTGACTCCCGGCAAACTCAGGTTAGTAACCTTTTTTCAAACTAGTAAGTCTACCTTAGCGAGTCATGCATACATTACACTTAACCAGGTCAGTTGAGTCATTTCGATGGTTCGGGGAATCATCGAGGTCTGTCCATAACCATGTATACAAGGATCGGTGATTTGTAGGATCGTCGAATTTAATGCATCCACGCAAGTCTCGAGTCCCGGGGATTGGTGAACGAATGTGAACATGTTAGTTATCAAATAATATGTGTTTATTATCATTATATAAATTGTCGATATGTGAATACGTGCTTATATGTGTTAAAATAGTGTTTAACGCGCCAAAAAAAACAATCTCTGCTACATGGGGCGACTAGGGTTGCTAGTAGCCACCTGCAGGGGGCAACTAGGCCCCTAGTCGCCTATATTGTCTGAAACAAGTAGCAACAACTATAAATACCATACTTGACTTGTAAAACATCATTTGTGAAACCCTAACTCACCCCAAACCTCTCTCACACCATACTTAACCTCTGGAACCCGTTTTTGCCCTAAAATTTACCATTTCCAAGCTTTAAACATCATTTCTAGCAAAATCTAAGGAGCGTCATTCATCCCAAGCTTTTATCACATTGTTATTTTGATCCCTAAAGGTCCAGACCTGGTTTTATAAAGTTTGTGTCTTTGAAAACCTTTGAAAAACAGTTTTTAAACAAGTCTAATCCTTTAAATGGGTTCTATGTAAAGGATTCATGCAAAGAACAATTTTTGATGATCAAAACATGGTGATTCTTATGTGTTTGATGTTTTGTTGATATGAATGAGTTATTAGGATGATTATCTAGGATTATGAATGTTATTTGATGTGTTTTATTGATAATATGTGTTTTGACCCGTTTGAGTGCATTAGGAGGATTTAGGATGTTATAGGATGATATGATGATTGAATGATGTTAGGGTTTATGCTAGAAGGATGTGGTAACAGTATGATGATGATTGAAACGTGATTATGTGATGAAATCTGATTATTTACCACATAGGGAAAGTTATGCATGCAATGATGTGATGTTTTCATAATATTATTCCATTTTGGAAAATGCTTGCAATTAGGATGTTAGGCTGATGATAAATTGGGGGTTTTTCATTTAGGATAAGTTTTTTGACGATTATTGATTGCTATTTGATGTTTTTACATGTTTCGGATCTAATTTGGAGGGTTTAACGCGCGAAAAGAGTCTCTCAGACTGCAAGGGCGACTAGCTAGCTAGTCACCACTTTCAATCCCAGTCGCCCCTCCAAGGGGGCTACTAGCCTTGCTAGTTTCCTGTTTGATACCTAGTCGTGTGTTTTGATGCATAGTCGTGTGTTTTGCTGCTGTAAGTGTATTTTGGGACCCTGAAACATGATTTGACACCTAGGAACATATTGTGAACCCCGTGACATGTCTAGAAACCTGATAACACGTGTTCAGACTTGTATATGCAGTATGTGAATGGTATGCTAGACTTGGTGAACTGTTATGTGTATTAAGTGCATGTTTACATAGGATTGATTAATTACTTGTGTTTGGCTAACACAGGGGATGTCGGGTCTTGTCTTGTGTGGCCAAGTTAACATTCAAAGTACTTAGTTATGGTCTGGACATTCAGGGGCTGGTTAACCTACGGGTTATTAGTCCAATTACTTATATACATCTTATTATAGGTCGTCGGTATTAGGGACTATTATAGCATTTTGGTTAACTGTTTTCAAGAACGCAACTAAGGTGAGTTTCACAGCCCTACTTTTGCTGGTTTTGCTTTTGGGGGAGAAACATGCTACGTACTTTGGATTTGTAAAAGATCATGTTATACTATGGTTATTTTTGGTTACTATACTGTGATTCATCCTAAAGTACCGATGGGAACCATGAATGTGCGGGGTAGCACAACGGGGGGAAATGTGAATAGATCTATTTGGGTGTGACCAGCCCCACTCGGGTCGACTGGAGGTCGGACGGGTGCATATTGTCTCTTTTACGTATACTGTGGATGACGGTAGTATAGTCGGGCATACATTGAGCGATGTCAAGTAATGGTTTGCAACGGTAGTAGTGACGGTGCTAAACGTCTAGCTAACGTTCTTATAACATAGTAGTAACGGGATTGATCTTTTAAACTTATGGAAACGTTTTATAAAAACCTATGAACTCACCAGCATTATATGTTGACATTTTTGGCATGTTTTCTCAGGTCGCTAAGGTAGCAGTACATGGACTAGGAGCACAGGGTCTTTCATGACATCTAGAGTATTAGTTGCATGTTTTCAAACATTTTCAGACTACGTTTATTTTGTTATGAATTGTAAACATATTTCAGCTTCCGCTAGTGATTTCGTGTTATGAAACTTAATGGTTTTGGTTTACGTATCTTACATATAGTTGTCGTTTATTGTGACCGTTGACTTGGATCCTGGTGTGTCACGCGTATCGCGGTAAAACCCCGCACCTGGAATTTTAGGGTGTGACAGATTGGTATCAGGGCCAATGGTTATAACGAACTAGGACTACATGTAGAGTCTTGTCTATAGCCGAGTCACACACACTAGACGGTCACATACATATGAGTCGTATTACGTGGGATATTTACTTATTTGCAGGGGTGTCGGTATTGTCATCATCTATATGTTACATTATCCATTCTGTCTTTATTTGTTTCTATCCTCTATTCTTATCCTATCCTCTTCTTCGGGTTTCGAGGACGAAGAGGCTGGCTTGTTGGCATGGCAGTGGTGGACATTGGAGTAGCTTTGGCATACTCTTGAGAATTGTCCAGGATTCGGACATCTCCCTTCTATACTCCAATAGACACACTTGCCTACACACACTATCTTGCACTTGTACTCGTAGTAGTACACCTCTAGGTGTTAATGTCCGGTGACTTGAGCTACAAACTAGGAGTACATTTGGAGGACCATGTAGAACAGTTTATTATTTCGGGTGCACGCGAAACCATAAGCTGAGATGCATGAAAATCCTAGTGGACTCTGTGTTTGGACTGATGGTCCTGGATTGGACCTAGACCTTAATTCTTATGATTACTAGTGGTTTGCACTAGTGATGAATCTGAGTATTCTGTTCTTGTGTTTGGCAGGGAATGTCTGGTGGTCGTGATGGTCATCGAGGTGGTCGTGGCGGCGGTGGTCGCGGCGGGGGTCGTTGTGACATCCGTCACCCTCGTCTTCCGTCAAATTTACAATATTAGCCCTTCAAATATTTCCATAATAGTCCCTAAAAGTTTTGTCGTTTTCAAATTTAATTCTAAAGCGAATTAAAAGTTTCTTTTACCAGTATATTTATAATTGATTGAGTATAAGTTTTAATCAAATGCGTAGGTGAAACGTATTCGTGCGAGATTTTATAAAAAAAAAATTTATAAAGCTTTAAAAAAAACATTTTGGTTAATTGTTATTAACTTGGTTAGTGTGATTATAAAAGGGAAAACTAACCAAAATTGAATAAAAACTAACTAAGTTTAAATGGAGGGACTATTTCTGCCATTAACCCAAAGATTTAAAACTGAAACCCTCCCTCCACTCTTGTTTTCGCGGCGGTACTATTCCGGCCACCGGAATTCTGCTCCGGCGAACTTAAATCCGATCCCTTAATGTCCGTTTCAGCTCTTTAATGATCCTAAAACGCATATTCATCATTTCTCAACGGTTTTTAGACAGTTATAGGTGTTTTAATCGAGTTATTTCGCGTCTTAATAAGTAACCGATCGGAACACTTATGAAACGAGTAAAACGTATGCAATGATTATAAATAGCTCCTAGATAATCATTTATGCACATTCACATAATCTAAACTTACGACAATAAGCATTAAATTGTGACCTGAAGCTTCCAAATAAAGGATTTTATTTTCGGACCATACTTCACCATTTCGAATCGGTTTTAGTGTAGGATTAAAAACCCCTTATTACAGATCCATAATTGTGTCTTAATCGGGTTATTAGAATTAGGGTGAGGGTTAGGGTTCTTGGCTAGAAATTTGGGGAAGAAGATGAAGTGGTGTTATATGTTAAATACATTTTATTCTCAAATTATTAAACAAAAGGGGTGATAGTCTAGTGGTGTGGAGCATATTGTTACCCAAGGCAGACCCGGGTTCGAGTCTTCTGAACCCCGGGTTTTGTTTTGTTTGTTTTTTTAAAGAAATTGTTTAGTTATAATAAATCATATATATATATATACTTTAATATCTTAAAATATTCATAATAAATCCATTTTTGCTCCAAAAATTATGAAAATTTAGGTGTAGCTTCTTGACACCATAAAGGAAATTTCCACACTTTTATTTTCTGGAAAATGTTTTATTTTTATATTTTTATTGAATTAAATTGTTTTAATCATATTTAATTGATTAAAAATTCATTTTAATGATTTTAATCTCAAACTTTTTGCTAAATTATTTCTCATCATCATGAACTAATATAAACATTATTGGTTTAGAAAACATTAAATTTTATTGACTTTCCTATTTTTAATCATTTAAACATAATTTAATCTCGTTAAATCAGTTTTAAATATAAATAAGTTTATATAAATTATGGGAAAATTATTCTAATTTGTTTACATCAGAAATCATCCATTTTCTATAAAACTAGTATTTTTGGATCATGTATGGTATTATTAGTCTTATTTACGTTTAATTAGACATAATAAAACATTTATTTATTTATACAATTTAAACATCCATTTTATAAATATTTTTCTTATAAAAAAGAAATACTCATATGGTTTAATGTCTTTATTATCTTGTTGAATCATTATGTATCTCAAAATTATTTATTTATATATATTTATGATTATTGTATTTTAATTTAGTTAAAGTATCTAACTAAATTATTTTGTCTTAATTATTCAAACATATTTTTATCTAAATATTCAATAGGTAATAATTATATTATTCAAACCACATTTACAACCTTTCATATATTATTTGCGATATACAACTTTTACGTTAACACGACTTATCATAAAAACTCTAATTCCCCAAATCGACTTAGCAAACCTAATGCCTTGGACCCTAGATACCTTAGACTCTTAGACTTTTTCTTATTAGAACACTTATACATTATAGGTTGAATTCCTCGGAATTCCCATTACTTAGCTCACGACCGCTTAAGTGGATTTTGATCGCTTTCGCAAACTGTGAGTATATCTTTCCCTTTTTTACTGTTTTACTACTTTGGGGTGACTCATGTACCTATATATTAATCAAGTTTCAATTTCTTATACTTAATGCAATTCTCATGTGTGTTTGCTTTATGTTAATTGGTGTGTCTATGACTTGTCAAAATCATTAACCGCTGGGCGGCCTAGCTTTTCAATGAATAGTACTATGGTATACCCCCTTGAGACTCTGTTGAGAGAATCTTGGTCATTGTCTTGTTAATTCATTATTCAGTTGGTTAGTCATGTGTTAGTCATTATTCTCAGGTTTGGTTTTGAACGGATATTACTTATTACATAATTGCAAATGGTACCGCACATGAATTGCTAAACACTTTTCTACGATATGTATTCAATCAGGGTATGCTCACCAATACAATTTTTGTATTGACCAAATTATTTTGTACATGTTTCAGGTTGTTTTGAGATGCATCCTTTAAGATTTCGGATTTATATTTAGATTTTGATTCATTGTATTTAAATTTAGTTGGCAGTTAGAATCGTTGTATTTCATTTCAATGTAATAAATTATTAAATCAATGTATTCAAATTTACACTTTAGTCCATGAGCTATTGAACAATCGTCACTACGTGACACCTCGATGTTTCCGCCATCGGTTGGGGTGTTACAGATTGGTATCAGAGCCATGGTTATAGGGAATTAGGTTATTAGAATGCCTTTTAGCCTAGTCTATAACTAAGCTTACATTCACGAGTCCTCTCGTGTATATTTCACTTTATTCTTATATTTTCTTTCAAGGTATTTTTGCTATGATACTTTCTCGTTATTCTTTCGATATTTTGCTTAGAAAAGAATACACTCGTATTTCACAAACGAAACGATATCACCAAGTTAGGAGTGACATCCATACCTTGGTGATTAGTTTCATTCCTCTATATGTTATAAATCTTTGGGATATATCTTTGAGATAGGAGTGACATCCACAACTCAAAGAGTATTTCCTCCAAAAAGAAACTTAACCACTAAGCTGGGAGTGATATCCTTAACTTAGTGATTGGTTTCATTCCACTGTAGTTTCCAATTTTGAAATACATCTTTGAGTTAGGAGTGAAATCCACATCTCAAGGATCTATTTATGCATCTCGTTTTTAATCTCGCTAAAGTTTTGGAATTCACTAGTGATGGGGCACGTGCAATCTGGAAGGGTGAGCGCCTGTATCCTGAGTTTTCTGTTTAGGCCTGGCATTTCGCATTGTAACACCCCAACCGATGGCGGAATCATCGAGGTGCCACGTAGTGACGATTGTTCAAAAGCTCATGGTACTAAAATGTAAATATATGATTATTGAATATTGTTTTACAACATGTGAAATGAAGTACAATACAACAAAAATAAAGATAATTGATTGATTTAGTCTAAGTCCAAAGTCCTATGTGATGCGTCAAGCAGCTTATCCTGAAACATGCACGAAAATAATTTTGTCAACATATGATGTTGGTGAGTACTACTTAGTTTTGTACATATAGTATAAGTTTGAAAAGGTAGTACAATTCATGTGTCTAGCATCACCAAGGCATTATGTAAACACGCAAGTAACCAAACAAGACAAAGATCACATGTAAAGTTGTACAATGAATTTGATAATGAGCACCATAACACCAAGTTATGTCTGTATGTAAAGAGCACCATAACATAAGTTATGTCTGTATGTAAAGAGCACCATAACACAAAGTTATGTCTATATGTAAAGAGCACCATAACATGAAGTTATGTCTGTATGTAAAGAGCACCATAACACAAAGTTATGTCTGTATGTATGATTTTGTATGTAAGCTACGTTCATGTTCAAGCATAAGCACAAAGATAATCAAGACACGTATATGAATTGTAAATGAATAAAAATGTATGTGTAAATGAATAGGAAACTTTTGTATACTTGTGCATGAATCACCCCAAAAGTTGTAAAAACGGAAAAAGGGGATAAGTAATACTCACTTTAGCAAGGTGGTAAGTCTTGTGTAATCGAATAAATGTATTCCAACGTTGTCAAGTATCACCCTATGTATAAGGTAACAAATAAGTCTAAGTCTATCTAGTGTATAACTATTTTCTAGGGCTTCGAATTGGGGATAAACGTTTATTTGATTAATGAACAAATTGTTTATTAAATATAAGAAATTTAATAAATAAATGAATAAAAGTCTTTTTGTAAATCTTAAACTAAAGATAATCACAATATAAAGGTTTAAGTGTGAAAATAATTTTTATAAAATTATTTTCTCGAAAATAGGATATTTAATCTATTTATTTTAAATTGTCAAAATGTAACTTTAATATCTAAAAATATTAAAATTAAAGAATTTTTAAATTAAAAATTGTATTTCTGTTCCAAATGAATAGAAATAATTTATGTAAAATTTTGGTACAAAAATGTTGAAAAATGAATTTATTATGATTTATTTATGATTAAAACTAACAAAAATTAATTAAAAATATAAAATGCAGGGTTTTTCCGAATTAAAAATAATTTCCGAAATGTTTAAGGATATACAAGTTTAGAATAATTTTTGTGAGATTTAATAAAATCGTTTAGATATTTTTATAGAATTTTATAATTTTAATTGAATAAACTTGTAATATTTATAATACGTATTAAATAAATTATTTTTCCGAAAATAAAAGTTGGATATTAAACTTCATCATAAAACTGACTTAGAATAAATTTTGTAGAATTTATAAAGTTGTTTTAGTATTTTAAAATGAATTTATAAAATATAAATAATTATATTTAAAGTTTGTAAGCAAAACAAAAAAAAAAGAAAGGAAAAAAATGTTGGTGCCAAGGTTTGAACCGTGTGGGTTGGTCCAAGAACATCAGACACAACCACTTGGTCTAGACCAGTGGTTGTGTTTGTTCTCAGTTTGTTAAAATATAAAATGTATAAGAAATCAGTGTTCTTCCCCAATTTGTATGTACAAGCCCTAGCTTCTGCAATCGCTCGAATCACGATGCTATAATGTAATTAACCATAGGGTTAATGTTTCTAATGGGCCGATTAATGTATACCATAAACGAATTTGATTCATACCAAGTAATAAGACGAGGCACGAGCACGATATGGTCTTCGACCAAATGCTTAAGATTCAGCAAGATTGGTTGTTTGAAAGTGATAAGTGTTATAGGGGTTATGCTTATCGGCACCTTTAGCTTAGATGGGAGCCCTCAATTTATACTAACAACATTCAATCATATGTTTGGTAATTTTGACCCATACGTATGATTAAGCATAATAATGGAAGGTTTTGACTGTGATTGAGCATAATACACGTTAATGGTGTTATTCGGTCAAATAGAACGCGTTTGAATGGTGATTATATGGTGATTACAAGCTGGTCAACAGCTTTGTTGCTGTATTCTTTTTCCTCTGCGTCGCACCAACACAGCAGACATGAAGGGAAAGAGATGGAGCTAGTTTTTGATGGGTTATATATAATTTATGTTGGGATTAAAACAAGGTTAACATGTAGCTCAGGTGGTGGTGTGTGTGCATGTGTTTGGTTCAGACCGGTTTGGGCGCGGGTTCGAGTCCCGGCCCAAACGGATTTTTTTTTGTTTAAAATAGAAGGAGAAGGGAGAGGGGTTTGGGCTTGGACCTGTGGGCCGGATCTGTTATGGGCCGGACATCTTTGTGGGCTGCCAGTGGGCTCCAAGCAAAGTGGGCTAGAGGTGTTGGGTGAGGTTTGGTTATGGTTTTGATAAAGGGGTTTCAAGTGAGTGTGTTTATAAGTATATATCTATATATATAATCTGAATTTTTTTTTAATTTTATTATTATTATTATATAAAAAGTGACGGATGTCACACGCATAAATCCCAATCAGACGAGGGACCCGTATGCCGACCTGGGAACTCTTGGGATGAGCATTCACTTATAGGCTAAAGTACGCCCCCACAAGTCACTAATAACATTTCAATTACTTTAGTTAGTCAAAGTTTTCTATGGAAACAAATCTCAATGTTTTATGATATTGATAGTTATGTTTTGTTCATCATTCGTAGACTCAAATGATAAATTATGAATTTTCTTAAATATTGGTAATCTATTACATACGTTAATTTTATCATTCACGTCATTTTAAATCTTGGTCTTTTAAAACACATTCGATTTACACATACTTCATGAAATGGTTTCATTTTGCATTTTACAAACTTGTATTGCATATTTTAAAGACCAAATGTAAATCTTTTGTTTTCATATGACGTATCCAATATATATTTTCGGGAAAAATTTACAACTAATAATAAGCCTTATAACATTTTTCAAACTCGACTTCTCGTAAACACATGAAAATGTGTATTTACAAAGATTTTGCAAATAAACCTGTTTTGAATCTAAAACACACTTCGATTTCTAAAAATTTATTCTCATGCATCACTACTATTCTTTCAACAATATCACAAAGTCGAGTAAACTGCGAAAATTTACCTTTTACACTTATACTATTTCAGTTGCAAAACTTTTGGTTTAACAAAACAATGGACATATCTTTTTATCAGAATGTTGCTAAATGTCTTATATAGTATAACACATATATGTAAAATTACTAGATTTTAACTCACATGCCAGTAGGCTATACACCCGTTCCGTGCACATTCATTTGCCGTAAATTTCATTATTTTATTCTTGCACCATTTTTATTCATAGTTATTTCTAACACGTTATTTGTGATTAATTTCACATTGACTATTTGCATTAATTCAACTCGTTTACTTTCATTTTGTGCAATTGTGCGATTTACTCGACTTATGTTATACTATTCTTTTAGTCGGAATTTTATGCTATACTTATATACTTACTTGAACGCATAATTGGTATGCATATTTTCTTTCCTGTTTTGAGCAAAACCCTGTTATACTTTACATTATTTTGTTCATCATCATGGCCAACGAACATACTAGTTGATAACTCGTATGAGATCTAAGCCGGTGCCCACGTACGACTCGGATTAGAGTATTCCTTCAATTCGAGGGGAACGGTGTAAACCTCAGGGTCTATCAATATGAGTGTTTAGAGCCAACGATGTGAACAAAAGTTACCGGTTAAGGGTGAACCCGAAAGGGAAGAACCTCTAACCATGTCATGATTAAACATTATTTCATTACAGTGGCTATTACATATTGGTGGCACACATTTATTTCATGTTAGGGTTATGGAAAAGCATAACACCCTAGTGTAAGGTAAATCGATGATTACGGTCCGGAACGCAATCATGGGCTTACAGGTACATGAGGGTGGTGTGTAATCCTATTTAGGCTATTGGTAGACAATCAGTACGAGTCCAGAGTATCGGGAGTGTGGTGGGTCAGCTGCGGTACACCCTATATATAAGCATAAACGATACTGTGGGAGCGGACTGGGAGTCTGACCAAGAACCTACCCATTACTACCTCTTCATTAGATCATTGATTAATAGATAGCATTTTTGATAGGAACGTTCTTACATAGCTTCGATTCGTCCTCATCGAGTCTTTCTCTTGACCACCCACACAGAAAACTAAAACCTTGTGTACTCTTACATCCTCGGTTATTTGAATTCTTGTGGTATACTCTAATAACATTCAGTCAGAAACCTTTCTAAAGTAGGGGAGACTGCGTCATTAGTACCTCTTCCCTCACCAGTTACATATTCCCAAAACTGTCCTCATTTAAACTCTCACTTCCTAATCTCGGGTCAACTATCAAAGATTTTGAAACTTTTACTTTGGGTATTAGACAACTATTTTAAATTTTGTCGGATTATAAATGATAAAATTTTCTAAAAAAAAAAATAAAAAAAATCTAGCTGACTTTCACAACGCCTTCGGTTTCATAGTAGCCTCCACTTGAAAGAAATTTCGAGACGAAATTTTCTAAAGTAGGGGAGACTGTGACATCCGTCACTCTCGTCTTCCGTCAAATTTACAATATTAGCCCTTCAAATATTTCCATAATAGTCCCTAAAAATTTTGTCGTTTTCAAATTTAATTCTAAAGCGAATTAAAAGTTTCTTTTACCAGTATATTTATAATTGACTGAGTATAAGTTTTAATCAAATGCGTAGGTGAAACGTATTCGTGCGAGATTTTATAAAAAAAAATTGATAAAGCTTTAAAAAAAAAACATTTTGGTCAATTGGTATTAACTTGGTTAGTGTGATTATAAAAGGGAAAACTAACCAAAATTGAATAAAAACTAACTAAGTTTAAATGGAGGGACTATTTCTGCCATTCACCCAAAGATTTAAAACTGAAACCCTCCCTCCACTCTTGTTTTCCGGCGGTACTATTCCGGCCACCGGAATTCTGCTCCGGCGAACTTAAATCCGATCCCTTAATGTCCGTTTCAGCTCTTTAATGATCCTAAAACGCATATTCATCATTTCTTAACGGTTTTAGACAGTTATAGGTGTTTTAATCGAGTTATTTCGCGTCTTAATAAGTAACCGATCGGAACACTTATGAAACGAGTAAAACGTATGCAATGATTATAAATAGCTCCTAGATAATCATTTCTGCACATTCACATAATCTAAACTTACGACAATAAGCATTAAATTGTGACCTGAAGCTTCCAAATAAAGGATTTTATTTTCGGACCGTACTTCACCATTTCGAATCGGTTTTAATGTTGTAAGTCTTTTTTTTATGCCTTTTTGTTCGGTTTTAGTGTAGGATTAAAAACCCCTTATTACAGATCCATAATTGTGTCTTAATCGGGTTATTGGAATTAGGGTGAGGGTTAGGGTTCTTGGCTAGAAATTTGGGGAAGAAGATGAAGTGGTGTTATATATTAAATACATTTTATTCTCAAATTATTAAACAAAAGGGGGTGATAGTCTAGTGGTGTGGAGCATGTTGTTACCCAAGGCAAACCCGGGTTCGAGTCTTCTGAACCCCGGGTTTTGTTTTGTTTGTTTTTTTTAAGAAATTGTTTAGTTATAATAAATCATATATATATATATATATACACACTTTAATATCTTAAAATATTCATAATAAATCCATTTTTGCTCCAAAAATTATGAAAATTTAGGTGTAGCTTCTTGACACCAGAAAGGAAATTTCCACACTTTTATTTTCTGGAAAATGTTTTATTTTTATATTTTTATTGAATTAAATTGTTTTAATCATATTTAATTGATTAAAAATTCATTTTAATGATTTTAATCTCAAACTTTTTGCTAAATTATTTCTCATCATCATGAACTAATATAAAAATTATTGGTTTAGAAAACATTAAATTTTATTGACTTTCCTATTTTTAATCATTTAAACATAATTTAATCTCGTTAAATCAGTTTTAAATATAAACAAGTTTATATAAATTATGGGAAAATTATTCTAATTTGTTTACATCAGAAATCATCCATTTTCTATAAAACTAGTATTTTTGGATCATGTATGGTATTATTAGTCTTATTTACGTTTAATTAGACATAATAAAACATTTATTTATTTATACAATTTAAACATCCATTTTATAAATATTTTTCTTATAAAATAGAAATACTCATATGGTTTAATGTCTTTATTATCTTGTTGAATCATTATGTAACTCAAAATTATTTATTTATATATATTTATGATTATTGTATTTTAATTTAGTTAAAGTAACTAACTAAATTATTTTGTCTTAATTATTCAAACATATTTTTATCTAAATATTCAATAGGTAATAATTATATTATTCAAACCACATTTACAACCTTTCATATATTATTTGCGATATACAACTTTTACGTTAACACGACTTATCATAAAAACTCTAATTCCCCAAATCGACTTAGCAAACCCTAATGCCTTGGACCCTAGATACCTTAGACTCTTAGACTTTTTCTTATTAGAACACTTATACATTATAGGTTGAATTCCTCGGAATTCCCATTACTTAGCTCACGACCGCTTAAGTGGATTTTGATCGCTTTCGCAAACTGTGAGTATATCTTTCCCTTTTTTACTGTTTTACTACTTTGGGGTGACTCATGTACCTATATATTAATCAAGTTTCAATTTCTTATACTTAATGCAATTCTCATGTGTGTTTGCTTTATGTTAATTGGTGTGTCTATGACTTGTCAAAATCATTAACCGCTGGGCGGCCTAGCTTTTCAATGAATAGTACTATGGTATACCCCCTTGAGACTCTGTTGAGAGAATCTTGGTCATTGTCTTGTTAATTCATTATTCAGTTGGTTAGTCATGTGTTAGTCATTATTCTCAGGTTTGGTTTTGAACGGATATTACTTATTACATAATTGCAAATGGTACCGCACATGAATTGCTAAACACTTTTCTACGATATGTATTCAATCAGGGTATGCTCACCAATACAATTTTTGTATTGACCAAATTATTTTGTACATGTTTCAGGTTGTTTTGAGATGCATCCTTTAAGATTTCGGATTTATATTTAGATTTTGATTCATTGTATTTAAATTTAGTTGGCAGTTAGAATCGTTGTATTTCATTTCAATGTAATAAATTATTAAATCAATGTATTCAAATTTACACTTTAGTCCATGAGCTATTGAACAATCGTCACTACGTGACACCTCGATGTTTCCGCCATCGGTTGGGGTGTTACAGTCGTGGTAACATTAATATGACCCAGGATGAGCTGAACAACCTACTTAAGCAGCAAGTGAATGTTGCACTGGCCGCCTTTCAGACCGCACAACAAGCTTTCGGTGGTAATTTGATTGCTACCACTCTTATCTATATCTTGGGTGTTGTATTCTGTTGACTAATCGGGTGTTGTTGGTTCTGGTAACGCTGTCAATCAGCCTCATCCGATGCAGTCTGTGTGTACCTTTAAGATGTTCATGGACTGTAAGCCTCACAACTTCAGTGGGATTTCTCGGGTGGCATGAGAAGATTGAGTCGGTTTGTGCTATGTGTAACTGTCCAGTTGCTGATCATGTGAAGTTTGCTACAGGAACTTCTGAGGGTCCTGCTTTGACCTAGTGGAACTATACTACTCACACTCTTGGCTTGGGGGAAGCCAATGCTATGCCTTGGATAGAGTTTGTTCAACGGTTAAGAGCGGAATATTGCCCTTGGGATGAAGTGAAGAAGTTGTAGCATGAGTTTTGGAATCTGAAGATGGTGGGTTCTGAGATCGAAGAGTAGGGGTGAGCAATAAACGGTTCCGAACCGCGAAAACCGTGAAACCGACCCGGAACCGCTAGAACCGAACCGAATTAATGTTATAGGTTCCGGTTCCAGTTCTCATATTTTGGTATAATCGGTTCCCGGTTCGGTTCCGGTTAGAACCGACGGGTCCGGTTAAGAACCGTTAGAACCGTTTTGAATTAAATTAAATATTTAAATATTCTATTATTAGTTTGAAATATAATATGTTGTTTCCTTTTTTATAATTCTTAACACTTTTAAATTGTTTTACTTCGTAGGAATGTAGAGTGTTGCCTTATGTGATGGTCAGCAGTCAGCACAGCTTGTTCTGACCCGTTTAATCTGTATAAAAAGAATGATCTGATCCGAACAAAACATATTTTGATACATAAACTACTATACTTTTAATAACCATGGTTAACACAAACTGTTGATAATTTTTTTTAGAAAAATCATTGTTTTTGTTTATTTTTTTATTTAATTGTTAATGTTAATTTTAGGATTTTATTGACAACCGGTTCCGGTCTAGAACCGTTTCATGAGAACCGTTTCACCCGGTTCTGGAACCGAACCGTTTAGTAATTATCGGTTCGGTTCCGGTTCTCATATTTTGGAATAAACGGTTCACGGTTCGGTTCGGTTCGGTCCGGTTCTGAACCGTTGCACAGCCCTATCGAAGAGTATACTACTAAACATCATGAGCTGGCAGTGATGTGTCCTGAGTTGGCTACACCAGAGTACAGGAGGATTGAGCATTATATTGTTGGATTAATGCGGGAAATTGCTGGGTTGGTGGCTGCTGGTGATTCTGCTACACTACTGGGTACTGTTCGGTTGGCTCACAAGCTGACCAACATGTAATAAATAAAAATCTTTATTATATAATATGTAATAATTTATAATTTTAATCTTTATCTCAATTCTCTCCCATGTGAAATAATATTATAAAATCATAATTTCACGTTTATTTCTTATTTATTTAATATTTATTTTCTTAACTAATTCTATTTATATTTTCGCTTATCAAAACCATTTAATATTTTATTTATCCTACCTCATGTAATATTGAATTTTCTAACCTAATAATATAGATCAATCAATCTTACCCAGTATATCCCACGAATAGTAGAAACTATTGGTAGGGTCAGGGGAGGGTGAGATGTAGGCACACCTTACCTCTACCCATAAGGATAGAGAGGCTGCTTCCAGAGAGACCCCCAGCTCAAAAGGAGAGAACAGAAGACAGGAAAGTATACAAGTTAAGAGACAAGCACCACAGGAAATTTTGTTATCGGCTAACAGACCAAGTGCAGGAGTAGGCTAGTAAGATAGTGCATACAAATATAATACATTGAACATCATACAAATATGTAAACGGGACGACAACCACATGTAAGTTTCACATTCCTTAAGAAACCTGGATAAATAGACACATAAATCAAAATAGGTTTAGAGATCCTATAGTTAAGGTCTCATAATACCCGATCTGCTACCTAAGTGTGAAATCCTACAAGTCACTTACTTTAATCCTACTTTTCCACGAACTCCTATCTTGAACCATGTCCTCAGAGAGGTGCAACTCTATGAGATCCTGTCTAATTCGCTCATCCTAGGTCAATTTAGGTCTGCCACTATTCCTTCTCCCCTCTACAACGCATGCTTCCACTGCTCTAACTGGCGCCGTTGTTCGTCTCCTCTTCACATGTCCAAACCATCTCAATCTCCATTCCTTTATCTTGTCTGATATCCTAGCCACTCCAAACCTCTCTCTAAAAACCTCGTTTCTAATCCGATCTAGCCTTGTGTGCCGGCCATCCACCTAAGCATCCTCATCTCTGCGACCTCCATCTTGCGTGCGTGCGTCTTCTTGATTGCCCAGCACTCTGTCCCATACAACATAGCAGGTCTAATTGCGGTCTTGTAGAATTTCCCCTTCAATTTATTTGGGAACCGCTTATCGCACAATACCCCTGTGGCTGCTCTCCACCTACACCACCCAGCTTGTATGCGATGTGTAACGTCACTATCTATATCTCCATCCTTTTGAACAAATGATCCTAAGTACTTAAACCTAGTTACCTGCGGGACAACCTAACCCTGAATAGTGATATGAGTGTCCTCGTCGTCGTTAACCCCACTGAAATCGCAATAGAGATACTCCGTCTTTGAGCGATTAATCCTTAAACCCTTTCCCTCTAAAGCTTCTCGCCACTCCTCTAATAATATAGATAAAACAACAAAAAAAATTGTTATAACCAATGTGATCCACAACTTTTAATGATTTTTTTACACTAAATGAAACTGTAAATAAGAGTTTTGTTTTCATACTGGGCAGAAAATGTTAAAATCAGTCATTTCTAAAAAGTTGCACCTTAAAAACCACCGCCTCAACCGTGCTCTGCAATTGCTGCTTCTAGCTTTGTTGCTCATCCAAACATACATTCTCCCTTTGATACATATTTTTATTCTTATTCAGATAATTAAAATTGTCGTTTTCTCATATCATAATACACTAATTTCTATGCTATATTGTAACACACATTTATCACTTCATGTTAGATTTGTTTATCTCGGGAAACTCATGCGATATAATCTGATTAAAACATATTTATAAACCAAATTAAATATTTCGATCCCCGCTTGAAATCTTTCTGAGCCAAAATAATCAGAATTTTTTTATAATGCAATCTTTTAAAAATGCCAAACATGAAACGTGATTACTTTTCTTCATTTTCTTGCTTTAACATGAACTTTCCTTCATTTTATTGCTTTTAACATGATAGACACTTTTTTAATGTCAACTTGAATAGTAGCAGACTAGCAGCCGCGTTTTTTTTATAAAGTCAAAGTGTCAAACTAGACATTTTTTATATCAACTTGATCACATTTTTTCAGGTTGTATGCTAGCACTACTAGAAAACTGCTAGGTTTTCGACAAGCGAATTTGTCGGAAATCTGTCGAAAATGGTTATTATCGACAAATTTGCCACAAAACAATTCGTGAGAAAAAAACTTGTCGGTATTCCGGCTACCGACAAAACTACCACAAAATCTTGTGGGAAATTAGTCACAAGATTCATATTATTTTGTGGGGAAATTGTCGCAAACTGTAAACGTTTAATAGGTGTGAGAAATTTGTCGCAAATTGTAAATAATTGCGACTTATTTCCCACAAAACTTTATATTTTTATTTATCAATTTGTTTTCTTACTTAAAATTAGATATAAAATAGCTAAAAAGGGAAAAAAACAGAGATTTGTGGGAAATTTGTCGCAAAATTTATATTGTTTTGTGGGAAAATTGTCGCAAACTACAAACTTTTATGTATTAACATTCTTAGTACTAATAAAATAAAAATTTAGTAAATGAAAAATAAGGTTTTGAGAGAAATTTGTCGCAAATTGTAAACATTGGTGACATGTTAAAACCCTAAAAATTAACACTAAAACACACTTTTTTTTTTACTCTTCTTTATGTTATTAATGTTTCTTTCACAATTTCACTCTATTTACAATCGATCGGATTTGACATATATTTCACAAGCTCCAATTCTATCACAAATTATAGAGCATACAATTACCAATGTCGGTGATGCATAACTTGATTGTACAACAAGCTTTGCGAGTTTTTCAAAAAACTTTTAGTTTGGTTTAGATTTGTGTTGTACAGCACAACTCTTTGTTGCATATATTCTTCTTCCCTTCTCCACCTCTGGTTTCTATCTCTTCTTCATACTCTCTCTCTTTCTCTAACCACCTCCACCACCAGTGTTGCTCTGGCTTGGGTAGACGAAACGTTGGTCCATGTCTTAAAAAAGGTATGGAACTCTAATCGTTAATTTGTTGTTAGATCTAGGTTTTCTCTGTCTTTTTCGTTAAATTTGAGCTGGGGTTAGGGTTTTTGTTTGTGGAGCCGGTTAACGATTGTGTTGGGGTTAATGATTTTGGTTAGTGGGAACGATGAACGGTGGTGTTGGGTTGGGGTTTTTGGTTTGGGGATGATGAATGGTGGTGTTGGGTGAGCAAGACGATGGTTAGGTTGGGATGACGGTGGTGGTGGTTGTGGTGATGGCGGTCGGTGGATGATTGACTTAATTGAATTTGTAATCTGATTATGATGGGTGTGAACCCCAATTACCAATGTCGGTGATGCATAACTTGATTGTACAACAAGCTTTGCGAGTTTTTCAAAAAACTTTTAGTTTGGTTCAGATTTGTGTTGTACAGCACAACTCTTTGTTGCATATATTCTTCTTCCCTTCTCCACCTCTGGTTTCTATCTCTTCTTCATACTCTCTCTCTTTCTCTAACCACCTCCACCACCAGTGTTGCTCTGGCTTGGGTAGACGAAACGTTGGTCCATGTCTTAAAAAAGGTATGGAACTCTTATCGTTAATTTGTTGTTAGATCTAGGTTTTCTCTGTCTTTTTCGTTAAATTTGAGCTGGGTTAGGGTTTTTGTTTGTGGAGCCGGTTAACGATTGTGTTGGGGTTAATGATTTTGGTTAGTGGGAACGATGAACGGTGGTGTTGGGTTGGGGATTTTGGTTTGGGGATGATGAATGGTGGTGTTGGGTGAGCAAGACGATGGTTAGGTTGGGATGACGGTGGTGGTGGTTGTGGTGATGGCGGTCGGTGGATGATTGACTTAATTGAATTTGTAATCTGATTATGATGGGTGTGAACCCCAATTACCAATGTCGGTGATGCATAACTTGATTGTACAACAAGCTTTGCGAGTTTTTCAAAAAACTTTTAGTTTGGTTCAGATTTGTGTTGTACAGCACAACTCTTTGTTGCATATATTCTTCTTCCCTTCTCCACCTCTGGTTTCTATCTCTTCTTCATACTCTCTCTCTTTCTCTAACCACCTCTGTAACATCGCAAAATTTTCCCCAAAATTTTAATACATAAAAAGCCCTTATATATATATGTTTTTTATTACACCTTTATCATTAATATTATACAAATGTGCCTAAGTCTTTATTTATCCTAACTCACAACTTATATACATACATAAATGTATATATAATAATAATAATAATAATAATAATATGATTCTAAATTCTTTTTTTTCACATACAAGATTTTTTTTTTTTTTAAATAAAGCCTTGAGTCAAATAGTCAAAGTCCTAGTCAAAGTCTTAGTCAAACAGTCAAAGTCTTAGTCAAATAGTCAATTCATCATAAAACCTTACTTTATGGTGTTGACCAATTTTAATGGCTAATTGACTCCAAAACTAGTATAAAAACCCACCTATGACCCATTATACTTTGCACCTCTAAATCGATTGTTTCAATCTGATTAAACTTTCCCTCATACCTTTCTTCTATAGTTTATTACTTCTACAATTGAAGCTTTGATTATAAGCTCTTGTAATTGGCAACTTTGGGACTACACATATTCTATTTCTCGAGACTTAATACTTTGCTAAGGTGAGTTTACGTAACCATGTTTATGCGATTCTTTATACTTGCAACAATTATTTAAGCAATTCAACATGCATGTCTAGTAGTAAACTTTATTGCCTCATGAATTAGTCAACAGTTTCAACGAGTTTCAACATTTACATAATCATTAGCTATGGCCAAGCCGGCGATACTCAATAATAGATCTATTGGATTGACAACCCCACCCGGATACGTGTACCTCCTACATAGGTAACGTGGGTGATTGTTATCGTTCAACATATTACTAAGGTGAACCGTAGATGACGGGATGGACCTAAACTAGTCGGAGGTTTGATTATGTCAACATATTATACTATTCATGTAGACTTAAATTTACGATAGACATACGAATTGCTAAACTTTTATTCTTAAACTATATGCTTAACATGAATTATGTATTCTCACCAACTTCTAGTTGACCCCCCCATTTTTCCAAACTCAACAGGAAATACTGATGCATGAAGTCTAGAGCTAGCATGAGGAGATATTTGAAGTTTTAAGCTTTGTTTGATTATTTGATGTAGACTTTAATGTAATTCAATATTGTAATGTAATAAAGGATTATTTAAACATATGTATTATCATGAGCTACTGAACAATCATCAATACGTGACATCCCGATGTTTCCGCCATCGGTTGGGGTGTTACAGATTGGTATCAGAGCCATGGTTATAGGGAATTAGGTTATTAGAAAAATAATCTAGTCTATAACCATAGGATTATAACCAGTACTTGCTCCTTTTACTTGCAACTCTACTTGTTTCTATTCTCTACCTCTATCCTACTTCTTATCCCTACTTCAACCCCTACAAGAAGATTGCTCTCCATCACAAGATCTACTCTTAGACTAATAGGACAATCCTCAGGTTTAGCCTGAACCACCTTGAGATCTCGTCGAAGTTCTAGATTTTAATAACGAACACGTGCAATCTGGAAGGGTGAACGCCTGTATTCTGAGTTTTCTGTCTAGGACTGGCATTGCGCATATATCCCAATCAGACGAGGGACCCGGATGCCTACCTGGGAATTCTCGGGATGAGTGTTCACTTATAGGCTAAAGCATGTCTTCACTATGTTATTAGAATCTAGAAGTTTTGATAAGTCAACGTTTTCGTTTATTCGTTTTAATTAATGAATAAATGATTATACTCACCTTCCTTAAACTAAGCTCAAAAATCTCAAAATTTTACAGCTTAAATCAATCACATTTCATAACCATCCATGGATTTCACAATCACACTTCACCTTACCATCTTAGCCACTTTTTAAATATTCAACACCCTACTCAAATCATATAATCTCCATACTATAAAATAAACTCTTTATCAACTATCTTCACATTCACTATCTCTCACAACTTTGATTCTGCTTCAAGAATTTTTCATCATCCTCTTAAGAACTAAATTCATATCCTTCACCTTCTCACACATGAGCTAGTTACCCATGATAACCAAACTATTGAAACTTGATTGTGTGTTGCATCAAACATAATCCTTAGTTATACATGAGGATTCGACTATTTGCCTTATTTGAACATTTGAAACTAGAATTCATGGAATATAAGCTATTTACTATAGACACACCTAGAGTCATTAACCTTATCTAGGGCAACTCTATTACAACTCGTATGCTATACTTGATACTTGATTGCTTACATGTACATATTATCAATTTGCAATTCATGTGTGTAATAATTGGTACACTTAATCAAACAACTGATAGAGGATGAAGTACTTGCTCAACAGTTAGTAGAGTACAAAATAACCTACTCAACGATTGGTAGAGGTCATCATGCCTGCTCAACAGTCGGTAGAGGCCCTACAACCTGCTCAACGACTGGTAGAGGCTATCATACCTGCTCAACAATCGGTAGAGGTTCCTACTCACTGACTGGTAGAAGTCTTTTTCCTGCTCAACAGTTGGACTCATTTTTGGATACATGGTTAATCATATTATTTTACATGTGTGTCTAGAGTTATAGAAGGACACAAAACCCTAATGTAAGGTAAATTGGTGATTGCGGTCCGGAACGTAATCATGAATTTACAGGTACGTTAAGGTAGTGTGAAATTCTATCAAGGTTTTCGGTAGTTGACCAATTATAAACCTTAGTTATCTGGCAGTTCATTTAGTCTTTCAATAGTCCATCAACTCATTCCTTTTAGGACTCCTAAAACTTAAGATTCTTATTCTCCTTGCTATTTCAGATGAACCTAATCCAACCCTTAAAACTCACACATATCAAAACTCTTACCCAAATTATTCGAAACAGTTTATTTTGTTACCTATAAATTTATGTCATGCCTTAACTCGAAACTTTCCAAACCACCCTTGTCCTAATTTCTACCCAATCACCTTCAACCCTGTGTTTTCAATAAACTTCGGGACGAAGTTTCCAAAAGTAGGGGAGACTGTAACATCGCAAAATTTTCCCCAAAATTTTAATACATAAAAAGCCCTTATATATATATGTTTTTTATTACACCTTTATCATTAATATTATACAAATGTGCCTAAGTCTTTATTTATCCTAACTCACAACTTATATACATACATAAATGTATATATAATAATAATAATAATAATAATAATAATATGATTCTAAATTCTTTTTTTTCACATACAAGATTTTTTTTTTTTAAATAAAGCCTTGAGTCAAATAGTCAAAGTCCTAGTCAAAGTCTTAGTCAAACAGTCAAAGTCTTAGTCAAATAGTCAATTCATCATAAAACCTTACTTTATGGTGTTGACCAATTTTAATGGCTAATTGACTCCAAAACTAGTATAAAAACCCACCTATGACCCATTATACTTTGCACCTCTAAATCGATTGTTTCAATCTGATTAAACTTTCCCTCATACCTTTCTTCTATAGTTTATTACTTCTACAATTGAAGCTTTGATTATAAGCTCTTGTAATTGGCAACTTTGGGACTACACATATTCTATTTCTCGAGACTTAATACTTTGCTAAGGTGAGTTTACGTAACCATGTTTATGCGATTCTTTATACTTGCAACAATTATTTAAGCAATTCAACATGCATGTCTAGTAGTAAACTTTATTGCCTCATGAATTAGTCAACAGTTTCAACGAGTTTCAACATTTACATAATCATTAGCTATGGCCAAGCCGGCGATACTCAATAATAGATCTATTGGATTGACAACCCCACCCGGATACGTGTACCTCCTACATAGGTAACGTGGGTGATTGTTATCGTTCAACATATTACTAAGGTGAACCGTAGATGACGGGATGGACCTAAACTAGTCGGAGGTTTGATTATGTCAACATATTATACTATTCATGTAGACTTAAATTTACGATAGACATACGAATTGCTAAACTTTTATTCTTAAACTATATGCTTAACATGAATTATGTATTCTCACCAACTTCTAGTTGACCCCCCATTTTTCCAAACTCAACAGGAAATACTGATGCATGAAGTCTAGAGCTAGCATGAGGAGATATTTGAAGTTTTAAGCTTTGTTTGATTATTTGATGTAGACTTTAATGTAATTCAATATTGTAATGTAATAAAGGATTATTTAAACATATGTATTATCATGAGCTACTGAACAATCATCAATACGTGACATCCCGATGTTTCCGCCATCGGTTGGGGTGTTACAACCTCCACCACCAGTGTTGCTCTGGCTTGGGTAGACGAAACGTTGGTCCATGTCTTAAAAAAGGTATGGAACTCTTATCGTTAATTTGTTGTTAGATCTAGGTTTTCTCTGTCTTTTTCGTTAAATTTGAGCTGGGTTAGGGTTTTTGTTTGCGGAGCCGGTTAACGATTGTGTTGGGGTTAATGATTTTGGTTAGTGGGAACGATGAACGGTGGTGTTGGGTTGGGGTTTTTGGTTTGGGGATGATGAATGGTGGTGTTGGGTGAGCAAGACGATGGTTAGGTTAGGATGACTGTGGTGGTGGTTGTGGTGATGGCGGTCGGTGGATGATTGACTTAATTGAATTTGTAATCTGATTATGATGGGTGTGAACCCCAATTACCAATGTCGGTGATGCATAACTTGATTGTACAACAAGCTTTGCGAGTTTTTCAAAATACTTTTAGTTTGGTTCAGATTTGTGTTGTACAGCACAACTCTTTGTTGCATATATTCTTCTTCCCTTCTCCACCTCTGGTTTCTATCTCTTCTTCATACTCTCTCTCTTTCTCTAACCACCTCCACCACCAGTGTTTCTCTGGCTTGGGTAGACGAAACGTTGGTCCATGTCTTAAAAATGGTATGGAACTCTTATCGTTAATTTGTTGTTAGATCTAGGTTTTCTCTGTCTTTTTCGTTAAATTTGAGCTGGGGTTAGGGTTTTTGTTTGTGGAGCCGGTTAACGATTGTGTTGGGGTTAATGATTTTGGTTAGTGGGAACGATGAACGGTGGTGTTGGGTTGGGGTTTTTGGTTTGGGGATGATGAATGGTGGTGTTGGGTGAGCAAGACGATGGTTAGGTTGGGATGACGGTGGTGGTGGTTGTGGTGATGGCGGTCGGTGGATGATTGACTTAATTGAATTTGTAATCTGATTATGATGGGTGTGAACCCCAATTACCAATGTCGGTGATGCATAACTTGATTGTACAACAAGCTTTGCGAGTTTTTCAAAAAACTTTTAGTTTGGTTCAGATTTGTGTTGTACAGCACAACTCTTTGTTGCATATATTCTTCTTCCCTTCTCCACCTCTGGTTTCTATCTATTCTTCATACTCTCTCTCTTTCTCTAACCACCTCCACCACCAGTGTTGCTCTGGCTTGGGTAGACGAAACGTTGGTCCATGTCTTAAAAAAGGTATGGAACTCTTATCGTTAATTTGTTGTTAGATCTAGGTTTTCTCTGTCTTTTTCTTTAAATTTGAGCTGGGGTTAGGGTTTTTGTTTGTGGAGCCGGTTAACGATTGTGTTGGGGTTAATGATTTTGGTTAGTGGGAACGATGAACAGTGGTGTTGGGTTGGGGTTTTTGGTTTGGAGATGATGAATGGTGGTGTTGGGTGAGCAAGACGATGGTTAGGTTGGGATGACGGTGGTGGTGGTTGTGGTGATGGCGGTCGATGGATGATTGACATAATTGAATTTGAAATCTGATTATGATGGGTGTGAACCCCAATTACCAATGTCGGTGATGCATAACTTGATTGTACAACAAGCTTTGCGAGTTTTTCAAAAAACTTTTAGTTTGGTTCAGATTTGTGTTGTACAGCACAACTCTTTGTTGCATATATTCTTCTTCCCTTCTCCACCTCTGGTTTCTATCTCTTCTTCATACTCTCTCTCTTTCTCTAACCACCTCCACCACCAGTGTTGCTCTGGCTTGGGTAGACGAAACGTTGGTCCATGTCTTAAAAAAGGTATGGAACTCTTATCGTTAATTTGTTGTTAGATCTAGGTTTTCTCTGTCTTTTTCGTTAAATTTGAGCTGGGGTTAGGGTTTTTTTTGTGGAGCCGGTTAACGATTTTGTTGGGGTTAGTGATTTTGGTTATTGGGAACGATGAACGGTGGTGTTGGGTTGGGGTTTTTGGTTTGGGGATGATGAATGGTGGTGTTGGGTGAGCAAGACGATGGTTAGGTTGGGATGACGGTGGTGGTGGTTGTGGTGATGGCGGTCGGTGGATAATTGACTTAATTGAATTTGTAATCTGATTATGATGGGTGTGAACCCCAATTACCAATGTCGGTGATGCATAACTTGATTGTACAACAAGCTTTGCGAGTTTTTCAAAAAACTTTTAGTTTGGTTCAGATTTGTGTTGTACAGCACAACTCTTTGTTGCATATATTCTTCTTCCCTTCTCCACCTCTGGTTTCTATCTCTTCTTCATACTCTCTCTCTTTCTCTAACCACCTCCACCACCAGTGTTGCTCTGGCTTGGGTAGACGAAACGTTGGTCCATGTCTTAAAAAAGGTATGGAACTCTAATCGTTAATTTGTTGTTAGATCTAGGTTTTCTCTGTCTTTTTCGTTAAATTTGAGCTGGGTTAGGGTTTTTGTTTGTGGAGCCGGTTAACGATTGTGTTGGGGTTAATGATTTTGGTTAGTGGGAACGATGAACGGTGGTGTTGGGTTGGGGTTTTTGGTTTGGGGATGATGAATGGTGGTGTTGGGTGAGCAAGACGATGGTTAGGTTGGGATGACGGTGGTGGTGGTTGTGGTGATGGCGGTCGGTGGATGATTGACTTAATTGAATTTGTAATCTGATTATGATGGGTGTGAACCCCAATTACCAATGTCGGTGATGCATAACTTGATTGTACAACAAGCTTTGCGAGTTTTTCAAAAAACTTTTAGTTTGGTTCAGATTTGTGTTGTACAGCACAACTCTTTGTTGCATATATTCTTCTTCCCTTCTCCACCTCTGGTTTCTATCTCTTCTTCATACTCTCTCTCTTTCTCTAACCACCTCCACCACCAGTGTTGCTCTGGCTTGGGTAGACGAAACGTTGGTCCATGTCTTAAAAAAGGTATGGAACTCTTATCGTTAATTTGTTGTTAGATCTAGGTTTTCTCTGTCTTTTTCGTTAAATTTGAGCTGGGTTAGGGTTTTTGTTTGTGGAGCCGGTTAACGATTGTGTTGGGGTTAATGATTTTGGTTAGTGGGAACGATGAACGGTGGTGTTGGGTTGGGGATTTTGGTTTGGGGATGATGAATGGTGGTGTTGGGTGAGCAAGACGATGGTTAGGTTGGGATGACGGTGGTGGTGGTTGTGGTGATGGCGGTCGGTGGATGATTGACTTAATTGAATTTGTAATCTGATTATGATGGGTGTGAACCCCAATTACCAATGTCGGTGATGCATAACTTGATTGTACAACAAGCTTTGCGAGTTTTTCAAAAAACTTTTAGTTTGGTTCAGATTTGTGTTGTACAGCACAACTCTTTGTTGCATATATTCTTCTTCCCTTCTCCACCTCTGGTTTCTATCTCTTCTTCATACTCTCTCTCTTTCTCTAACCACCTCCACCACCAGTGTTGCTCTGGCTTGGGTAGACGAAACGTTGGTCCATGTCTTAAAAAAGGTATGGAACTCTTATCGTTAATTTGTTGTTAGATCTAGGTTTTCTCTGTCTTTTTCGTTAAATTTGAGCTGGGTTAGGGTTTTTGTTTGCGGAGCCGGTTAACGATTGTGTTGGGGTTAATGATTTTGGTTAGTGGGAACGATGAACGGTGGTGTTGGGTTGGGGTTTTTGGTTTGGGGATGATGAATGGTGGTGTTGGGTGAGCAAGACGATGGTTAGGTTGGGATGACGGTGGTGGTGGTTGTGGTGATGGCGGTCGGTGGATGATTGACTTAATTGAATTTGTAATCTGATTATGATGGGTGTGAACCCCAATTACCAATGTCGGTGATGCATAACTTGATTGTACAACAAGCTTTGCGAGTTTTTCAAAAAACTTTTAGTTTGGTTCAGATTTGTGTTGTACAGCACAACTCTTTGTTGCATATATTCTTCTTCCCTTCTCCACCTCTGGTTTCTATCTCTTCTTCATACTCTCTCTCTTTCTCTAACCACCTCCACCACCAGTGTTTCTCTGGCTTGGGTAGACGAAACGTTGGTCCATGTCTTAAAAATGGTATGGAACTCTTATCGTTAATTTGTTGTTAGATCTAGGTTTTCTCTGTCTTTTTCGTTAAATTTGAGCTGGGGTTAGGGTTTTTGTTTGTGGAGCCGGTTAACGATTGTGTTGGGGTTAATGATTTTGGTTAGTGGGAACGATGAACGGTGGTGTTGGGTTGGGGTTTTTGGTTTGGGGATGATGAATGGTGGTGTTGGGTGAGCAAGACGATGGTTAGGTTGGGATGACGGTGGTGGTGGTTGTGGTGATGGCGGTCGGTGGATGATTGACTTAATTGAATTTGTAATCTGATTATGATGGGTGTGAACCCCAATTACCAATGTCGGTGATGCATAACTTGATTGTACAACAAGCTTTGCGAGTTTTTCAAAAAACTTTTAGTTTGGTTCAGATTTGTGTTGTACAGCACAACTCTTTGTTGCATATATTCTTCTTCCCTTCTCCACCTCTGGTTTCTATCTCTTCTTCATACTCTCTCTCTTTCTCTAACCACCTCCACCACCAGTGTTGCTCTGGCTTGGGTAGACGAAACGTTGGTCCATGTCTTAAAAAAGGTATGGAACTCTTATCGTTAATTTGTTGTTAGATCTAGGTTTTCTCTGTCTTTTTCTTTAAATTTGAGCTGGGGTTAGGGTTTTTGTTTGTGGAGCCGGTTAACGATTGTGTTGGGGTTAATGATTTTGGTTAGTGGGAACGATGAACAGTGGTGTTGGGTTGGGGTTTTTGGTTTGGAGATGATGAATGGTGGTGTTGGGTGAGCAAGACGATGGTTAGGTTGGGATGACGGTGGTGGTGGTTGTGGTGATGGCGGTCGATGAATGATTGACATAATTGAATTTGAAATCTGATTATGATGGGTGTGAACCCCAATTACCAATGTCGGTGATGCATAACTTGATTGTACAACAAGCTTTGCGAGTTTTTCAAAAAACTTTTAGTTTGGTTCAGATTTGTGTTGTACAGCACAACTCTTTGTTGCATATATTCTTCTTCCCTTCTCCACCTCTGGTTTCTATCTCTTCTTCATACTCTCTCTCTTTCTCTAACCACCTCCACCACCAGTGTTGCTCTGGCTTGGGTAGACGAAACGTTGGTCCATGTCTTAAAAAAGGTATGGAACTCTTATCGTTAATTTGTTGTTAGATCTAGGTTTTCTCTGTCTTTTTCGTTAAATTTGAGCTGGGGTTAGGGTTTTTTTTGTGGAGCCGGTTAACGATTTTGTTGGGGTTAGTGATTTTGGTTATTGGGAACGATGAACGGTGGTGTTGGGTTGGGGTTTTTGGTTTAGGGATGATGAATGGTGGTGTTGGGTGAGCAAGACGATGGTTAGGTTGGGATGACGGTGGTGGTGGTTGTGGTGATGGCGGTCGGTGGATAATTGACTTAATTGAATTTGTAATCTGATTATGATGGGTGTGAACCCCAATTACCAATGTCGGTGATGCATAACTTGATTGTACAACAAGCTTTGCGAGTTTTTCAAAAAACTTTTAGTTTGGTTCAGATTTGTGTTGTACAACACAACTCTTTGTTGCATATATTCTTCTTCCCTTCTCCACCTCTGGTTTCTATCTCTTCTTCATACTCTCTCTCTTTCTCTAACCACCTCCACCACCAGTGTTGCTCTGGCTTGGGTAGACGAAACGTTGGTCCATGTTTTAAAAAAGGTATGGAACTCTTATCGTTAATTTGTTGTTAGATCTAGGTTTTCTCTGTCTTTTTCGTTAAATTTGAGCTGGGGTTAGGGTTTTTTTTTGTGGAGCCGGTTAACGATTGTGTTGGGGTTAATGATTTTGGTTAGTGGGAACGATGAACGATGGTGTTGGGTTGGGGTTTTTGGTTTGGGGATGATGAATGGTGGTGTTGGGTGAGCAAGACGATGGTTAGGTTGGGATGACGGTGGTGGTGGTTGTGGTGATGGCGGTCGGTGGATGATTGACTTAATTGAATTTGTAATCTGATTATGATGGGTGTGAACCCCAATTACCAATGTCGGTGATGCATAACTTGATTGTACAACAAGCTTTGCGAGTTTTTCAAAAAACTTTTAGTTTGGTTCAGATTTGAGTTGTACAGCACAACTCTTTGTTGCATATATTCTTCTTCCCTTCTCCACCTCTGGTTTCTATCTCTTCTTCATACTCTCTGTCTTTCTCTAACCACCTCCACCACCAGTGTTGCTCTGTCTTGGGTAGACGAAACGTTGGTCCATGTCTTAAAAAAGGTATGGAACTCTTATCGTTAATTTGTTGTTAGATCTAGGTTTTCTCTGTCTTTTTCGTTAAATTTGAGCTGGGGTTAGGGTTTTTTTTTTGTGGAGCCGGTTAACGATTGTGTCGGGGTTAATGATTTTGGTTAGTGGGAACGATGAACGGTGGTGTTGGGTTGGGGTTTTTGGTTTGGGGATGATGAATGGTGGTGTTGGGTGAGCAAGACGATGGTTAGGTTGGGATGACGGTGGTGGTGGTTGTGGTGATGGCGGTCGGTGGATGATTGACTTAATTGAATTTGTAATCTGATTATGATGGGTGTGAACCCCAATTACCAATGTCGGTGATGCATAACTTGATTGTACAACAAGCTTTGCGAGTTTTTCAAAAAACTTTTAGTTTGGTTCAGATTTGTGTTGTACAGCACAACTCTTTGTTGCATATATTCTTCTTCCCTTCTCCACCTCTGGTTTCTATCTCTTCTTCATACTCTCTCTCTTTCTCTTACCACCTCCACCACCAATGTTGCTCTGGCTTGGGTAGACGAAACGTTGGTCCATGTCTTAAAAAAGGTATGGAACTCTTATCGTTAATTTGTTGTTAGATCTAGGTTTTCTCTGTCTTTTTCGTTAAATTTGAGCTGGGGTTAGGGTTTTTGTTTGTGGAGCCGGTTAACGATTGTGTTGGGGTTAATGATTTTGGTTAGTGGGAACGATGAACGGTGGTGTTGGGTTAGGGTTTTTGGTTTGGGGATGATGAATGGTGGTGTTGGGTGAGCAAGACGATGGTTAGGTTGGGATGACGGTGGTGGTGGTTGTGGTGATGGCGGTCGGTGGATGATTGACTTAATTGAATTTGTAATCTGATTATGATGGGTGTGAACCCCAATTACCAATGTCGGTGATGCATAACTTGATTGTACAACAAGCTTTGCGAGTTTTTCAAAAAACTTTTAGTTTGGTTCAAATTTGTGTTGTACAGCACAACTCTTTGTTGCATATATTCTTCTTCCCTTCTCCACCTCTGGTTTCTATCTCTTCTTCATACTCTCTCTCTTTCTCTAACCACCTCCACCACCAGTGTTGCTCTGGCTTGGGTAGACGAAACGTTGGTCCATGTCATAAAAAAGGTATGGAACTCTTATCGTTAATTTGTTGTTAGATCTAGGTTTTCTCTGTCTTTTTCGTTAAATTTGAGCTGGGGTTAGGGTTTTTGTTTGTGGAGCCGGTTAACGATTGTGTTGGGGTTAATGATTTTGGTTAGTGGGAACGATGAACGGTGGTGTTGGGTTGGGGTTTTTGGTTTGGGGATGATGAATGGTGGTGTTGGGTGAGCAAGACGATGGTTAGGTTGGGATGACGGTGGTGGTGGTTGTGGTGATGGCGGTCGGTGGATGATTGACTTAATTGAATTTGTAATCTGATTATGATGGGTGTGAACCCCAATTTTGGGCGGTGAACGACTCTTAACAGACCTAAAATTCTGAAACTGTGTGTGTTAGAGAGCGAGGGCGGTGGTTTGGTGATGGGGGAGGGGAAGCGCATGATAGTGGTGAACTGGTGATTTAAGTAACAAATCTATGGGTTTGTGTGTGATGTGGCTACATATTCCATTTCGAAGCATTATAATATGCAACCAGAGCTTGAAAATTCACTTTATTAGTTGGTCGTTTTGTCGTTGACGATTTGACGCGTAGGTGACCATATGTATCTGGAGAGAGAGAGAGAGAGAGAGAGAGAACTAGGCGTTGGATTCTAGGAGGAGTGGTCAGAGTTTTTTTCTTTTGGGGTGTTTTTTTCCGTTTGCGCCGATTCCGGCCGTTAATGGTTACTGTATTTCTCTTCTTTTATAAGAGAGAAACAGAGGGGGTTCAGAGAGGGGCATCTGTTGTCTGCGTTGTGGTCGTCGTTTGGATGGCGGTAGGTTTAGGCGGCGTTGATGACTATGTCGTCATATGAGACACCATTAGACTGGCCGCCTCCGCTGAAGATTAAACTGGATACTTTGTGGCTCTGATTAATTTCAAATTGTAACAGAAATCCAGTGAAGATGGCTATGATGAGTCTTGATTTGTCACAGAAATTTGGTGTAGGTGGCATGCACGAGGATGATGGATTGTAGTTTTTTTATTTGCAACCCTTCTCACAGCCAAGTTTTGGGTACTCTGAGCCTCTCATTTCCTTGGTTTGTCTTCGTTTTCTTGATTAATTTGTTGGTGTTAGACCCACCCTCAGAATTATTGATTTAGTTTGTTCGTTTTGATGTGTTCTTGCTTTGATTGCACTTATAAAAAATCCCTCATATATAGTTTTTATATACTTATGTATCAACTGGTAAATTTAACTAGAAGTTATTTTTATAAAAAAAGGAATAGTATGGTTATGTATTGTTTTGCAAACAAATTGATTGATAGTCTATTTAATGATTACTTAAATTTTGATCTCCTAACAATGCAACAAAGATTTCTGCCTTTTAAATTAATGGCATCATCATTTTCTTTGGCAATGACTTACATGTTATATTGCATTTTTTTAAAATGTACTTATTTGACCCGTAAACCCAAACATGAACATGTACTGTATTATTTTGCAGATAATTTTTTCAAACTAGCTCTTCTTTTTTTACATCTGTTGATACTTGATACTAATTATCTTTTTGTAAGTGAATTGTAGCTTTGTATCTTTCAAAAATGGTGTGGCGCTTCATCTACTTTCTTCTCGAGTAACTATATCTATGCAAAGATCATGATAACATGCACAGGTTAACATACGCAGTTTAGTTTGCCAACAAAAACAATGGTTATTTATTTTTACCCTTTCTTTTTTGTAATGAAAGCTGAAAGGTATTATGCAACATGCATACACTTTGAATCTTATATTAACAGCAGTAAAAACTCTAGCTATTTTTTGATTAATTATTTTTATGCACTTTCTTTTTTAGCTGAAGAGTTCATCATTTGGTCCGGAATGGTCCCCCCCCCCCCCTCTCCCACAAGTGGTGCAATCAGCGGTGAATGGTGATGGTAACTCAATCATTAAATCTTAATGTTTGTTAAGTATTATGTCATATTATTTGTATTTTTGTTTGTATTTGATTAATACTTAATTTGAATTTAGACGTTTGATCAAATCCTATTAGAAATGCAGCTTATGGAGATACTTGAAATTACCATCTTGCAAATCATTTGCTGGGGCTTGAACAAATTAGGAATGTTTGGGCCGTTTTGTTGTATGCGTCACACGTACAACAAAATCACATTAATGTCATTATCGTCACGTGTGTATTTCTAGGTTGTCGCCGCATCGCGCGACTTGGGTAAACAACTAGTTATAATTTTATTTTGTCTTTTGGGTCTTGTTCCTAAAATAAAGACTTACATATTCTTGAATTATGTCATTTCTTTTCTTCCGAATTTTAAGTTACACTCTTCATTTGAATCTGTTTGATTTGGTCACACCAAAAATAAAGAAGGATTGAATAGAAGATAAATTTTACATAACTTTGATTGTTTTTTTTAAAGCTTAATTTCTTTTAAATCTTGTGGTCTATGGGACTTGAATCCAAGACCTTCCACTGCCTAGGTGTTTTAAAGGCTTTGCCTTTGCCATTGAACCATTTGTTTATCAATGAGTTTAGTATGTTAATTGATTTTTGGGCAACTGGGACTCAAAGACTGAAAACATAAAAAGGTTAAAAACGTTAAGTTAAATGAATGTATGGAGAAATTTGATGAAACTTTCAAAGTTACAGAAAAAAGAACCGAATGAAACAGGATGTCGACTTCTGTATTGTAACTAAGGAGAGAAACATGAATCACATAGATAAGAGTTAATAGTGTGTTTTAGGGTTAATTTTTAGGGTTTTTAATCAAAACGACGTAGTTTTGAGGGGTTTCACACCTAAGCTTAGATGTGTGACAGCCTCATATTCACTTTCCCCATATAATTTATATTAGTGTGTTTGTGTTTGTGTTTGTGTGTGTATTGTATGAAAGTACGTACCCCCTCCCAATTGTACTTAATCAATTTAAAACATCATGCCAAGAACATTAAGCAGTGTGTTTTAAGTAGGGATAAGCTCGGGACGGTATCGGTACCGAACCGATACCGACAATACCGATACCAAAAAGTCCAAAAAACCAATACCGATACCGAACACATACGGTACGGTACAGGTACGGTACGGTATTGGTTCGGTATCGGTACGGTACCGGTATGGTATCGGTATTTTACCTTAAAAATACCGATACCATACCGATCCCGTACCGATAATATCGAAACCGAAAATCCATAAATATGGGTATCGATACCGATCCTGAAACCCCTCGGTTCGGTATCGGGATCGGGACGGGACAAGATCGGTATTCGGCCTTGTATGCTCATCCCTAGTTTTAAGTGTTAACTAGTATGTTTTATCTGTGTTTTAAATTTAATAACTATAATATATTGCATTATGTTTTAAAACTTCTTACGAAAACATGCATATATATATATATATAATATTTAATAACTAGTATGTTTTATCCGTGTTTTAAATTTAATAACTATAATATATTGCATTGTGTTTTAAACATCATTCCTAAATCAAAAACATGATGGTTACATGTTAAATTTGAATCATTCTCAAACTTCTTACAAAAAACAATTTTCCTACATGATCCTCTACATATATATATATATATATATATATATATATATATAGGGTAGGGATATTGTGAAAACCCTTTGTTATATAGTAAACCTTGGAAACCTAATCCTAACCATCCATTACCCTAGATCAATGGTTGAGATTAAAGCTGTGTACTTTGGGTGAGATATAATAGTATTATATTCTTTAAAGTTAGATGGAAGGGTAAAATAGGAAAGTAAAACACTTTCTTTTCCCCCTTTCTTGTCAGATTCATAATCCCAACACCATCATCCCTCTCTCCTCTCTCCTCTCTATCTTCTCCAACTCCATTCAACCCACTCTTCATCTTCTCCATGAGCAAACCTTGACCCAATCTATCATAATAACAATAAAACCAGTCACCGTCGTTTGTCCTCTAAATGATACATCACCATCATCACGTCTACAGATCTGAGCTAGAGAGAGAGAGACCGAGAAGATGAGAAAGAAAGAGAGGTGTGAGAGAGGGAGAGGCGGCGGTCGTCCTTCAAGACGATAACGTCCAGGAGGCGGCGGTTGGTTCCAGTTCGTTGGTGTATTGGTTCGAAAACGACGAGGCATGCGGTTGTCCTTCAAGACGATAACGTCAGGTAGTCGGCGGCGGCGACGATTTAAGAGGTAATTGGTTGCATTTATCTATTCTGGTAGTTAATAGGTTTTTTTTTTTACAAGGAGGGGTTGTGTTATTATTATTATTATTGTTGTTGTTGTTGGAATTATTGTTTTTTTTTTTTGTTATATTTATTTGTTTTTGGGGTGGTTACAGGCCCCTTCATTGTTGTGTCTACTGTTTATATGTTTTGGGGGTGAACGTGAATATCGTACGTACAGTGTTAAAAAAACGTTTTGGGAAGTGAAGTTTAAATGCTTTCTGTTGTGTGTTGTACAACAGGAAGGCGCAAAGGTCAGTGGATCGTGTTACAGTTGGGTCTACGGCTGAAAACCCTAGTATTATAGTCATAAACGATAGCAATAACAAGGTTGGGAAGGTGAATGAAGATCCCATTGTTATTACCGAGGGGGAATCTGCAGCTGGTGGATATGGTCAGACACAAAGTGCGGGGGAGGGTCTTCATTAACAGCTGCAGAAAAAAAATTGTTAACATATGTTACTGACTAAACAATCTATCACTGTTACTAAGATGATCAGCTGTTGTCTGCTTTAACGCATGTTAATTCGAAAATTCTAAAGGTGTTGACTGTTACTGAAATCATCAGATAGTTGGTGCTAAAAAACAAGAAATCATAGTTGAGATATTAAAAGTGTTAACATGTGTTATCTAATGATGTTGACTGTGGCTCAAATCATCAGATACATCATCATCATCATCATCATCATCATACTCAGTTAATCTCACCTATAGCAAAGCTAAGGTAGGGTCTGAGGAGGGTAAGATGTAGACAGCCTTACCTCTACCCCCTAAGAATAGAGAGGCTGCTTCCAGTGAGACCCCCGGCTCGATGTGGTTTGGTATCAAACCTTAGACATAAGGCACATAACACTTAGCAATCGGGACAAACCCGATCAGTGCATGTACCTCTTTGTCTTTTGGCTATCCACGCCACCACATGATGCATGATTAACCGTCCGTCGTTTTTAACGTTATTTTCACTAAATTAGTAAAATAACGTTAAAACTAGTGCAACTTTACTTTTGCCCCCCAAGGGTCACACATAGTTTGTGCTAAAAACAAAACACCAAAGTTTGATATATTAAAAGTGTTAAGATGTGTTAACATATCTTACCAGCCTTATTGAAAAAAAAAATAGAAAAACCT
The DNA here is from genome assembly GCA_030844895.1 of Ambrosia x helenae. Lineage (NCBI taxonomy): Eukaryota > Viridiplantae > Streptophyta > Magnoliopsida > Asterales > Asteraceae > Ambrosia > Ambrosia x helenae. Next base: position 121,869,887 of record CM061228.1, read on the forward strand.
TAGTAGAGATATTAAACCTGTTAACATGTGTTAATTAACATATGTTACCAGCCTTTTCAAAACCTTAGTAAACCGCCTAGAAACAACCTTAATAATATTTTCTTAAACAAAAAGTAGGAGGGAGGAGAGAGATGGCTAACATGTGTTAATGTAATCTGATAAAAGTTAAACCTGTTGCCCCCATATACTCATGAGAAGATCTAACATTTGTTAGTATGTATGGTATGGTAACGTATGTTAAACCTGTTGCCCCCATATACCCCTATAGTTTTCACTTCTTAAGTTTACTAAGAAAATAAAGCACACAAACTATTAACACATGTTATTACAAAGTATCATTACAAACTATTGAACTGCATGGAAGGTTAACATGTGTTAGTTGGTCATAAAGGGCTAACATGTGTTAATCTAATCTGATAAAGAAAATATTATTATAATGGGTCATGTCACACCATCTCTCTCCTCTCTCCTACTTTTTGTTTAAGAAAATATTATTACAAAGTATCATTACAAACTATCACTACATCAAAAGAATTCACCACCATTTGCATTTTGTTCAAAGTAGTGATTGCATCTCCTATCCACCTACATAAATTTGGCCATGTTAACATGTGTTAGTTGGTCATAAAAGGCTAACATATGTTGTCTAATCTGATAAAGAAAATATTATTATAATGGGTCATGTCACACCATCTCTCTCCTCTATCCTACTTTTTGTTTAAGAAAATATTATTATAATGGGTCATGTCACACCCTCTCTCATACTTTTTGTTTTAAGAAAATATTATTATAATGGGGCAAGTACAAATAATGTGTTAATGTTGCATACGAGGGTAACATGTGTTAGTTGGTCATAAAAAGGGATAACATGTGTTATCTAATCTAATAAAGTTAAACCTGTTGCCCCCATATACCTACCCATGAGAAGATCTAACATTTGTTAGTATGAGTGGTGTGGTAACATATGTTAAACCTGGATCATTTGTCAACCTTTTTATCTTTCTTACCACTCCTGTTTTCACTTCATAAGTTTACAAAAGAGAAATAAGTAAACATAGCATACAACTATTAACACATATTAGGTTAACACATGTTATTTGGTAACACGTGTTATTACAAACTATCATTACAAACTATTGAACAAGAGATAAACCTACCCCAAGACATTCAAATCATAAAGTTTACTGAGAAATAAAGAACACAAACTATTAACACAAGTTATTACAAAGTATCATTACAAACTATTAACCACTATAACAAAATAAATCTAATAACTCTATACATTGAGTACAAAAAAGAAAACGTTGTTAAAAAGTTTTTCGACATATTTTTCTCGGCTTCCTTCGACTTCGTTTGTTAACATATGTTAACCAGTGGGGGTCTTCATTATCAACTGCAAAACAATAGATGAGATATTAACCGGTGTGACCAACTCATCATCTAACATACTAAACAGGAGTAACACATGTTAGTCGGGGCCCAAATGCGAACTTGTGTTAACAAACACAATTGTTACGATCAAAACTATCGTGTAAACTTTCTTCATGACTCAAACACTTGACCAATGCCGCCCTTCCTATCACTTGCCATGGTCAGATCCGACTTACTAAAAAAAATCAAGGTCAGATCCTTTTCTAATTGGACCACATAAATGACCAACATAGTTTAAGAGATAACAGCAGTACCAAATAAATATGTACAAGAACAAACTAAACACATAACCATCATATTTTTATAACACACACTCGTATACAGAGCAGAGAGAGAGAATGAAGCCCTCTCATCATCCAGCGACGTAGCAGGGCGGAGCTCCGGCTACACCCCTCCTCACCTTTGCTACTCCCACACCGCACACCTCTTAACCATCTCACACGCAATCCTGTACAGATCTGAGTTAAAGAGAGGGAGATAAACCGAGAAGATGAGAAAGAAAGAGAGGTGTGTGTGTGTGTGAGAGAGAGAGAAAGGAGGACAAGTGGAGTTCTGACAAGGAGGACCGGCAACCAAGGCGGTGGAGTTCCGACTAGGGTTTCTGTGTTGATTTGGGGTTTTTAAGGAAGATGGTGACCGGAGTTCGAGTGCAAATTTATTCAGAATCACACCACGTGGAGGAGATGAAAATGGAGGAAACTTGTTTGAAGGTGGATCTTCAATGTTAGAATCCATGGAGGGGAAAGAAAATGATAAAAGGATGAAGATGAAGATGAGTGGGTTGTATTTGTGGGTTGGTAAGAAAAATAATCTTCCTTTTGTACAAATATGGGGAGGCGTGAAATAATCTTCCTTTTGTACTTCATCTTGATTTGGGAAAGAGAGACCAAGTGTTAAATTACTTCAATACCCTTTTGTTAATAATAAATTGATTTTTGAAGGTGGTGAGGTGGCTTAATTCTAGCCACAAGTTGGGTTTTCATGGTTTACTATATAACTTAGGTTTTCTATAGATACTCATACTATATATATATATATATTATATATATATATATATATATATATATATATATATATATATATATATAGGGGAGGGTTATCTTGAGAACGCTAAATATTGTGAGAACCGTGAGAACAAGTAAAAAAATTAATCAAAATCAAATTTTTTTTAATACAAACCTCATTATAATCAAAATACAACATTAATAAACGAATTTTCTTTCCAAATAATTCATCTTTTCTTGCAAAAACACTTTGAAATTAACTTTTTACACATGTGTAAATGAAACAGTTTACACATGTATAAACAATAAATTTACACATGTGTAAAAACAAATTATTTTTGTATACGTTTGAATTTTTACGCGTAAATTGTGTTTTTGAGATTGTATTTTAGTAATAAAGACAAGTGTAAAAAGAAATTTTGAATTTGAATGGTTTTAGATGCCGTTCTCACGGTTCGCACGAAATATAGGTGTTCTCAAATTAACTTTCCACTATTTCTGGTCCTTTTGGACATGCTTCATTTGCTTTGCTCTTCTTCTTCGGACACATTTGGCATGGTGCTCGAACCTTGTTTAGAGATGTTTTCGCTGGTATTGACCCAGATTTGGATGCTCAAGTAGAATTTGGAGCATTCCAAAAACTTGGAGATCCAACTACAAGAAGACAAGCAATCTGATACAACATTTCTTTGGTCTCTTTCGAATCTATTTTCTTTTTATGATTTGATTTTGATTTGAATCGTCATTTTTTTGTTACTCTTGCTCTTTCTTTATCCGGGATATGATCCCCCCAAAAATAAACAGGTATGGAAGCTATAATTGTAAACCACGATCGAATCTATGGAAGCATTGGTTTATACATTCCTCTTAGTCTCGACTCTAGGAATAATTTTTTTCGCTATCTTTTTTAGAGAACCGCCGACAATTTCAACTAAAAAATAAAAAAAAAATGAAATGATTTTTCATTATCGCAATTGAAGTAATGAGCCTCCAATATTGGGAGGCTCATTACTTCAATTAGTCCCCATGTTCCTCGAATGGATCTCTTAGTTGTTGAGAAGGTTGCCCAAAAGCGGTATATAAGGCGTACCCAGTAAAACTTACAAGTAAACCAGATATAAAGATGGCGACTAGGGTTGCTGTTTCCATTATTATATAATTTCAAGACCACAATGGATCTATGATAAGATCGTTTATTTACAATGGGATGGTATACAAAGTCAACAGATTTCAATGAATACAATAGGATTTATGGCTACACAAACTGTTGAGAACGGTTCTAAATCTGGTCCAAGACGAACTACTGTAGGGAGTTTATTAAAACCCTTGAATTCTGAATATGGTAAAGTAGCTCCTGGGTGGGGAACGACCCCTTTGATGGGCGTCGCAATGGCTCTATTTGCGGTATTTCTATCTATTATTTTAGAGATTTATAATTCTTCCGTTTTATTGGATGGAATTTCAATGAATTAGATCTATAAGAACCTCCAAGTCCTAGCTTTCAAAAAAAAAAGAATCCTTTATTCTAGCTCATTCTATTTTGGTAGTTCGACCGTGGAATTTCTTTGTTTCTGTATTTCTGGAATATGAGTGTGTGACTTGTTATAATTGATCCTATTGATAGTACAGAGAATTGGTCTGTCATCTTGATAGAGATGGTTCTCCTTCGTCGGATATTTATTCTAGTATCTGGAACACGGAATATATGAAATAGATTAAGAAATATTTGAACTATGATTCATACTTAATATTCAAACCTCGCGGCCAGACTTCAAAAAATTTCCAAGAATTAGAATTTAGAAATAGAATTCGAAATTTTTTCTTCTTTCAAATGCCTGTTTATGCTTATTTTGACTCAAAGACAAATCTTTTTTCGGATTTTTGGTGATTATCTATTCGTGGAATAAATGATGATCCGATGGTTCTTACTCAGGGAATCTTTGGGCTTAATTTAATATTTTTATTGAATCATCGTGGTTCTAGTATGAATCTGGGGTTTGAATCGATTCATAGGGTCTTAACAAGAGAATTCCTATCAATAATAAATAAAACAAATATAATAAACATTATAGAAAAAAATATATATATAGGGAAGAGAGAATTCAAGAGGCCCGTAAGGATCAAGATAAAGACGACTGAGCCAACTTGATATTTTGGTATTATCGCCACAAAGAATAACTTTCGGATTTTTTATTCATATCTTCATAGCAGATTGAATCGGAAAGTAAGAAGTTTCAAACTTTCTATTAAATATCCGTTCCAACTAGTTTTTGGGTGTTTTTGCTTGAGCTGTACGAGATGAAAGTCTCATATACAGTTCTCGGAGGGGGGATCGCACCTATCTCAATAAAGTCTATGATTGGTTTGAAGAGCGTCTCGAGATTCAGGCGATTGCGGATGATATAACTAGTAAATATGTTCCTCCTCATGTAAACATATTTTATTGTCTAGGGGGAATTACGCTTACTTGTTTTTTAGTACAAGTGGCTACAGGATTTGCTATGACCTTTTACTATCGTCCGACGTTACTGATGCTTTTGCTTCTGTTCAATACATAATGACTGAAGCTAATTTCGGTTGGTTAATCCGATCAGTTCATCGATGGTCAGCAAGTATGATGGTACTAATGATGATCCTACATGTATTTCGTGTATATCTCACCGGTGGATTTAAAAAACCGCGCGAATTAACTTGGGTTACAGGTGTGGTTCTGGCTGTATTGACTGCATCTTTTGGTGTAACTGGTTATTCCTTACCTTGGGACCAAATTGGTTATTGGGCAGTGAAAATTGTAACAGGCGTACCTGACGCTATTCCTGTAATAGGATCACCTTTGGTAGAATTATTGCGTGGAAGTGCTAGTGTGGGACAATCCACTTTGACTCGTTTTTATAGTTTACACACTTTTGTATTGCCGCTTCTGACTGCCGTATTTATGTTAATGCACTTCCCAATGATACGTAAACAAGGTATTTCTGGTCCTTTATAGATATAGAGAAGATATAGCATAGATATTTCGAATTCATCATTTATCACTTGGGGTAGGAACCATAGTATTTTATTGCTACAAGTATGGATTATTGAAAATAGAAGCAGATGAGTTTCGCGTGAATGGATACTCTGAGATAGAGCGAGAAAAATTGAATTTGATTGATTCAACTTATAAGACTTTGGAACAACTAGAAAATTACAAAAATGAAACTATAAATTTTGAACAACAAAAGGCCAGTAATCAAGTCCGACAACGGGTTTTCCAACAAGCTTTACAAGGAGCTCTAGGAACTCTGAATAGTTGTTTAAACAATGAGTTACATTTTTTAGAACACCTATATTTCGTGCGAACCGTGAGAACGGCATCTAAAACCATTCAAATTCAAAATTTCTTTTTACACTTGTCTTTATTACTAAAATACAATCTCAAAAACACAATTTACGCGTAAAAATTCAAACGTATACAAAAATAATTTGTTTTTACACATGTGTAAATTTGCTGTTTATATATGTGTAAACTGTTTCATTTACACATGTGTAAAAAGTTAATTTTAAAGTGTTTTTGCAAGAAAAGATGAATTATTTGGAAAGAAATTCATTTATTAATGTTGTATTTTGATTATAATGGGGTTTGTATTAAAAAAAATTGATTTTGATTGATTTTTTTACTTTTTCTCACGGTTCTCACAATATTTAGCGTTCTCAAGATAACCCTCCCATATATATATATATATATATATATATATATATATATATATATTATATATAGGGGAAAGTTATTTTGAGAACACCTATATTTCGTGCGAACCGTGAGAACGGCATCTAAAACCATTCAAATTCAAAATTTCTTTTTACACTTGTCTTTATTACTAAAATACAATTCTCAAAACACAATTTACGCATAAAAATTCAAATGTATACGAAAATAATTTGTTTTTACACATGTGTAAATTTACTGTTTATATATGTGTAAACTGTTTCATTTACACATGTGTAAAAAGTTAATTTGAAAGTGTTTTTGCAAGAAAAGATGGATTATTTGAAAAGAAATTTCATTTATTAATGTTGTATTTTGATTATGATGAGGTTTGTATTAAATTTTTTTGATTTTGATTGATTTTTTTACTTGTTCTCACGGTTCTCACAATATTTAGCGTTTTCAAGATAACTCTCCCATATATATATATATATATATATATATATATATATATATATATATATATATATATATATATATATATATATATATATATATATATATATATATATATATATAGGGGATGGTTATAATAAAAACCCTTCAAAATGAGTAAACCTTGCAAACTAAATCCTAGCCATCCATCCATTTAATCTATGGTCACCATTTTTTCTATAATATTAATTTAATTAAATATGTGATAAAGGACAAGAAAGGGTAATAGGGTAATTTGGTTTTTCTGAAAAAGAGGCTGACAAAAGCTGATATGACACCCCCATCAAATCATCTCTCTCTTACTTTTTTCACATTGTTATATAAATTGTCAGATGCCCGAGTTACATATGTAACATACGCAGTGTTACGTACGTAAAATCCGTCACGATAGTTTTATATTAATTTAGAAAAATCCTAACCTGTTAATTTTTTTATTACAACATGTTTGTTTTGGTTTTACTGTACCAGCACCAGAGTTGTTGCATACGTAACGAAAGGTCCATATGGTTATTTTTTGATATTCACTACTTTTAAGATTCATGTGAAATTAGTACTACATTGCATTACATTACAAAAACCTTGCAGAAAACATACTACTAAAAAAACCGATACATCATATTGTTCATCCGCCTAAAACATACTAGTCAAGAAATATATTACAATGAAACTGTATCAACAACAAAACATACAATTAAAGATTCATACCCCACCATGCATGCAATAACCCCGGCATCCCGCACTGCAACCAACAGTGGCTGACGGCATCCGATAACCATACTTTGCATAAAAAGCCCACTGTTCCTCAGTATAACCTATACCCTCCCATTCAGCCCTAATACGCCCACCTCCCGGATACGTGAACGGCAGCACGGGTTTGTTAAGTTTAGGTTCATATGGTTCTTCATATTCAGCCCCTAGGTCTGATTCATAACCAACCGCCCATTCAGGTGTGTGATTTACATCATGCACATCATCCTCCGGTGTCATATAGTCTTCTGGTGACGGATATTCTTTGGGGAAGACGTAATCAAAGGCCGCATTCCAATCAAAATCTCCGTCACTTTCAAACCCATCGTCCGCCTGCACTACGGATATAACAGGTTCTAATGGCGGAATGTCCGGGGCAACGGGGGGGGGGGGGGGTTCATGTTCGGCTGCGACAGGAGGGATGACCAAATCAACCGGTGGGGGTGGTTCAGGTACAATTGCAATGTCCGGTTCATTTTGAGGTGGCTCGTGTACAATTGGGATGAGATGGTCACGGCCCTCAAAAACCTCCCAAGGCGGAGTGTTGGGTTTGGAATCCATGCTTTGACAAAAACAGGACCTGTAACGTATGTTATAGCAGATTAAGTGTTGACATTGGAAATATGAAACAGGGGAAAAAAACTACTCTCTATTAAAAACATATAGGTAACAGAGAAAAACTAATGCTGCAAAAAAAAAATAATAAAATAATCTATGACTAAAGGTGGAAAAAACACGATTGTTACATGTGTAACAGGGTTTTTTCTGGAAACACATACAAACTGCTGTAGTCTGCACCCAGCATCCATTTTTTGCTGGTATAGAAAGCAAACTTTGACTACAAAACAGATACGCTACACACGTAACACCCGAGTATTACATGTGTAACAGGAAAACACAGACAACACTTATCTAATCTGCAATGAACAGAGAACAGAGTTTGATATGGTAAAACACAGAAACCATAATATCTTTTTGAAAAAAAGATATGCTACACACGTAACAGTCTAACTAAACACAAAGATTATACAAAGATATGTCTTCGATTACACTCAGAAAATTTACTATTATTTTACTATTATGTTCTAAACCTAAATGACTCCATAATCAATCATCCAAAAAAAAAAAATCTTTTTCGATGGTTTCAATTACAAAAAAAGATTAATAAAAAGTCTAAACTTGATTATTATAATATATCAGAAAAATAATTTAACAAACAGGGGGCATTTTTCAAACAGGGGGCATTTCTTCTGTAAATAAGACATAGGTAACATAAAAAAACTCATACATGATAAAAAGAAAAAAAAATAGACAGGCATGGTGCAAGAACACACGAGTATTACATGTGTAACAGGAAAAACACAGACAACACTTGTCTAATCTGCAGTGAACAGAGAACAGAGTTTGATATGCTAAAACACAGAAACCATAATATATTTTTGAAAAAAAGATATGCTACACACGTAACAGTCTAACTAAACACAGAAACCATAATATATTTGCGATGGTTTTTATTATGTTCTAAACCTAAATGACTTTATATTATATTAGTGGTTTTCCATAATCAATTCCAAAAAAAATAATCTTTTTTGATGGTTTCAATTACAAAAAATGAAGATATTTTAGTAAGAAGTTTGGTTGAGACATATAATCAAATACCTGGTCTACATCCACAAACGCAGAAACTTGCAAAAGAATTTCAACAGTAATTCTAGCATCAAATGAGCAAACTCAACTACAGTATGACAATTCAAACGTGACCACAATCATTAAAAGATGTTTACATATCATAAATTACTATCCCCTCAACCAACCCTCTAACCCTCTGTTTTATGAAAACATTGAATAAACTTCTTATTTTGATAATAATATTATTATATTAATCTTCTTTTTTTTATTCAAAATCACTATCCCCTCAACCAACCCTCTAACCCTCTGTTTTATGAAAACATTGAAAAAAAAAAGTGTGATTAATTACATACCTGGTAATTCGGAAGCTGTTCGAGCTCAAGCAGTGGATTGGGACGATTTCGGCTCCGGTTCGCCACCTGAAATCTCGGTCGAATCTGTTTGTTTAACGTAGGAAACCGGATTAATTACATATGGCGTAGGAACAAGGACAGCGATCACTTTGGAATGGTGATGCAAAACATTAAAGCTTCATCCTGGATTGTTAGAGAGAGAGAAGAGAGAGAGAGTGTGTGTGTGTGAGAGAGAGAGATGAGTTGTTTATATAGGAGGGAGAATAAAGAATTCAAACTTTTAAATGGGGGGAAAAGCAAAATTACTAATATAGCCCTCAAGGCATAAAATAATACAATTATTAATGGGTGATGTGGAGCATTATGGTCCACTAGTTAGGGTTTCATGAGTTTTCTCATTTTGGAAGGTTTCTCTTTTCCCTTTCCCCTATATATATATATATATATATATATATATATATATAGGGGAAAGATCCGGTACAAAGTGTTTTTTCGGTAAGAACTGTGAGAATCAAAGGAGAGTATTTTTTTTTTATTTTTTTTTTCGAAAATTTTTTTCTCATATTGTTAAACATGTATTATAGTATTGAAAACTAAAAAAAAAATTTGGTGTAGAGTAAATACATAATTACTCTAGTGTAAACTAGTGTATTTACTTTAATGACGTAATTACACTAAAAAAAAAAATTTTAATTTTTTTTTTTATATTATTCATCTAGAAAGTATGTTTAAGCATATGGGAAAAACAAATTCTAAAAAAAAAAAAAAAAAAATTTACCCCCTTTGATTCTCACAGTTCTTACCGAAAAACAGTTTGTATTTGATCTTTACTCTATATATATATAATATTTCGATCCGATCTGAGCTGAACAGGCCTGTGCTGTACTTGGCTTGTTTACAAACCGAACAAAGCCGATCGGCTTATTTATATCTGAGCCGAAAATTGAACGAGCATGTTTGAGCATTTTCCAAGTGAGTGCAAGCGAGCGATGAGTGGGGAGCAGTTTGAACAGCCCTAGTACTAGGGGCGTTTCACAGGTAGTGGGTTCAGGTACCTCGTCTACCGTGGCTATCTTCCACCGCATGGCATTAGGGTAGGGGTTTCAGGCAGGGGGAACGGGTATAGGTAGCCGACGAGGGTAGTGTGTTACCATTGTGATTGTGCCATTAAATGGACTTGATGGACGTTCCAAAAATTTTCAAAAACTATAAATTTATCAGCCTTTTTTTATTTTTCTACACCAAAACACATACACTCTGTCTACTACATTTCTACACCAATAAAAAAAATACACTCTTAAGCTGAAAAACAAAGTCTCTAGATCAAAAAGTGGTTCCAGCCCAAGTCAATCAAGACAACAACTGACTAATGATGTTGAATGCATTGTGTTTGAGGTTGCACGGCTTGACTTTGACTTACCTTATAGCCTGTTGAGTTTTGAAAAAAAAAAAAAAAAACCCTAACCCAATTAACCTTTGTATATATTCTATAATACTTTTAATGAGTTATACGACCCAGAGGCAAAGTGTCTTGAGTGCCCGAGGGGGCCCCGGCCCCATCGTTTTTTGGCGCAACGGTAGAATTTTACGATTTTCGTAGGCAAATTGAGTTCGGGTTGAGTCCGGCCCCCACCGATTCGAGATCCATGCTTCGCCACTGATTTGACTTTTGCTAAATTCTTGAATTTTACTATCTGCTTAACGTGTGTTTTACAATATCCTTGAATAGCTGCGAAATATTGGATATCCTTATTAATTGTAAGAGTTAAGTACATGTTTTTTTCTACATTATTATGCCATAGTAGGGTGGGTCGGTTGTTTTCACAAGCGTATAACGTAGAAATTGACTTAACCAAATCGCAGTTTGGTTAGAAACTCTAGGTTAAATTAATCGATTTGCCGTTTACCCTAGCCATATGACTACTTCACTGAAAAACTTATTAGAAGCAACCGAGACAATGACTTAAGTTGCACTCTATATACGTATGATTTAACTAAGAACCAAGTTAACAAGGCGCGTAGCACCTTCCTCAGAAGTCGTAAACAAATAAGAAAAACATAGACCGACTGTTGTTAGTACTACCAAAAAGGTTGTGAGCCATCAGTTTAATCTTTTGGCAATTTGGTGGCTGTAAAACCCTGCAAAAAAGAAGCTATAATTAAAAGAGGCGACGCAAGTTTGTAAATAACTACAAACTTGAACAGTTCCATACCTTAACTTCCATGAACAAAGCCTTGGCATACTCATCATGCTTGAAATGATGACGAACAGGCTGCATTTCGTATTCAGTAAGAATATTGTTAAATTGATGTAGAGGAAATGAACTTATAAAATCCTATTATTCTAATAGCAAACCTGCAAAATCCTGTTTAAGGCCTTTGATAGAGCGGGTTTTAGGTCAACAGGATGTAGATCGCCCTTTCCGTAATCAGCAGCGAGCTCTTCAAAATTTGTGAAGATCCTGATTATAAAAGCGTATACTACGTAAATTTGTACGAACATAATTTTTAATTAAAAACGACCAAAAAAAAAAAAAACCATCGAACATACTTTTCTCCTCCGCTTTCTGCCTTTCTTTCAACTTTGAACTCGTTAAACCACGGCAATACAATGTATTTTATGTACTCAAGACACTGGTTCTTATCAACGACATTTGGTGGACAGTATGCATTGTTTATCTTCGAAATAACATCATCCTGTGACATTCATCAAGCACCTACAATTAATATTACTATACAACCAAAATGCATATGCAGGTTAAATTATACCTCCTCATCTTCCATAAAGATAGCAGAAGAAGGATCAGATTTAGCCATTTTCTCTTGCCCTTTCTTCAATCCAGGAAGCATGTCTGCACACAAGAAACAATAAAAATCACAAATATATATATATATATATATAGTTGTCTTAAGCGTACCCCATCTCCCAATTGTACAAAATGCACCCCTTTGTCTAATTACTAATTAGTCACTATACAGGCCATATAAAAGGGCGAACTTTGCTTATACGGAAAGGGTGACAATCGTATGCTACATCTTATACGGGGCGTGTTGGCTTTTAATTAAAGATTAAAATCAGTCAAATGAACAGCGAAGGGGTGCATTCAGTAATATGTGGGTACCTTTAATTAACCACATACGTGTGCGTGCGTGTGTGCAAGAAAGATGAAATTATAGCTCTTACGATGTGACAATATGATAGGCTTGTTTTTCCTTTTAATATCATCACAGTACTCCCTAGCAAGAACATTCACTTTCCTTTGATCCATGCCTAACTGACAGATGTCAGCCTGTTTCAACAAACAAACAAGGATTATTTACAAATCAACCATGCACCAGAGAAAATAACATCCAACATGCAACATTTCTTAAGGAAATAAACACGCAATCATGTCGCTAGTCAATCCAATTTTGCAGGAAAGTAGAAGTATTTACAAAGATAGATAGCTTATCAATGTTTCGGTCATACATAAGCAACCCCTTTTGAACCAGCAAGAAATTTTTTACTATTAACCATGAAAAAATATTTTCAACTTCCCTTTATATTTTTTCCTACATTTATTATGCGCTAAATTCTACATATCTTCACAACGCTGCTCCTATTTGGCCTTTTAATATATTAATTTTTTTAAAAAAATTCAACACTCTACCAAATAAGAAACTTTGTAACGCCAAACTTATCCCAAACTGAAAGTCAGAACAACCAAAACTAACTATAAAACAACTAAAACCTATTCGCCTTTGAGAAAAAGGAAGAGACAGACGAACCTTAAGAAAAAATACATCTGCACATTGCATGCATGGATAAAATATCTGAGCAGCTGTCAACTTATGATGCTCATCTCGGCCCATAGCTTGACAGCACCTACAAGCATTGATAATGCAAACAAATAAAGAAAAGCTTGTTGTTAGAGTTAATACTGCCTGTAAGTATGCGAATAAAAAGCGTAACTTGTTACCTTATAAAAAGCGTACACGATAGGCCAGTATTCATGGGCCCGAGAATTGATTTCCTGAGAAGACCACAAAAACTCTACCTGACCACCTTCTAGATTCATCCCAGCAGCTCTCCATATCTCAATGAGGTAATGACCAACGGTTTGAATTTTATCTAAATCACCCCCCATTTTGTCGTTTAACAAGGCAAACCAATCGGCTATCCAGATTTTCACCTTGCAACCAGCCGATGTAA